>CM068986.1:45214605-45814605 GCA_035357415.1 Ophraella communa | reverse complement strand
TACAAATATTTGAAGGAAAAAGTTAGAAAATAATCTAAATTTTACATAATTGTAAGTAATAAAAAAATTGTAAACCATATTAAACATAATCCTTTTTTTGGAAATAAACTGAAATTTATAAATTTAATCCAATAAATTTCCACATTAAGTCATACTTATAGGTTTAAACAAACACATACACACACTAACATACATACATTTACACAAACAGACAAACACACACTCATACAAATATCTGGGGGTAAAAGTTAGTAAATAATCTTAATTTTACATAATTGTAAGTAATAAAAAAATTGTAAACCATATTAAACATAATCCTTTTTTTGGAAATAAACTGAAAATATAAATTTAATCCAATAAATTTCCACATTAAGTCATACTTATAGGTTTAAACAAACACATACACATACATACAATTACACAAACAGACACACACACATTCATACAGATATTTGAAGGAAAAACTTAGAAAATAATCTAAATTTTACATAATTGTAAGTAATAAAAAAATTGTAAACCATATTAAACATAACCCTTTTTTTAAATTAACTAAAAATATAAATTTAATCCAATAAATTTCCACATTAAGTCATACTTATAAGTTAAAACAAACACATACACACACTAACATACATACATTTACACAAACAGACACACACACATTCATACAAATATCTGGAGGTAAAAGTTGGTAAATAATCTTAATTTTACATAATTGTAAGTAATAAAAAAAGTAAACCATATTAAACATAATCCTTTTTTTTTTAAATAAACTGAAAATATAAATTTAGGGCCGGTTTATTCACCTTTCAGTAAAGTGTTCGGTAGCGTTACTGAGAAGATTGTCGTCCGTAAGTGTTTATTTATCTTCTAGTAACTCCAAGTTTTTAGTAATTACAAGCTACTGAAGACTTTAACTAACAGATCAATTGGACCCGTCATTTAGAAATTACAGAGGAGATTCTAACCTAAAATTGTTTTCGCGTGTTTTGTGTTTTTACCTAATTTTTTTAAAATGAATGTTAATAATGACATAAATCTTTTTCTTGACCAAATTAACGATCGCCGACCTTATAATAGCCAAAACAGATTTTACCAATGGCAATGAGACAATTTAAACTGTTGGGATAATTTCGTTTAACAAAAAAATCGGTTGCACAAACATAAGCCTTCATAAAAGAAATACATTTACACCAATCTGAAAGGTATTTTATTGTAAACTATGTTGGAAAACCATTTAAGAAATAACGAAATTTTTAGAAACAATCCGATTCCGTCACTGCAACAGCTTTTGCTAACCCTCAGATTTAACTAAAAACTTCTTATAATCTTTTAAAATCTCGAAAAACCAAACAAGATATACAGCTGATGCAGAGTAAAATGTCATCTGTCAAAGAAACTATAGAACTCATTAGTAAAGTCCTTAAAACAAAAAGATCTTTTGTTCTGAGGTTAAGTCAGTCTCACAAACCACAGAAAATACACTGTTGCCTTATCTCCCGTAGTGATAAGCATTCAGTAGATACTCAACGAATAAAATTCGTTGAATAAACACAAACTGCTTACAGGTAACCTTTAAGTTTAGTGAACAAATAAGGGATTCATTACTGAACAGATAAATAAACCGGCCCTTAATCCAATAAATTTTCACATTAAATCATACTTATAAGTTTAAACAAACACATACACACACTAACATACATACAATTACACAAACAGACAAATATTTGAAGGTAAAAGTAAGTAAATAATCTAAATTTTACATAATTGTAGGTAATAAAAAATTGTAAACCATATTAAACATAATCCTTTTTTTTAAATTAACTAAAAATATAAATTTAATCCAATAAACTTTTCACATTAAGTCATACTTATAAGTTTAAACAAACACATACACACACTAACATACATACAATTACACAAACAGACACACACACATTCATACAAATATTTGGAGGTAAAAGTAAGTAAATAATCTAAATTTTACATAATTGTAGGTAATAAAAAAATTGTAAACCATATTAAACATGATCCTTTTTTTTTAAATAAACTGAAAATATAAATTTAATCCAATAAATTTCCACATTAATCCACATTAAGTCATACTTATAAGTTTAAACAAACACATACACACACTAACATACATACAATTACACAAATAGACACACACACACATTCATACAAATATTTGGAGGTAAAAGTAAGTAAATAATCTAAATTTTACATAATTGTAGGTAATAAAAAAATTGTAAACCTTATTAAACATAATCCTTTTTTTTGAAAATAAACTGAAAATATAAATTTAGTCCAATAAATTTCCACATTTAGTCATACTTATAGGTTTAAACAAACACATACACATACTAACATACATACAATTACACAAACAGACACACACACATTCATACAAAAATTTGAAGAAAAAGTTAGAAAATAATCTAAATTTTACATAATTGTAAGTAATAAAAAAATTGTAAACCATATTAAACATAATCTTTTTTTTAAATAAACTGAAAATATAAATTTAGGGCCGGTTTATTCACCTTTCAGTAAAGTGTTCGGTAGCGTTACTGAGAAGATTGTCGTCCGAATGTGTTTATTTATCTCCTAGTAACGCCAAGTTTTTAGTAATTACAAGCTACTGAAGACTTTAACTAACAGATCAATTGGACCCGTCATTTAGAAATTACAGAGGAGATTCTAACCTAAAATTGTTTTCGCGTGTTTTGTGTTTTTACCTAATTTTTTTAAAATGGATGATGTTAATATTGACATAAATCTTTTTCTTGACCAAATTAACGATCGCCGACCTTATAATAGCCAAAACAGATTTTACCAATGGCAATGAGACAATTTAAACTGTTGGGATAATTTCGTTTAACAAAAAAATCGGTTGCACAAACATAAGCCTTCATAAAAGAAATACATTTACACCAATCTGAAAGGTATTTTATTGTAAACTATGTTAGAAAACCATTTCAGAAATAACGAAACTTTTTAGAAACAATCCGATTCCGTCACTGCAACAGCTTTTGCTAACCCTTAGATTTAACTAAAAACTTCTAATAATCCAATAAATTTTCTCATTAAATCATACTTATAAGTTTAAACAAACACATACAAACACTTACATACATACAATTACACAAACAGACACACACACATTCATACAAATATTTGGAGGTAAAAAGTAAGTAAATAATCTAAATTTTACATAATTGTAGGTAATAAAAAAATTGTTAACCATATTAAACATAATCCTTTTTTTTTAAAAAAACTAAAAATATAAATTTAATCCAATAAATTTCCACATTAATCCACATTAAGTCATACTTATAAGTTTAAACAAACACATACACACACTAACATACATACAATTACACAAACAGACAAATATTTGAAGGTAAAAGTAAGTAAATAATCTAAATTTTACATAATTGTAGGTAATAAAAAAATTGTAAACCATATTAAACATAATCCTTTTTTTTTTGAAAATAAACTGAAAATATAAATTTAATCCAATAAATTTCCACATTAATCCACATTAAGTCATACTTATAAGTTTAAACAAACACATACACACACTAACATACATACAATTACACAAATAGACACACACACACATTCATACAAATATTTGGAGGTAAAAGTAAGTAAATAATCTAAATTTTACATAATTGTAGGTAATAAAAAAATTGTAAACCATATTAAACATAATCCTTTTTTTTGAAAATAAACTGAAAAATATAAATTTAATCCAATAAATTTCCACATTTAGTCATACTTATAGGTTTAAACAAACACATACACATACTAACATACATACAATTACACAAACAGACACACACACATTCATACAAATATTTGAAGAAAAAAGTTAGAAAATAATCTAAATTTTACATAATTGTAAGTAATAAAAAAATTGTAAACCATATTAAACATTATCCTTTTTTTAAATATAAACTAAAAATATAAATTTAATCCAATAAATTTTCACATTAAGTCATACTTATAGGTTTAAACAAACACATACACACACTAACATACATACATTTACACAAACAGACAAACACACACTTATACAAATATCTGGAGGTAAAAGTTAGAAAATAATCTAAATTTTAAAAACTTTTAATAATCCAATAAATTTTCTTATTAAATCATACCTATAAGTTTAAACAAACACATACACACACTAACATACATACAATTACACAAACAGACACACACACATTCATACAAATATTTGGAGGTAAAAGTAAGTAAATAATCTAAATTTTACATAATTGTAGGTAATAAAAAAATTGTTAACCATATTAAACATAATCCTTTTTTTAAATAAACTAAAAATATAAATTTAATCCAATAAATTTCCACATTAATCCACATTAAGTCATACTTATAAGTTTAAACAAACACATACACACACTAACATACATACAATTACACAAACAGACAAATATTTAAAGGTAAAAGGTAGTAAATAATCTGAATTGTACATAATTGTAGGTAATAAAAAATTGTAAACCATATTAAACATAATCCTTTTTTTTTAAATTAACTAAAAATATAAATTTAATCCAATAAACTTTTCACATTAAGTCATACTTATAAGTTTAAACAAACACATACACACACTAACATACATACAATTACACAAACAGACACACACACATTCATACAAATATTTGGAGGTAAAAGTAAGTAAATAATCTAAATTTTACATAATTGTAGGTAATAAAAAAATGTAAACCATATTAAACATGATCCTTTTTTTTAAAAATAAACTGAAAATATAAATTTAATCCAATAAATTTCCACATTAATCCACATTAAGTCATACTTATAAGTTTAAACAAACACATACACACACTAACATACATACAATTACACAAATAGACACACACACACATTCATACAAATATTTGGAGGTAAAAGTAAGTAAATAATCTAAATTTTACATAATTGTAGGTAATAAAAAAATTGTAAACCATATTAAACATAATCCTTTTTTTTGAAAATAAACTGAAAATATAAATTTAATCCAATAAATTTCCACATTTAGTCATACTTATAGGTTTAAACAAACACATACACATACTAACATACATACAATTACACAAACAGACACACACACATTCATACAAATATTTGAAGAAAAAAGTTAGAAAATAATCTAAATTTTACATAATTGTAAGTAATAAAAAAATTGTAAACCATATTAAACATTATCCTTTTTTTAAATATAAACTAAAAATATAAATTTAATCCAATAAATTTTCACATTAAGTCATACTTATAGGTTTAAACAAACACATACACACACTAACATACATACATTTACACAAACAGACAAACACACACTCATACAAATATCTGGAGGTAAAAGTTAGTAAATAATCTTAATTTTACATAATTGTAAGTAATAAAAAAATTGTAAACCATATTAAACATAATCCTTTTTTTTGAAAATAAACTGAAAATATAAATTTAATCCAATAAATTTCCACATTAAGTCATACTTATAGGTTTAAACAAACACATACACATACATACAATTACACAAACAGACACACACACATTCATACAGATATTTGAAGGAAAAACTTAGAAAATAATCTAAATTTTACATAATTGTATGTAATAAAAAATTGTAAACCATATTAAACATAACCCTTTTTTTAAATTAACTAAAAATATAAATTTAATCCAATAAATTTCCACATTAAGTCATACTTATAAGTTTAAACAAACACATACACACACTAACATACATACATTTACACAAACAGACACACACACATTCATACAAATATCTGGAGGTAAAAGTTGGTAAATAATCTTAATTTTACATAATTGTAAGTAATAAAAAAATTGTAAACCATATTAAACATAATCCTTTTTTTTAAATAAACTAAAAATATAAATTTAGGGCCGGTTTATTCACCTTTCAGTAAAGTGTTCGGTAGCGTTACTGAGAAGATTGTCGTCCGTAAGTGTTTATTTATCTCCTAGTAACGCCAAGTTTTTAGTAATTACAAGCTACTGAAGACTTTAACTAACAGATCAATTGGACCCGTCATTTAGAAATTACAGAGGAGATTCTAACCTAAAATTGTTTTCGCGTGTTTTGTGTTTTTACCTAATTTTTTTAAAATGGATGTTAATAATGACATAAATCTTTTTCTTGACCAAATTAACGATCGCCGACCTTATAATAGCCAAAACAGATTTTACCAATGGCAATGAGACAATTTAAACTGTTGGGATAATTTTGTTTAACAAAAAATCGGTTGCACAAACATAAGCCTTCATAAAAGAAATACATTTACACCAATCTGAAAGGTATTTTATTGTAAACTATGTTAGAAAACCATTTCAGAAATAACGAAACTTTTTAGAAACAATCCGATTCCGTCACTGCAACAGCTTTTGCTAACTCTCAGATTTAACTAAAAACTTCTAATAATCTTTTAAAATCTCGAAAAAAACCAAACAAGATACACAGCTGATGCAGAGTAAAATGTCATCTGTCAAAGAAACTATAGAACTCATTAGTAGAGTCCTTAGAACAAAAAGATCTTTTTGTTCTGAGGTTAAGTCAGTCTCACAAACCACAGAAAATACACTGTTGCCTTATCTCCCGTAGTGATAAGCATTCAGTAACTACTGAACAAAAAAATTACGTTGAATAAACACAAACTGCTTACAGGTAACCTTTAAGTTTAGTGAACAAATAACTAAGGGATTCATTACTGAACAGATTAATAAACCGGCCCTTAATCCAATAAATTTTCACATTAAATCATACTTATAAGTTTAAACAAACACATACACACACTAACATACATACAATTACACAAACAGACAAATATTTGAAGGTAAAAGTAAGTAAATAATCTAAATTTAACATAATTGTAGGTAATGAAAAAATTGTAAACCATATTAAACATAATCCTTTTTTTTTGAAAATAAACTGAAAATATAAATTGATTCCAATAAATTTCCACGTTAAGTCATACTTATAGGTTTAAACAAACACATACACACACTAACATACATACAATTACACAAACAGACACACACACATTTATACAAATATTTGAAGGAAAAAGTAAGAAAATAATCTAAATTTTACATAATTGAAGGTAATAAAAAAATTGTAAACCATATTAAACATAATCCTTTTTTTTAAATTAACTAAAAATATAAATTCAATCCAATAAATTTCCACATTAAGTCATACTTATAGGTTTAAACAAACACATACACATACTAACATACATACAATTACACAAACAGACACACACACATTCATACAAATATTTGAAGGAAAAAGTTAGAAAATAATCTAAATTTTACATAATTGTAAGTAATAAAAAAATTGTAAACCATATTAAACATTATCCTTTTTTTTAAAAAAAAAAAACTAAAAATATAAATTTAATCCAATAAATTTTCTCATTAAATCATACTTATAAGTTTAAACAAACACATACTCACACTAACATATATACAATTACACAAACAGACAAACACACATTCATACAAATATCTGGAGGTAAAAGTTGGTAAATAATTTTAATTTTACATAATTGTAAGTAATAAAAAATTGTAAACCATATTAAACATAATCCTTTTTTTTTGGAAATAATTTGAAAATATAATCCTTTTTTAAATAAACTGAAAATATAAATTTAATCCAATAAATTTCCACATTAAGTCATACTTATAGGTTTAAACAAACACATACACATACTTACATACATACAATTACACAAACAGACACACACACACTCATACAAATATCTGGAGGTAAAAGTTAGTAAATAATCTTTATTTTACATAATTGTAAGTAATAAAAAAATTGTAAACCACATTAAACATAATCCTTTTTTTTTTGAAATAAACTGAAAATATAAATTTAATCCAATAAATTTCCACATTAAATCATACTTATAAGTTTAAACAAACACATACACACACTAACATAAATACAATTACCCAAACAGACACACACACACATTCATACAAATATCTGGAGGTAAAAGTTGGTAAATAATCTTAATTTTACATAATTGTAAGTAATGAAAAATTGTAAACCACATTAAACATAATCCTTTTTTGGAAATAATCTGAAAGTATAAATTTAATCCAATAAATTTCCACATTAAATCATACTTATAAGTTTAAACAAACACATACAAACACTAACATAAATACAATTAAACAAACAGACACACACACATTCATACAAATATTTGAAGGAAAAAGTTAGAAAATAATCTTAATTTTACATAATTGTAAGTAATAAAAAAATTGTAAACCATATTAAACATTATCCTTTTTTTTAAAAAAAACTAAAAATATAAATTTAATCCAATAAATTTTCTCATTAAATCATACTTATAAGTTTAAACAAACACATACTCACACTAACATATATACAATTACACAAACAGACAAACACACATTCATACAAATATCTGGAGGTAAAAGTTGGTAAATAATTTTAATTTTACATAATTGTAAGTAATAAAAAATTGTAAACCATATTAAACATAATCCTTTTTTTTTGGAAATAATTTGAAAATATAATCCTTTTTTTAAATAAACTGAAAATATAAATTTAATCCAATAAATTTCCACATTAAGTCATACTTATAGGTTTAAACAAATACATACACATACTTACATACATACAATTACACAAACAGACACACACACACTCATACAAATATCTGGAGGTAAAAGTTAGTAAATAATCTTTATTTTACATAATTGTAAGTAATAAAAAAATTGTAAACCACATTAAACATAATCCTTTTTTTTTGAAATAAACTGAAAATATAAATTTAATCCAATAAATTTCCACATTAAATCATACTTATAAGTTTAAACAAACACATACACACACTAACATAAATACAATTACCCAAACAGACACACACACACATTCATACAAATATCTGGAGGTAAAAGTTGGTAAATAATCTTAATTTTACATAATTGTAAGTAATAAAAAAATTGTAAACCACATTAAACATAATCCTTTTTTTTGGAAATAATCTGAAAGTATAAATTTAATCCAATAAATTTCCACATTAAATCATACTTATAAGTTTAAACAAACAC
This sequence comes from Ophraella communa, assembly GCA_035357415.1. Taxonomy (NCBI): domain Eukaryota; kingdom Metazoa; phylum Arthropoda; class Insecta; order Coleoptera; family Chrysomelidae; genus Ophraella; species Ophraella communa. The sequence continues at coordinate 45,805,470 of CM068986.1, read as the reverse complement.
ATACAAACACTAACATAAATACAATTAAACAAACAGACACACACACATTCATACAAATATCTGGAGGTAAAAGTTTGTAAATAATCTAAATTTTACATAATTTTAAGTATTAAAAGAATTTTAAACCATATTAAACATAATCCTTTTTTTTTGAAAATAAACTAAAAATATAAATTTAATCCAATAAATTTCCACATTAAATCATACTTATAAGTTTAAATAAACACATACACACACTAACATACATACACTTACACAAACAGACACACACACATTCATACAAATATCTGAAGGTATAAGTTAGTTAATAATCTAAATTTTACATAATTTTAAGTAGGTTATAAAAACATTGTAAACCATATTAAACATAATCTTTTTTTGAAAATAAACAAAAAATATAAATTTAATCCAATAAATTTTCTCATTAAATCATACTTATAAGTTTAAACAAACACATACACACACTAACATATATACAATTACACAAACAGACACACACACATTCATACAAATATCTGGAGGTAAAAGTTGGTAAATAATCTTAATTTTACATAATTGTAAGTAATAAAAAAATTGTAAACCATATTAAACATAATCCTTTTTTTTTGGAAATAATTTGAAAATATAATCCTTTTTTTTAAATAAACTGAAAATATAAATTTAATCCAATAAATTTCCACATTAAATCATACTTATAAGTTTAAATAAACACATACACACACTAACATACATACACTTACACAAACAGACACACACACATTCATACAAATATCTGAAGGTATAAGTTAGTTAATAATCTAAATTTTACATAATTTTAAGTAGGTTATAAAAACATTGTAAACCATATTAAACATAATCTTTTTTTTGAAAATAAACAAAAAATATAAATTTAATCCAATAAATTTTCTCATTAAATCATACTTATAAGTTTAAACAAACACATACACACACTAACATATATACAATTACACAAACAGACACACACACATTCATACAAATATCTGGAGGTAAAAGTTGGTAAATAATCTTAATTTTACATAATTGTAAGTAATAAAAAAATTGTAAACCACATTAAACATAATCCTTTTTTTGAAATAATCTGAAAGTATAAATTTAATCCAATAAATTTCCACATTAAATCATACTTATAAGTTTAAACAAACACATACAAACACTAACATAAATACAATTAAACAAACAGACACACACACATTCATACAAATATCTGGAGGTAAAAGTTTGTAAATAATCTAAATTTTACATAATTTTAAGTATTAAAAGAATTTTAAACCATATTAAACATAATCCTTTTTTTTAAATAAACTAAAAATATAAATTTAATCCAATAAATTTCCACATTAAATCATACTTATAAGTTTAAATAAACACATACACACACTAACATACATACACTTACACAAACAGACACACACACATTCATACAAATATCTGAAGGTATAAGTTAGTTAATAATCTAAATTTTACATAATTTTAAGTAGGTTATAAAAACATTGTAAACCATATTAAACATAATCTTTTTTGAAAATAAACAAAAAATATAAATTTAATCCAATAAATTTTCTCATTAAATCATACTTATAAGTTTAAACAAACACATACACACACTAACATATATACAATTACACAAACAGACACACACACATTCATACAAATATCTGGAGGTAAAAGTTGGTAAATAATCTTAATTTTACATAATTGTAAGTAATAAAAAAATTGTAAACCATATTAAACATAATCCTTTGTTTTGAAAATAAACTGAAAATATAAATTTGGGGCCGGTTTATTCACCTTTCAGTAATGTGTTCGGTAGCGTTACTGAGAAGATTGTCGTCCGTAAGTGTTTATTCATCTCCTAGTAACGCCAAGTTTTCAGTAATTACAAGCTACTGAAGACTTTAACTTACAGATCAATTGGACCTGTCATTAAGGAATTACAGAGGAGATTCTAACCTAAAATTGTTTTTGCGTGTTTTGTGTTTTTATCTAATTTTTTTAAAATGGATGTTATTGATGACATAAATCTTTTCTTGACCAAATTAACGATCGCCGACCTTATAATAGCCAAAACAGATTTCACCAATGGGAATAAGACAATTTAAACTGTTGGGATAATTTCGTTTAACAAAAAAATCGGTTGCACAAACATTAGCCTTCATAGAAGAAATACTTTTACACCAATCTGATAGGTATTTTATTGTAAACTATCTTAGAAAACCATTTCAGAAATAACGAAACTTTTTAGAAACAATCCGATTCCGTCACTGCAACAGCTTTTGCTAACTCTCAGATTTAACTAAAAAATTCTAATAATCTTTTAAAATCTCGAAAAAACCAAACAAGATACACTGCTGATGCAGAGTAAAATGTCATTTGTCAAAAACTATAGAACTCATTAGTAGAGTCCTTAAAACAAAAAGATCTTTTGTTTTGAGGTAGAGTCAGTCTCACAAACCACAGAAAATACACTGTTGCCTTATCTCCCGTAGTGATAAGCATTCAGTAACTACTGAACAAATAAAATACGTTGAATAAACACAAACTGCTTACAGGTAACCTTTAAGTTTAGTAAACAAATAACTAAGGGATACATTACTGAACAGATGAATAAACCGGCCCTTAATCCAATAAATTTTCACATTTAATCATACTTTAAACAAACACAACCACACACTAACATACATACAATTACACAAACAGACAAACACACATTCATACAAATTTTTGGAGGTAAAAGTTGGTAAATAATCTTAATTTTACATAATTGTAAGTAATAAAAAATTGTAAACCATATTAAACATAATCCTTTTTTTGGAAATAATCCGAATATATAAATTTAATCCAATAAATTTCCACATTAAATCATACTTATCTTATAAGTTTAAACAAACACATACACACACTAACATAAATACAATTACACAAACAGACACACACACATTCATAGAAATATCTGAAGGTAAAAGTTGGTAAATAATCTTAATTTTACATAATTGTAAGTATTAAAAAAATTGTATACCATATTAAACATAATCCTTTTTTTTGAAAAATAAACTGAAAATATAAATTTAATCCAATAAATTTCCACATTAAATCATACTTATAAGTTTAAATAAACACATACACACACTAACATACATACACTGACACAAACAGACACACACACATTCATACAAATATCTGAAGGTATAAGTTAGTTAATAATCTAAATTTTACATAATTTTAAGTAGGTTATAAAAACATAGTAAACCATATTAAACATAATCTTTTTTTTTGAAAATAAACTAAAAATATAAATTTAATCCAATAAATTTTTTCATTAAATCATACTTATAAGTTTAACCAAACACATACACACACTAACATACATACAATTACACAAACAGACACACACACATTCATACAGATATTTGGAGGTAAAAGTAAGTAAATAATCTAAATTTTACATAATTGTAGGTAATAAAAAATTGTTAACCATATTAAACATAATCCTTTTTTTTGAAAATAAACTGAAAATATAAATTTAATCCAATAAATTTCCACATTATTCCACATTAAGTCATACTTATAAGTTTAAACAAACACATACACACACTAACATACATACAATTACACAACCAGACACACACACATTTATACAAATATTTGGAGGTAAAAGTAAGTAAATAATCTAAATTTTACATAGTTGTAGGTAATGAAAAAATTGTAAACCATATTAAACATAATCCTTTTTTTTGAAAATAAACTAAAAATATAAATTTAATCCAATAAATTTCCACATTAAGTCATACTTATAGGTTTAAACAAACACATACACACACTAACATACATACATTTACACAAACAGACAAACACACACTCATACAAATATCTGGAGGTAAAAGTTGGTAAATAATCTTAATTTTACATAATTGTAAGTAATAAAAAAATTGTAAACTATATTAAACATAATCTATTTTTTGGAAATAAACTGAAAATATAAATTTAATCCAATAAATTTCCACATTAAGTCATACTTATAGGTTTAAACAAACACATATAAACACTAACATAAATACAATTACCCAAACAGACACACACACACATTAATACAAATATCTGGAGGTAAAAGTTGGTAAATAATTTAAATATTACATAATTGTAAGTATTAAAAAAATTGTCAACCATATTAAACATAATCTTTTTTTTTTGAAAATTAACTGAAAATATAAATTTAATCCAATAAATTTTCTCATTAAATCATACTTATAAGTTTAAACAAACACATACACACACTAACATACATACAATTACACAAACAGACACACACACATTTATACAAATATTTGGAGGTAAAAGTAAGTAAATAATCTAAATTTTACATAATTGTAGGTAATAAAAAAATTGTTAACCATATTAAACATAATCCTTTTTTTTAAATAAACTAAAAATATAAATTTAATCCAATAAATTTCCACATTATTCCACATTAAGTCATACTTATAAGTTTAAACAAACACATACACACACACTAACATACATACAATTACACAACCAGACACACACACACATTCATACAAATATTTAAAGGAAAAAGTTAGAAAATAATCTAAATTTTACATAATTGTAAGTAATAAAAAAATTGTAAACCATATTAAACATAATCTTTTTTTTTGAAAATAAACTAAAAATATAAATTTAATCCAATAAATTTTTTTATTAAATCATACTTATAAGTTTAAACAAACACATACACACACTAACATACATACAATGACACAAACAGACACACACACATTTATACAAATATTTGGAGGTAAAAGTAAGTAAATAATCTAAATTTTACAAAATTGTAGGTAATAAAAAAATTGTTAACCATATTAAACATAATCTTTTTTTGAAAATAAGCTGAAAATATAAATTTAATCCAATAAATTTTCTCATTAAATCATACTTATAAGTTTAAACAAACACATACACACAATAACATACATACAATTACACAAACAGACACACACACATTCATACAAATATTTGGAGGTAAAAGTAAGTAAATAATCTAAATTTTACATAATTGTAGGTAATAAAAAAATTGTTAACCATATTAAACATAATCCTTTTTTTAAATAAACTAAAAATATAAATTTAATCCAATAAATTTCCACATTATTCCACATTAAGTCATACTTATAAGTTTAAACAAACACATACACACACACTAACATACATACAATTACACAACCAGACACACACACACACATTCATACAAATATTTAAAGGAAAAAGTTAGAAAATAATCTAAATTTTACATAATTGTAAGTAATAAAAAAATTGTAAACCATATTAAACATAATCTTTTTTTTTTTGAAAATAAACTAAAAATATAAATTTAATCCAATAAATTTTTTATTAAATCATACTTATAAGTTTAAACAAACACATACACACACTAACATACATACAATGACACAAACAGACACACACACATTTATACAAATATTTGGAGGTAAAAGTAAGTAAATAATCTAAATTTTACAAAATTGTAGGTAATAAAAAAATTGTTAACCATATTAAACATAATCTTTTTTTGAAAATAAGCTGAAAATATAAATTTAATCCAATAAATTTTCTCATTAAATCATACTTATAAGTTTAAACAAACACATACACACAATAACATACATACAATTGCACAACCAGACACACACACACACATTCATACAAATATTTGGAGGTAAAAGTAAGTAAATAATCTAAATTTTACATAATTGTAGGTAATAAAAAAATTGTAAACCATATTAAACATAATCCTTTTTTTGGAAATAAACTGAAATTTATAAATTTAATCCAATAAATTTCCACATTAATTCATACTTATAGGTTTAAACAAACACATACACACACTAACATACATACATTTACACAAACAGACAAACACACACTCATACAAATATCTGGAGGTAAAAGTTAGTAAATAATCTTAATTTTACATAATTGTAAGTAATAAAAAAATTGTAAACCATATTAAACATAATCCTTTTTTTTGAAAATAAACTGAAAATATAAATTTAATCCAATAAATTTCCACATTAAGTCATACTTATAGGTTTAAACAAACACATACACATACTAACATACATACAATTACACAAACAGACACACACACATTCATACAAATATTTGAAGGAAAAAGTTAGAAAATAATCTAAATTTTACATAATTGTAAGTAATAAAAAAATTGTAAACCATATTAAACATAATCCTTTTTTTTGAAAATAAACTGAAATTTATAAATTTAATCCAATAAATTTCCACATTAAGTCATACTTATAGGTTTAAACAAACACATACACACACTAACATACATACATTTACACAAACAGACAAACACACACTCATACAAATATCTGGAGGTAAAAGTTAGTAAATAATCTTAATTTTACATAATTGTAAGTAATAAAAAAATTGTTAACCATATTAAACATAATCCTTTTTTTTTAAATAAACTAAAAATATAAATTTAATCCAATAAATTTCCACATTATTCCACATTAAGTCATACTTATAAGTTTAAACAAACACATACACACACACTAACATACATACAATTACACAACCAGACACACACACACATTCATACAAATATTTAAAGGAAAAAGTTAGAAAATAATCTAAATTTTACATAATTGTAAGTAATAAAAAAATTGTAAACCATATTAAACATAATCTTTTTTTTGAAAATAAACTAAAAATATAAATTTAATCCAATAAATTTTTTTATTAAATCATACTTATAAGTTTAAACAAACACATACACACACTAACATACATACAATGACACAAACAGACACACACACATTTATACAAATATTTGGAGGTAAAAGTAAGTAAATAATCTAAATTTTACAAAATTGTAGGTAATAAAAAATTGTTAACCATATTAAACATAATCTTTTTTTTGAAAATAAGCTGAAAATATAAATTTAATCCAATAAATTTTCTCATTAAATCATACTTATAAGTTTAAACAAACACATACACACAATAACATACATACAATTACACAAACAGACACACACACATTCATACAAATATTTGGAGGTAAAAGTAAGTAAATAATCTAAATTTTACATAATTGTAGGTAATAAAAAAATTGTTAACCATATTAAACATAATCCTTTTTTTTTAAAATAAACTAAAAATATAAATTTAATCCAATAAATTTCCACATTAAATCATACTTATAAGTTTAAATAAACACATACACACACTAACATACATACACTTACACAAACAGACACACACACATTCATACAAATATCTGAAGGTATAAGTTAGTTAATAATCTAAATTTTACATAATTTTAAGTAGGTTATAAAAACATTGTAAACCATATTAAACATAATCTTTTTTTGAAAATAAGCTGAAAATATAAATTTAATCCAATAAATTTTCTCATTAAATCATACTTATAAGTTTAAACAAACACATACACACAATAACATACATACAATTACACAAACAGACACACACACATTCATACAAATATTTGGAGGTAAAAGTAAGTAAATAATCTAAATTTTACATAATTGTAGGTAATAAAAAAATTGTTAACCATATTAAACATAATCCTTTTTTTTTTAAAATAAACTAAAAATATAAATTTAATCCAATAAATTTCCACATTAAATCATACTTATAAGTTTAAACAAACACATACACACACTAACATATATACAATTACACAAACAGACACACACACATTCATACAAATATCTGGAGGTAAAAGTTGGTAAATAATCTTAATTTTACATAATTGTAAGTAATAAAAAATTGTAAACCATATTAAACATAATCCTTTTTTTTGAAAATAAACTGAAAATATAAATTTAATCCAATAAATTTCCACATTAAGTCATACTTATAGGTTTAAACAAACACATACACATACTAACATACATACAATTACACAAACAGACACACACACATTCATACAAATATTTGAAGGAAAAAGTTAGAAAATAATCTAAATTTTACATAATTGTAAGTAATAAAAAATTGTAAACCATATTAAACATAATCTTTTTTTGAAAATAAACTGAAATTTATAAATTTAATCCAATAAATTTCCACATTAAGTCATACTTATAGGTTTAAACAAACACATACACACACTAACATACATACATTTACACAAACAGACAAACACACACTCATACAAATATCTGGAGGTAAAAGTTAGTAAATAATCTTAATTTTACATAATTGTAAGTAATAAAAAAATTGTTAACCATATTAAACATAATCCTTTTTTTAAATAAACTAAAAATATAAATTTAATCCAATAAATTTCCACATTATTCCACATTAAGTCATACTTATAAGTTTAAACAAACACATACACACACACTAACATACATACAATTACACAACCAGACACACACACACTCATACAAATATCTGGAGGTAAAAGTTAGTAAATAATCTTAATTTTACATAATTGTAAGTAATAAAAAAATTGTAAACCATATTAAACATAATCCTTTTTTTTGAAAATAAACTGAAAATATAAATTTAATCCAATAAATTTCCACATTAAGTCATACTTATAGGTTTAAACAAACACATACACATACTAACATACATACAATTACACAAACAGACACACACACATTCATACAAATATTTGAAGGAAAAAGTTAGAAAATAATCTAAATTTTACATAATTGTAAGTAATAAAAAATTGTAAACCATATTAAACATAATCTTTTTTTTGAAAATAAACTGAAATTTATAAATTTAATCCAATAAATTTCCACATTAAGTCATACTTATAGGTTTAAACAAACACATACACACACTAACATACATACATTTACACAAACAGACAAACACACACTCATACAAATATCTGGAGGTAAAAGTTAGTAAATAATCTTAATTTTACATAATTGTAAGTAATAAAAAAATTGTTAACCATATTAAACATAATCCTTTTTTTAAATAAACTAAAAATATAAATTTAATCCAATAAATTTCCACATTATTCCACATTAAGTCATACTTATAAGTTTAAACAAACACATACACACACTAACATACATACAATTACACAACCAGACACACACACACATTCATACAAATATTTAAAGGAAAAAGTTAGAAAATAATCTAAATTTTACATAATTGTAAGTAATAAAAAAATTGTAAACCATATTAAACATAATCTTTTTTTGAAAATAAACTAAAAATATAAATTTAATCCAATAAATTTCCACATTAAGTCATACTTATAGGTTTAAACAAAGACATACTCACACTAACATACATACATTTACACAAACAGACAAACACACACTTATATAAATATCTGGAGGTAAAAGTTAGTAAATAATCTTAATTTTACATAATTGTAAGTAATAAAAAAATTGTAAACCATATTAAACATAATCCTTTTTATTGAAAATAAACTGAAAATATAAATTGAATCCAATAAATTTCCACATTAAGTCATACTTATCGGTTTAAACAAACACATACACATACATACAATTACACAAACAGACACACACACACTCATACAGATATTTGAAGGAAAAACCTATAAAATAATCTAAATTTTACATAATTGTAAGTAATAAAAAAATTGTAAACCAAATTAAACATAATCCTTTTTTTTTTAAATTAACTAAGAATATAAATTTAATCCAATAAATTTCCACATTAAGTCATACTTATAAGTTTAAACAAACACATACACACACTAACATACATACATTTACACAAACAGACACACACACATTTATACAAATATCTGGAGGTAAAAGTTGGTAAATAATCTTAATTTTACATAATTGTAAGTAATAAAAAAATTGTAAACCATATTAAACATAATCCTTTTTTTAAATAAACTGAAAATATAAATTTAATCCAATAAATTTTCACATTTAGTCATACTTATAGGTTTAAACAAACACATACACATACTAACATACATACAATTACACAAACAGACACACACACATTCATACAAATATTTGAAGAAAAAAATTTAGAAAATAATCTAAATTTTACATAATTGTAAGTAATAAAAAAATTGTAAACCATATTAAACATTATCCTTTTTTGAATATAAACTAAAAATATAAATTTAATCCAATAAATTTTCACATTAAGTCATACTTATAGGTTTAAACAAACACATACACACACTAACATACATACATACATTTACACAAACAGACAAACACACACTCATACAAATATCTGGAGGTAAAAGTTAGTAAATAATCTTAATTTTACATAATTGTAAGTAATAAAAAAATTGTAAACCATATTAAACATAATCCTTTTTTTTGAAAATAAACTGAAAATATAAATTTAATCCAATAAATTTCCACATTAAGTCATACTTATAGGTTTAAACAAACACATACACATACATACAATTACACAAACAGACACACACACATTCATACAGATATTTGAAGAAAAAACTTAGAAAATAATCTAAATTTTACATAATTGTAAGTAATAAAAAATTGTAAACCATATGAAACATAATCCTTTTTTTAAATTAACTAAAAATATAAATTTAATCCAATAAATTTCCACATTAAGTCATACTTATAAGTTTAAACAAACACATACACACACTAACATACATACATTTACACAAACAGACACACACACATTCATACAAATATCTGGAGGTAAAAGTTGGTAAATAATCTTAATTTTACATAATTGTGAGTAATAAAAAAATTGTAAACCATATTAAACATAATCCTTTTTTTAAATAAACTGAAAATATAAATTTAGGGCCGGTTTATTCACCTTTCAGTAAAGTGTTCGGTAGCGTTACTGAGAAGATTGTCGTCCGTAAGTGTTTATTTATCTCTTAGTAACGCCAAGTTTTTAGTAATTACAAGCTACTGAAGACTTTAACTAGCAGATCAATTGGACCCGTCATTAAGAAATTACAGAAGAGATTCTAACCTAAAATTGTTTTTGCGTGTTTTGTGTTTTAACCTAATTTTTTTAAAATGGATGTTAATAATAACATAAATCTTTTTCTTGACCAAATTAACGATCGCCGACCTTATAATAGCCAAAACAGATTTTACCAATGGCAATGAGACAATTTAAACTGTTGGGATAATTTCGTTTAACAAAAAAATCGGTTGCACAAACATAAGCCTTCATAAAAGAAATACATTTACACCAATCTGAAAGGTATTTTATTGTAAACTATGTTGGAAAAACATTTCAGAAAATAACGAAACTTTTTAGAAACAATCCGATTCCGTCACTGCAACAGCTTTTGCTAACCCTCAGATTTAACCAAAAACTTCTAATAATCTTTTAAAATCTCGAAAAAACCAAACAAGATACACAGCTGATGCAGAGTAAAATGTCATCTGTCAAAGAAACTATAGAACTCATTAGTAGAGTCCTTAGAACAAAAAGATCTTTTTGTTCTGAGGTTAAGTCAGTCTCACAAACCACAGAAAATACACTGTTGCCTTATCTCCCGTAGTGATAAGCATTCAGTAACTACTAAACAAAAAAATACGTTGAATAAACACAAACTGCTTACAGGTAACCTTTAAGTTTAGTGAACAAATAACTAAGGGATTCATTACTGAACAGATGAATAAACCGGCCCTTAATCCAATAAATTTTCACATTAAATCATACTTATAAGTTTAAACAAACACATACACACACTAACATACATACAATTACACAAACAGACAAATATTTGGAGGTAAAAATAAGTAAATAATCTAAATTTTACATAATTGTAGGTAATAAAAAAATTGTAAACCATATTAAACATAATCCGTTTTTTGAAAATAAACTGAAAATATAAATTTAATCCAATAAATTTCCACGTTAAGTCATACTTATAGGTTTAAACAAACACATACACACACTAACATACATACAATTACACAAACAGACACACACACATTTATACAAATATTTGAAGGAAAAAGTAAGTAAATAATCTAAATTTTACATAATTGTAGGTAATAAAAAATTGTAAACCATATTAAACATAATCCTTTTTTTTGAAAATAAACTGAAAATATAAATTCAATCCAATAAACTTTTCACATTAAGTCATACTTATAAGTTTAAACAAACACATACACACACTAACATACATACAATTACACAAACAGACACACACACATTCATACAAATATTTGGAGGTAAAAAGTAAGTAAATAATCTAAATTTTACATAATTGTAAGTAATAAAAAAATTGTAAACCATATTAAACATAATCCTTTTTTTTTTAAATTAACTAAAAATATAAACTCAATCCAATAAACTTTTCACATTAAGTCATACTTATAAGTTTAAACAAACACATACACACACTAACATACATACAATTACACAAACAGACACACACACATTCATACAAATATTTGAAGGAAAAAGTTAGAAAATAATCTAAATTTTACATAAGTGTAAGTAATAAAAAAATTGTAAACCATATTAAACATTATCCTTTTTTTTGAAAATAAACTAAAAATATAAATTTAATCCAATAAATTTCCACATTAAGTCATACTTATAGGTTTAAACAAACACATACACACACTAACATACATACATTTACACAAACAGACAAACACACACTCATACAAATATCTGGAGTCAAAAAGTTGGTAAATAATCTTAATTTTACATAATTGTAAGTAATAAAAAAATTGTAAACCATTTTAAACATAATCCTTTTTTTTGGAAATAAACTGAAATTTATAAATTTAATCCAATAAATTTCCACATTAAGTCATACTTATAGGTTTAAACAAACACATACACACACTAACATACATACATTTACACAAACAGACAAACACACACTCATACAAATATCTGGAGGTAAAAGTTAGTAAATAATCTTAATTTTACATACTTGTAAGTAATAAAAAAATTGTAAACCATATTAAACATTATCCTTTTTTTTGAAAATAAACTGAAAATATAAATTTAATCCAATAAATTTCCACATTAAGTCATACTTATAGGTTTAAACAAAGACATACTCACACTAACATACATACATTTACACAAACAGACAAACACACACTTATATAAATATCTGGAGGTAAAAGTTAGTAAATAATCTTAATTTAACATAATTGTAAGTAATAAAAAAATTGTAAACCATATTAAACATAATCCTTTTTATTGAAAATAAACTGAAAATATAAATTGAATCCAATAAATTTTCACATTAAGTCATACTTATCGGTTTAAACAAACACATACACATACATACAATTACACAAACAGACACACACACACTCATACAGATATTTGAAGGAAAAACCTATAAAATAATCTAAATTTTACATAATTGTAAGTAATAAAAAAATTGTAAACCAAATTAAACATAATCCTTTTTTTTAAATTAACTAAGAATATAAATTTAATCCAATAAATTTCCACATTAAGTCATACTTATAAGTTTAAACAAACACATACACACACTAACATACATACATTTACACAAACAGACACACACACATTTATACAAATATCTGGAGGTAAAAGTTGGTAAATAATCTTAATTTTACATAATTGTAAGTAATAAAAAAATTGTAAACCATATTAAACATAATCCTTTTTTTAAATAAACTGAAAATATAAATTTAATCCAATAAATTTTCACATTTAGTCATACTTATAGGTTTAAACAAACACATGCACATACTAACATACATACAATTACACAAACAGACACACACACATTCATACAAATATTTGAAGAAAAAAGTTAGAAAATAATCTAAATTTTACATAATTGTAAGTAATAAAAAAATTGTAAACCATATTAAACATTATCCTTTTTTTGAATATAAACTAAAAATATAAATTTAATCCAATAAATTTTCACATTAAGTCATACTTATAGGTTTAAACAAACACATACACACACTAACATACATACATTTACACAAACAGACAAACACACACTCATACAAATATCTGGAGGTAAAAGTTAGTAAATAATCTTAATTTTACATAATTGTAAGTAATAAAAAAATTGTAAACCATATTAAACATAATCCTTTTTTTTGAAAATAAACTGAAAATATAAATTTAATCCAATAAATTTCCACATTAAGTCATACTTATAGGTTTAAACAAACACATACACATACATACAATTACACAAACAGACACACACACATTCATACAGATATTTGAAGAAAAAACTTAGAAAATAATCTAAATTTTACATAATTGTAAGTAATAAAAAAATTGTAAACCATATGAAACATAATCCTTTTTTTAAATTAACTAAAAATATAAATTTAATCCAATAAATTTCCACATTAAGTCATACTTATAAGTTTAAACAAACACATACACACACTAACATACATACATTTACACAAACAGACACACACACATTCATACAAATATCTGGAGGTAAAAGTTGGTAAATAATCTTAATTTTACATAATTGTAAGTAATAAAAAAATTGTAAACCATATTAAACATAATCCTTTTTTTAAATAAACTGAAAATATAAATTTAGGGCCGGTTTATTCACCTTTCAGTAAAGTGTTCGGTGGCGTTACTGAGAAGATTGTCGTCCGTAAGTGTTTATTTATCTCTTAGTAACGCCAAGTTTTTAGTAATTACAAGCTACTGAAGACTTTAACTAACAGATCAATTGGACCCGTCATTAAGAAATTACAGAAGAGATTCTAACCTAAAATTGTTTTTGCGTGTTTTGTGTTTTAACCTAATTTTTTAAAATGGATGTTAATAATAACATAAATCTTTTTCTTGACCAAATTAACGATCGCCGACCTTATAATAGCCAAAACAGATTTTACCAATGGCAATGAGACAATTTAAACTGTTGGGATAATTTCGTTTAACAAAAAAATCGGTTGCACAAACATAAGCCTTCATAAAAGAAATACATTTACACCAATCTGAAAGGTATTTTATTGTAAACTATGTTGGAAAAACATTTCAGAAATAACGAAACTTTTTAGAAACAATCCGATTCCGTCACTGCAACAGCTTTTGCTAACCCTCAGATTTAACCAAAAACTTCTAATAATCTTTTTAAAATCTCGAAAAAACCAAACAAGATACACAGCTGATGCAGAGTAAAATGTCATCTGTCAAAGAAACTATAGAACTCATTAGTAGAGTCCTTAGAACAAAAAGATCTTTTTGTTCTGAGGTTAAGTCAGTCTCACAAACCACAGAAAATACACTGTTGCCTTATCTCCCGTAGTGATAAGCATTCAGTAACTACTAAACAAAAAAATACGTTGAATAAACACAAACTGCTTACAGGTAACCTTTAAGTTTAGTGAACAAATAACTAAGGGATTCATTACTGAACAGATGAATAAACCGGCCCTTAATCCAATAAATTTTCACATTAAATCATACTTATAAGTTTAAACAAACACATACACACACTAACATACATACAATTACACAAACAGACAAATATTTGGAGGTAAAAATAAGTAAATAATCTAAATTTTACATAATTGTAGGTAATAAAAAAATTGTAAACCATATTAAACATAATCCGTTTTTTTGAAAATAAACTGAAAATATAAATTTAATCCAATAAATTTCCACGTTAAGTCATACTTATAGGTTTAAACAAACACATACACACACTAACATACATACAATTACACAAACAGACACACACACATTTATACAAATATTTGAAGGAAAAAGTAAGTAAATAATCTAAATTTTACATAATTGTAGGTAATAAAAAATTGTAAACCATATTAAACATAATCCTTTTTTTTGAAAATAAACTGAAAATATAAATTCAATCCAATAAACTTTTCACATTAAGTCATACTTATAAGTTTAAACAAACACATACACACACTAACATACATACAATTACACAAACAGACACACACACATTCATACAAATATTTGGAGGTAAAAGTAAGTAAATAATCTAAATTTTACATAATTGTAAGTAATAAAAAAATTGTAAACCATATTAAACATAATCCTTTTTTTTAAATTAACTAAAAATATAAATTCAATCCAATAAACTTTTCACATTAAGTCATACTTATAAGTTTAAACAAACACATACACACACTAACATACATACAATTACACAAACAGACACACACACATTCATACAAATATTTGAAGGAAAAAGTTAGAAAATAATCTAAATTTTACATAATTGTAAGTAATAAAAATTGTAAACCATATTAAACATTATCCTTTTTTTTGAAAATAAACTGAAAATATAAATTTAATCCAATAAATTTCCACATTAAGTCATACTTATAGGTTTAAACAAACACATACACACACTAACATACATACATTTACACAAACAGACAAACACACACTCATACAAATATCTGGAGTCAAAAGTTGGTAAATAATCTTAATTTTACATAATTGTAAGTAATAAAAAAATTGTAAACCATTTTAAACATAATCCTTTTTTTTGGAAATAAACTGAAAATATAAATTTAATCCAATAAATTTTCTCATAAAATCATACTTATAAGTTTAAACAAACACATACTCACACTAACATATATACAATTACACAAACAGACAAACACACATTCATACAAATATCTGAAGGTAAAAGTTGGAAAATAATCTTAATTTTACATAATTGTAAGTAATAAAAAATTGTAAACCATATTAAACATAATTCTTTTTTTTTTTTTGGAAATAATCTGAAAATATAAATTTAATCCAATAAATTTCCACATTAAATCATACTTTTAAGTTTAAACAAACACATACACACACTATCATAAATACAATTACACAAACAGACACACACACACATTCATACAAATATCTGGAGGTAAAAGTTGGTAATTAATCTAAATTTTACATAATTGTAAGTATTAAAAAAAATTGTAAACCATATTAAACATAATCCTTTTTTTTTGAAAATAAACTTAAAAAATATAAATTTAATCCAATAAATTTCCACATTAAATCATACATATAAGCTTAAATAAACACATACACACACTAACATACATGCACTTACACAAACAGACACACACACATTCATACAAATATCTGAAGGTATAAGTTAGTTAATAATCTAAATTTTACATAATTTTAAGTAGGTAATAAAAACATTGTAAACCATATTAAACATAATTTTTTTTTGAAAATAAACTGAAAATATAAATTTAATCCAATAAATTTTCTCATTAAATCATACTTATAAGTTTAAACAAACACATACTCACACTAACATATATACAATTACACAAACAGACAAACACACATTCATACAAATATCTGGAGGTAAAAGTTGGTAAATAATCTTAATTTTACATAATTGTAAGTAATAAAAAAATTGTAAACCATATTAAACATAATCCTTTTTTTGAAAATAATCTGAAAATATAAACCTTTTTTTTAAATAAACTGAAAATATAAATTTAATCCAACAAATTTCCACATTAAGTCATACTTATAGGTTTAAACAAACACATACACATACTAACATACATACAATTACACAAACAGACACACACACATTCATACAAATATTTGAAAAAAAAGTTAGAAAATAATCTAAATTTTACATAATTGTAAGTAATAAAAAATTGTAAACCATATTAAACATTATCCTTTTTTTTAAATAAACTGAAAATATAAATTTAATCCAATAAATTTTCACATTAAGTCATACTTATAAGTTTAAACAAACACATACACACACTAACATATATACAATTACACAAACAGACACACACACACTCATACAAATATCTGGAGGTAAAAGTTTGCAAATAATCTAAATTTTACATAATTGTAGGTAATAAAAAATTGTTAACCATATTAAACATAATCCTTTTTTTTTTGAAAATAAACTGAAAATATAAATTTAATTCAATTAATTTTTTACATTAATCCACATTAAGTCATACTTATAAGTTTAAACAAACAAATACACACACTAACATACATACATTTACACAAACAAACACACACTCATACAAATATCTGGAGGTAAAAGTTAGTAAATAATCTTTATTTTACATAATTGTAAGTAATAAAAAAATTGTAATCCATATTAAACATAATCCTTTTTTTTGGAAATAAACTGAAAATATAAATTTAATCCAATAAATTTTCTCATTAAATCATACTTATAAGTTTAAACAAACACATACTCACACTAACATATATACAATTACACAAACAGACAAACACACATTCATACAAATATCTGAAGGTAAAAGTTGGAAAATAATCTTAATTTTACATAATTGTAAGTAATAAAAAAATTATAAACCATATTAAACATAATCTTTTTTTTTTTGGAAATAATCTGAAAATATAAATTTATTCCAATAAATTTTCACATTAAATCATACTTATAAGTTTAAACAAACACATACACACACTAACATAAATACAATTACCCACACACACATTCATACAAATATCTGGAGGTAAAAGTTGGTAAATAATCCAAATTTTACATAATTGTAAGTAATAAAAAATTGTAAACCATATTAAACATTATGCTTTTTTTTGAAAATAAACTGAAAATATAAATTTAATCCAATAAATTTCCACATTAAGTCATACTTATAGGTTTAAACAAACACATACACACACTAACATACATACATTTACACAAACAGACAAACACACACTCATACAAATATCTGGAGGTAAAAGTTAGTAAATAATCTTAATTTTACATAATTGTAAGTAATAAAAAAATTGTAAACCATATTAAACATAATCCTTTTTTTGGAAATAATCTGAAAATATAAATTTAATCCAATAAATTTTCACATTAAATCATACTTATAAGTTTAAACAAACACATACACACACTAACATAAATACAATTACACAAACAGACACACACACACACACACACATTCATACAAATATCTGGAGGTAAAAGTTGGTAAATAATCTAAATTTTACATAATTGTAAGTAATAAAAAATTGTAAACCATATTAAACATAATCCTTTTTTTTTGAAAATAAACTGAAAATATAAATTTAATTCAATTAATTTTTTACATTAATCCACATTAAGTCATACTTATAAGTTTAAACAAACAAATACACACACTAACATACATACATTTACACAAACAAACACACACTCATACAAATATCTGGAGGTAAAAGTTAGTAAATAATCTTTATTTTACATAATTTTAAGTAATAAAAAAATTGTAATCCATATTAAACATAATCCTTTTTTTTGGAAATAAACTGAAAATATAAATTTAATCCAATAAATTTTCTCATTAAATCATACTTATAAGTTTAAACAAACACATACTCACACTAACATATATACAATTACACAAACAGACAAACACACATTCATACAAATATCTGAAGGTAAAAGTTGGAAAATAATCTTAATTTTACATAATTGTAAGTAATAAAAAAATTATAAACCATATTAAACATAATCTTTTTTTTGGAAATAATCTGAAAATATAAATTTATTCCAATAAATTTTCACATTAAATCATACTTATAAGTTTAAACAAACACATACACACACTAACATAAATACAATTACCCACACACACATTCATACAAATATCTGGAGGTAAAAGTTGGTAAATAATCCAAATTTTACATAATTGTAAGTAATAAAAAAATTGTAAACCATATTAAACATTATGCTTTTTTTGAAAATAAACTGAAAATATAAATTTAATCCAATAAATTTCCACATTAAGTCATACTTATAGGTTTAAACAAACACATACACACACTAACATACATACATTTACACAAACAGACAAACACACACTCATACAAATATCTGGAGGTAAAAGTTAGTAAATAATCTTAATTTTACATAATTGTAAGTAATAAAAAAATTGTAAACCATATTAAACATAATCCTTTTTTTTTGAAAATAAACTGAAAATATAAATTTAATTCAATTAATTTTTTACATTAATCCACATTAAGTCATACTTATAAGTTTAAACAAACAAATACACACACTAACATACATACATTTACACAAACAAACACACACTCATACAAATATCTGGAGGTAAAAGTTAGTAAATAATCTTTATTTTACATAATTTTAAGTAATAAAAAAATTGTAATCCATATTAAACATAATCCTTTTTTTTGGAAATAAACTGAAAATATAAATTTAATCCAATAAATTTTCTCATTAAATCATACTTATAAGTTTAAACAAACACATACTCACACTAACATATATACAATTACACAAACAGACAAACACACATTCATACAAATATCTGAAGGTAAAAGTTGGAAAATAATCTTAATTTTACATAATTGTAAGTAATAAAAAATTGTAAACCATATTAAACATAATCTTTTTTTTGGAAATAATCTGAAAATATAAATTTATTCCAATAAATTTTCACATTAAATCATACTTATAAGTTTAAACAAACACATACACACACTAACATAAATACAATTACCCAAACAGACACACACACACATTCATACAAATATCTGGAGGTAAAAGTTGGTAAATAATCCAAATTTTACATAATTGTAAGTAATAAAAAATTGTAAACCATATTAAACATTATGCTTTTTTTTGAAAATAAACTGAAAATATAAATTTAATCCAATAAATTTCCACATTAAGTCATACTTATAGGTTTAAACAAACACATACACACACTAACATACATACATTTACACAAACAGACAAACACACACTCATACAAATATCTGGAGGTAAAGTTAGTAAATAATCTTAATTTTACATAATTGTAAGTAATAAAAAAATTGTAAACCATATTAAACATAATCCTTTTTTTGGAAATAAACTAAAAATATAAATTTAATCCAATAAACTTTCTCATTAAATCATACTTATAAGTTTAAACAAACACATACTCACACTAACATATATACAATTACACAAACAGACAAACACACATTCATACAAATATCTGAAGGTAAAAGTTGGAAAATAATCTTAATTTTACATAATTGTAAGTAATAAAAAAATTGTAAACCATATTAAACATAATCCTTTTTTTGGAAATAATCTGAAAATATAAATTTAATCCAATAAATTTTCACATTAAATCATACTTATAAGTTTAAACAAACACATACACACACTAACATAAATACAATTACACAAACAGACACACACACACACACACACATTCATACAAATATCTGGAGGTAAAAGTTGGTAAATAATCTAAATTTTACATAATTGTAAGTATTAAAAAATTGTAAACCATATTAAACATAATCCTTTTTTTTGAAAATAAACTCAAAAAATATAAATTAAATCCAATAAATTTCACATTAAATCATACTTATAAGCTTAAATAAACACATACACACACTAACATACATGCACTTACACAAACAGACACACACACATTCATACAAATATCTGAAGGTATAAGTTAGTTAATAATCTAAATTTTACATAATTTTAAGTAGGTAATAAAAACATTGTAAACCATATTAAACATAATCCTTTTTTTTTTGGAAATAAACTGAAAATATAAATTTAATCCAATAAATTTTCTCATTAAATCATACTTATAAGTTTAAACAAACACATACTCACACTAACATATATACAATTACACAAACAGACAAACACACATTCATACATATATCTGGAGGTAAAAGTTGGTAAATAATCTTAATTTTACATAATTGTAAGTAATAAAAAATTGTAAACCATATTAAACATAATCCTTTTTTTTTGAAAATAATCTGAAAATATAATCCTTTTTTTTAAATAAACTGAAAATATAAATTTAATCCAATAAATTTCCACATTTTCACAATTATGTTAATTACTTTGTTTAAAATTATTTTTAAGGGAATTTCTGTTTTCTTTCATAATTTAAAATGATACAGGTGTCATGACTGGTGAAATGTGGGAACGTTTTATTCTAATGAACTTAAAGAGATAAAGAGATTTTCAATGTATTTGTCATTAATAACATATTTTGAGATTTATAAGTGTTGAGGCAGTACCTCAAATAAAATGAAGTAAATGTGATTTCACCATATTTGTCAAAGGCATATGGTGAGCTAAGGAAAAATTGTTTCTCTGAGAGAAAAGATCTCAGGAAAATTTTTAAGATGTGAGAATAATAATATAATTTAAAATATTGTCACGTTTGTGTGTGGACACATGACGAAATATTAATGAGAAAAGGAATCGTGTGTAACGATTCTATTATGAATATTGATAGATAAATGAGTTTTAATGTAAAATGTTCAATAAAAAAGTAATACCCAGTCAAAGTGTACCAAAAATCATAAACAATACGGAAATTCTCATGTTAAAGAAGGAAAACTAAGTTGTTTTATTTTAGAAAATGTTTTAGGTAAAGCAATGTTAATAATGTCTATTACTTTTGTTTGGTCTATGAGAAAAACACACATAAATTAATTTTTTTAACTTGATTTAATTTAAAGTAAATTTAGGTTTGAATTTTCCTGAATTATTCTAGATTGACAAAGCCCATTATAATAATTACAAGAAAATTCAGGGAAATTGTTACGGTTGTATTAGGAGCAGGATACAAATGAGCATGTTTATTTATAAATATTATGAAAGAGATACTGAATTGGTGTACAACACTCGGTAGGAAACAATGATAAGAAAATCATTATAAGTCTTCGTTCGATTTTTTTATGAAACTAAATTTATAGATAGAAAGATAATAACAAAACTACAAGTTGAGTTTAATTTATTCCAGATAATTATTACATAAATTTTATAAATTTCTTAAATTGTACCTTGAAAATAATTGATTAGTTTTAATTTCTAGATGTTAAGGACAAATTTGTGACCACCCCAAAATAAGGTGGAATAATTTTAGAATGCCAAATCCCACTAAAATAAAATCACTCTGTAAAAACAAAGTTCCAATAAACATTATTTGAGCTTACCAGTCACCAACATAAAAACTGATATTTTTTAGTTACTTTGCCTTCACTGCCAACATAAATTTATTTATTTTTGAAGAAAGGAAAAAACCAATGTCAATGTCACCAATCAATTTATTCATAAAAATTGTACTGTTGTTACAAAGCTACTAGTTTCGGTCTGAATTAAAAGACCATCATCAGGCTAAAAAGAATACAACGGGAAACATCAGAAAGAACATTACATAAATTAAGTAATCTTACCTGTATGTAGTACACAGATTTCAATCAATTGGAATGTTTTGTGGTTACAAATTTTACTATCAAATTGAAGTTATTAATGACATTGAATAATAATCATATGCATAATAGTTATATTCAATAAGGTGACATGGAAAATAAAAATAAAAATTGATAAAATTGGTACGAAAAGGTAGAAATTAATTAATCAATTCCATCTCAATTAGATAGAATTGAGGAAAAGTCCATTAATAGAGGACAATTACCTCCAAAGTATAAAAGACGTGGAGGAGGAGAGTTACAAGAATTAAAAGTTCCACAGGCACCCTTATAACGGGAAACTGTGGGGTTTATAGTAGAAAAGTTACGAAATAGAAACTCGTAGTCTATTTTATAGACATGAGGGGAAGAAAGATAGGTTTTACACCAATTACCTACCTGCACAATAATTGTGCAGAGTATAGGAAAATAGGTATAAAAAACCAAAGTAAGGTCAGAAAACCTTATAAGTGGATACGGGAGGATCCATGACCCAAGAAAATAAATCAATATGAACGGAATTAACCACATCAAAAGATTTAGGAACACGTGAAGCGCACAGTATAAATGGAAATGGAGATGCTGATGATAAAACATACAATATAAGAAATCATGAAACATGAAACAACAAAAGTTTAGACATATGTCATAGTTGACATAAGTCAGAAGTGTTAGTGTAAACCACAGAACACATTGACAATCGTAGCAGCAAAGGCAACAAAATTACCCAGAACAGACATTAAAATAATAAATAAATTGTAACCACAAACAATCCATTACAATATAAGTTATGAATTCACAATATCTAAATTAGAGAGATTAAAATGATCAAAAATATATAACAATAACTTGATGAATGTAAATGTTTACGAAATTCAATAACATCTATGATCTAAAGATACATACAGCATAAAAGAAGAAGACTCTATTGACAATTGAAATCAATTAAAGTAACTGAAGTATTGTTTTGTTTGAGAATAAAAGAAAACAAAATTAATGTAAGAAAGAACTTTGT
Source organism: Ophraella communa (assembly GCA_035357415.1). Taxonomy (NCBI): domain Eukaryota; kingdom Metazoa; phylum Arthropoda; class Insecta; order Coleoptera; family Chrysomelidae; genus Ophraella; species Ophraella communa. The sequence goes on along the minus strand of CM068986.1, from coordinate 45,781,238 downwards.
GGAGGATCAGAAAAGTGAAGACAGAAAATGAAATATAATTAGGATTTAAAAGGAAGATTAAGGAAGATATAAGGATCATTAGGCTTTAACTGTTCATTAAGGCACATGAATTCATCATTATTCACAGCTTCATTAATCTCAAACATCTCAAGCAAATTCAATCTAGGTCCCTTAAAACACTTATGCAATCTAGAAACGTTGGAGGTAGAGAATTCGTGATTTTCGCTTATAATATGGTTGGCAAAAGCTGACGGAGAATTAGGTGGGTTAGTATGTTTAAATTTATTAACTAGGCTGACATGTTCTTTAATTCTAGTGTCTATAAGGCGTCCTGATTGTCCAACGTACACAGCACTACAATCATTGCAGTGAATTCTATAAACACCAGGTGACCGTAAGGAAGGACCAGGATCTTTAGTATTAACTAAGAAAGAACTCATATTATTATTGGTTTTAAAGCCAAAGTTAATATCATATTTTCTCAAAATATGTCCAAACATATAAGATATAGGACCAAAATAATGTAAGGAACCAGCAAAAAACTTATTATGAGAAGAATTGTCAACTTTTGATTTTGTCAAATGAAAACTTAGTTTATATCTGTAATAAAATTTATTGTATATTCTGTTGATTAATGATAAAGGGAAATTATTGTTTATTGCAATTTGTTTAATTATATTGATTTCCTGGTTGAAAGAGGGAGGAGACAAAGGGATAGTGAAAGCTCTATGGAACAAACTGTTAAAGACAGCTATCTTGTGTGAAAAAGGATGATTAGAATTATAGTTAATGGCTACATCAGTAGTAGTACGTTTCCTATAGATAGAAAATTCAAGAAGGTGTGTATCAGTGTTCCTAGTTATAAGAATGTCTAAGAATGGAATACTGCCATTTACCTCCATCTCAATAGTAAACTTTATTCTAGAGTGAAGAGTATTGATATAATCCAAAAATAAGAAAACCTCTGATTGACTACCTTCAAAGAGGACAATGCAATCATCAACATAACGGTAATAGAAAATAAGATGTTCCTTAAAAGAAGGGTGATTTAAAAATTCTGATTCTAGATTATGCATAAAAATTTCTGCTAATAAAGGACTCAAATTAGAACCCATTGCTAGGCCTTTGGTTTGTCTGTAAAATTTATTGTTAAACTGAAAGAAATTTTGTTCAAGAGCTAAGTTAAGAAGTGAAATGATATCTTTAGTAACGGAGAAGCTATGGCCATTAGAAATAAGTAAGCTATTCACCAAGGCAACACAATCTGCTGGAGGAATGCTGGGGAAAAGGTTAGAAACATCTAAAGAAACTAGAAAGGAGTTGGTAGGTAACCTAACGTTCGCTATCTTACTGCACAAGTCTGAAGAATTAAGTATAGAGTATTTGTTATTAAAATTAGTGATGTTGCGGAGTAAAACATTCAAGAATGAAGACAATTTAGAAGCAGGAGAATTGAGAAAAGATACTACGGGTCTAATAGGTACATTTTCTTTGTGTATTTTTGGTAGTCCATATAATAGCGGTGTGATGGGGGCCATGTGAATCAGTTGAAAAGGTTGAATGTCAAACTTGCTGAGGGTATCAGAGAAAGATTTAAGATAAAGTTTTAATTTATTATGAAATTTCATAGTTGGATCAGAAGTAATAATGGAAAACGAGGGGTCTGAATTAATGAAGGTCTCAACTTTGTTGATATAATCCAATTTATCCAGCACCACTATACAACCACCCTTATCAGCTTTGGTAATAATCAAGTTCTCATTACAAATCTTACGTTTAAGTGAAATAACCTCACTAGTAGTGACCCTTGTACCATTATAGTAATGTGTTTTCATAGAAGAAAAGATTTTATTTTTAATATAGGATTTTTGAATGAGAGAAGAAACATCGGCCCTGATAGCTTCTTTATTAATATTATCAATCAATTAATATTATCAATCATACAATAAAGTATCAGCTAGTCAGAAATAAATTATTAATATAAGTCAAACCTTAAATTAGATATATTGGGTCCAATAACATATTATTTACCCAAAAACAAATTTTAAATGTAAATCAACCACCAAGTGCTCATGCCCCACGTTGGGCGCCAAAAATGTGACGGATAACTACTATTTTATTAAAATTTTATATGTTGTATGTCAAAAAAAATACACTTACTCTGTCACAATTGGGTTATATGATGATATTATTATTCTCATATCCTGAAAATTTTCCTGAGAACTTTTCTCTCAGAAAAAACAATTTTTCCTTAGCTCACCATTTGACCTTTGACAAACATAGTGAAATCACATTTACTTCATTTTATTTGAGGTACTTCCTCAACATTTATAAATCTCAAAATATTTCCTTGATGACAAATACATTGAAAATCTCTTTATCTCTTTAAGTTCATTAGAATAAAACGTTCCCACATTTCACCAGTCATGATACCTGTACCATTTTAAATTATGAAAGAAAACAGAAATTCCCTTAAAAATAATTTTAAACAAAGTAATCAACACAATTGTAATTGTAACATAACTAAATAACCATTAATAAATTTTATGTTTTAGGTAAATACACCGAATTTTCATCAGAAGGACTCACATAATATCTATACACCTGTGTAACATGGAAAATTCCTCTAATACTTCTACCAAAGGGTTTTTATGTGAATGCAAAATAATTGAGATACTGACCAGTATCCTACCATCTTGAATTTTATGTGTTAAAAATTTTCTACTAGCAAATATAATTTTTTTTATAAGGTTGTTTACCAGGGGTTTGAGAGAACTCAGAAATTGGTTCCCCACTTTTTGTTATTTTTAACCAGTATCATTTTGCAATAAAATGTACTTGCCAATGTGGAAGTATGTTATTTAGAAGTGCATTTAAATTTTGTCTAGAATTTGTACAACATACTACAAGTAGACCATCATCCGATAATAAGCTGTCTATTGGTAAACTCTTTAAATCTTCATTAAACATAATGTTATAGTCATCTGATGTTTTTTTCCTTTTCCTCCAATTATATTTATTCCACCAAGGAGGATCTCGCAGAGTTAGGTCAAATTTATATATATATATATGATCCTCATATCCAATTTACATTAGAAAAAGAGGACGCGGAACATAGTGTACCATTTTTAGACACAAAACTTATTAGAAAAGATAACACTATAACTATAGATTGGTACAGAAAACCAATAAATTCTGGTAGAATAATGAATTTTTGGTCATATCATAAATTTTCAACTAAAATTAATTTAATAATGCAAATGAAAAAAAAAGAATAACATTGATTTCGGATCCTATTTTTCATAATAAAAATTTTAAAATTTTACACGAAAATGTTTTTAGAAAATGGTTATCCTAATAAATTAATAAAAAATGTACTATATAATTATTCTTACAATTTAAATACATATGACAAAAAATGATAATAAAGAATTAGAATTTCAAACTAATAATACAAAATTATATGTATCTTTACCATATATTAGAGAAATTTCATCCAAATTAAGTAGAGTTTTTAAACCATTAAATAATATTAAAATTACTAGTAGAACATGTCTTACCATAAAAAACATTTTCAGCAAAGTAAAAGATTCAACTCCAATTTTAGAGCTGTCTAATGTAGTATATTGTATTCCTTGTTCTGTTTGCGATCAAAAATATATAGGTCAAACTGGCCAAAGATTGAAACAACGTTTATCATTACATAAGAGTGATACAAGATTACATCCTGAAAGATGTGAATTGGCTAAACATTCCGTAAATAATGACCATCTTATCGATTATGCTTCTGTTGGTATTTTAGATATACAATTTAACAATAAAAAAAGACTTTTTTTGGAAATGGCATCTATTTCACAAGAAAATGATATTATTAAAAAAAAAATTGACAATAAAAACCTGAGTGATATTTATTATAATCTGCTATCTTTGGATAAACATAAAAATAAAGATCTAAATAATACCTAAAATTCATGACATTTATTTGACATTTTTATTTTGATTTTTAAATGACACTTTAGAAGCTTAATTCAAAATTATAAAAAAGAATAAGATATCTTAATTTTTTATCATAGAACAGTTAAATGTTATAATCAAAATTCACATTTTTTATGAAAGAAGAAATAAAATTATAACCTATTATTTTCTACTCTTTTATTATTACATTTTATCTTAAGCAATTAAGTGGTTTATTCATTTTATGACGTTATTTTGTTTTATAAATAATTTGACTTAAAAAATATTTTTAAATTCCAAATTAAAGTTAAAATAGTTTTTGATGTTATATTTACCATTTTTTTAACACCAATTTTGTATATACTCTCGCTTATTCCTTGAAAATGAAATAAATATATTTCGAAAGCTTGGAAAACAAGTAAAAGAGTTTTCTTAAAAAACATTGCCGTTTACCCCAAAAATTCTGGTTTAATACCTAGTAGTCGGCAAATAACATACATTTAATTATATATATATATATATATATATATATATATATATATATATATATATATATATATATATATATATATATATATATATATATGTATATATATTTATATACATGCTCATTTGTATCCTGCTCCTAATAAAACCGTAACTATATATATATATATAATTAAATGTATGTTATTTGCCGACTAATAGGTATTTAACCAGGTATACGGCAATGTGTTTTAAGAAAACTCTTTACTTGTTTTCCAAGCTTTCGAACTATATTTATTTCATTTTCAAGAAATAAGCGAGAGTATATACTAAATTGGTGTTAAAAAATGGTAAATATAACATCAAAAGCTATTTTAACTTTAATTTGGAATTTAAAAATTAACTGATGTAAAATGCACCCTCAAGGGCGTCAGTTTGTAAACTACCCTTACGGGTGTCAGTTTATAAAAGACAATATCTCTCCCAGAGAAGAGTTCCCGGCTAAGAGACACTCTCTACAGGGGGTGGATCGACTCCATGTTAGTGCCTATAGTAGAAGGAAAAGGAAATATACAAGAAAAGAGGGCGCCACTATCTTTTTATACGCTTGCGATTAAATAACAGACTATATCAAAACTAAGGTGAGAAAGATAGAAACACCTTGTAATTAATTTACTGAAACTAAATAAACAGAGAAGCTACATTAACAGAAACCGAACACGTACGCCCTTAAGACTTGCAGTCTAAGGTACACAAATAAAACGGTTGTTTAAAAATATTGATATTTATTGAAACTGTAATTACTTTTGTTGAACGGTAGGAATCATAGAAAAGGACTTAACTTTGTTTGTTGCGCTTATCCAGATGGTTGACTTCAGCCTGGGGGTCTTGCAGATGATTGGTGATGTAGTTCGGTCTATGGAATGGGTTCTAACATCAGGGATGGCTTCGGTTTCAGTTCGGCTTGACTACGGTGATGTGGGATGGCTCTAACACAGCATAGGTTCTAGCATCCTGGATTGTATTTGATTTATCTCCAGTTTGAAATTTTTATTTAAGCTCTAGCTTAGAGTTTTATTTAAGCTCCAACTTAGATTTTAGCTCCGACTTAAGGGTTGCGTCTTAACTAAAAGTGAAGAAAGGTATGAGACAGGATTAAAAAGGTAGGGCGTTGGCACTGGGTAGACTTAAGATGGACAGTAAATTACTGTTTTAATAAATAAATAAATTATCTTGTCTTCAAGTCTCCCGGTACAACGTCCATGAGTTTTAAAACAAATGAAATGAAAAAATATTCAAATTTATTTATGCTCAGGGCGGTGAAGCCGGTCCTGTTCTTAATAATGCAAAAAATTAGCATTTAACTAATGTGTTTCTGAATAAAAACATGTATAATTAATTGTAATAGACTAACAAGAGGTTTAACACTACTTTTAATTACTAGAGTTTTGAAACAATCATACATTTGTCTCTAAATGGATTTATTCTGTTAAAAAAGTGTTTTTAAAGTGTTTTGTGTCTCTATAATATTTTTATTTAATTGTATAACTAAAACTAACGACTGAAGCCACGTGCTAAAGCTTGTGAGCTTAGAATTTAGCAAAAAATGTGTTTTTTGTGTACAGAAAAGATTGCCTATCAATTTAGTGGGTATTTTAATCTAAAAGTAACATTCTTACCTGGGGTGTGGATTATAAAAAGAGTTTGTCCTTGAGACAGGTTGCTACATTACATGAATTTTTAAACGATAGGAATTGTGAAATTATTATACAAAGTACTCCTTTGTGCCAAGTAAATCGTATTAATGAACAGTGAGGCATAATAATTAAAATTTGTACTTACAACGTCAACCAGTGTCGAAAAGATATTGCCACACAGCACATGGGCGCTTATGAGGCGTCAAAACGTTGTCTTTCAACTAGGCGAGTGCAGCAAAAAGGGGCGAAACAAGAATATTCAGCGTATTTATTAACTTTTTTGACAGGGCGGGGGTTGTGCTGTCACAAGGGTACCAATCCATAGTTTGACTCGCTAGTCAAGTTTTGGTGTATTGTGCGCAAATATGAGTCGGTAACAAAGGTTTCTATAATATGTAGTTAACTGTAATATATAAGGGTGCATTGGGAGTGGCTATTGGTACGGTGATTGGTATTATATAGTAATGGGTACGTAACAGGCGACAAGCATGTTACACCTCTCCTCCGGAAAAAAATGGTTCGAAGAATCATTTTTTCTGAGTAAAGAAGTGTGGAAGAAATGGCAGCAAAAGAAAAAGATAATGGTCTGATAACTAAAAGAAAGGTGTTGTCTTTATCTATGTATTTAGGGTATTAAAAGGTAAGGTTTGTGACGTTTGTGCTCATGAGTCAGCGTAAAAACATAACGATAGGTTTCGATGGGATGCTGGAACCATAAATACTCCAAGCGAGTAGTTCCAGGCAGTTTCGAAACGGATAAAGCGCACACTGAGATCGACAACAACAACAGTACTAAAAACGAAAATTTCTCAGCGCAAGCCAACGACAGAATAAGAGGGTGTTTCACAGCGACACTGGAATTGTAAATTTGCAGAACGCAGTAATTCCCGAGAGTGTGAAACGAAATGTCTCTGAGAAGAGGCATTAATTTGAAACACGATAAGTGCTGCCAGCCTGAATTTGACAAAGAATGTCCGGCCCAAATGTCTCCCAGTGGAAAGCAAAAAATTTGTCACAAGACATCACCAAAGGTGAATCACCATTCACCGGTCAACAGTTGTTTGGCGAAGCGACAACATTTACAGTGTTCCACACGGAACATACGACAACCTCATGATGGCAAAAACAAAAGTCACAGTGCGGCAACGCAAGAGGTAAGGTCAGGTAAAAACAATACATAGATAGTCTTAAATTTGCAACGGTAAAAGATAACGGTTAAAAAAAAATTAAATGTAGGTAATATGTTAGTTAAGGCTTGTAAGTACGGAAGTAAGATAGTTAGATATACGGTAAGAAGATAAGAAGTAAAACTAACACTATACCCATGACCCTGTTAAGGAATACGGTACGTCAGCACAGAACTTTATGAATGTTTGGCCAACCTGAAAGATTAAGGCGAAAAAAGTTAAATTATTAACGATACGGTAAGAAAGGAAAAGATAGTTTTAGGAAAGAGAAATATAAAGGTATTAGATAAGGGAAGTGCGAATATGAAGAAAAAAAGGACTAAGCAGTCGTTTTTTTTTTTTCGGACCTATTATGTTTATATACTGGGCGCAAGCCGCCACCCAGCAGAGGCCAACCCGATCCAATTGGGGCCTGACGCCTTTCGTGACACGTCAATCGTAGACTCTAAGTTAACAAAATACCATGTTTTTTGTTTGAGAAACGGTAAGAAAACTCGGTGGGGGAATATATAAAACAAAAAATGGGGGCCAAAAATTGAAGGGACAGTAAAATACATTTTTAGCAATGTAGAGCTTCACGGTTGTGTTATCAAATTAGTCGGTATTCTAATGTGGTTCAACAGAATGAAATTTATGCGGGATAAGAAAAGGAGCCGTTTTGTCCGGAGAACGGTATAAACTCCATGTAGCTTGGTCTACTTCCTTTTCTACGCGGAGGGAAAGTCAATGGGTGAGCCAAGTTGTATATGGTATGATTATGTAAACGGTTATATATTGTAGTGTGGCAAAATAAGGGTACAAAAAAAAAATAGAAAATAAAAAAGTAATGAAAAAAAATAAGAGGAAAAAATTTAAAGTTATATTGAACAAACAAGAATATGTGGACGAAGACTAATGCAATACTGGTCAAATTGTAAAAGAGTACTCGAAATGATTATTCTGGGAGGTTGCCTGTTAGCGTCCACAGTAGCCATAGGTCATCGCGCAGAAGTCACAAATGAGGGGTTCCTACACAATATATCCAGTACAGTGAAGCGTGTTTAAAGTGATGACTAACAAAAGACTAAAACTCAAAGGCAATAGAGACTCTAGACACTACCTGAAATGCGGCTCGATACAGTTCTACACTGTCCAAAGCATAAGAATGTATCACTTGGGTTCCACGCAATAGTTTACTTGACTTCAAATAATTGGCCTGCATTTTGAAACAACAACACACAAACTAAAAGTACTCCAAATACCCAAAAGGCAAACACAAAAGATAAGGTATCTGAGCACAAAACGACAATAACCAATACTAACAAAAGCAGGGAGGTATCCAAAATCTACATAAACTCTAAATTCCAAAAATAGACACCCAAGATCCAAATTACTAATACCAAATGCACACAAAGAAAAGACAACTAGTAGGGAACCAAATCTCAAATGAGTCCAAATCTCTATAATCTCTGCTACATCTTTCTAAAAACTATGGGTATTGACTGGAGATGAAAAGCTTCCATTAGCATTTTCCCTAACAAGAAGATCTGTTAAAATTCTACACTTTAGTTCGACAGTATGGTTTCTTATCTCGATTTCATAAGGTAGTTCAAAAGTTTTAAAATGATTAGCCTGCATTTTGAAAATAATACTTAAACTCAAAGTACTCAATACTTAAACGACAAAGACAAAAGGTAAGTATCTGAATACAACAACAACAATAATCAAAACTAACAAAAGCAGGTGAGTATCCAAACTCCAAATGAACTCTAAAATCTAATAATAGAAACCTAAAATCCAAAATAATGATTCCAACTAAGCATAGAGATAACTAACAGATAGCTAAATCTTAAATGGGCCTAAAAGTCAATGAACAGGTACTCAAAACTAAATAAAACAGGATAAGAATCAAAAATCAAAAAGCAAAGATCAGCATGACAGGTATCTGAAATAACAGTAATAATCTAAACCGACAACAGTATTAATCCAAGTCTTAAAAGTGTACAAAAATAAAAAAATAGAAATGCAATACTCAAATAAACATACAAGTCAAATATCAGAACTCCAAAACCAAGACAACACAGGTATCGAACAACAAAATGTATGTGTAATACTGTATTAGCATGTATAAAACTCAAAAATAAAATAGTAAACTAATACTCAAAAGTGTTTCAAAATTACTTCTTAAATTGTCAATAATTGTTATTTAAAAATTCAAACATGTAATTGTTTCAACTCAGAAATATTTTCAAATTTAAAAAAAAAATGTACTAAATGTTAATAGATAATTGAGGCTAAGTAACTATATTTCTTTAGGCAGTAAAAAGATTCATTTCAATAGAGCTTTGCTTGACAATACTCAAAAAGTGTTCGAAAAAAATTATCACTCAGCAAACCAAAAAATTATATGGACGTTATCAAAAATCTATAGCAAAAATTAGTAAATCAAAAACTGATAGAACAAAATTTGTATACCTTTCCAGTCCAACTATATAGACTACCAACAAGGGCGCCAGTTTGTAAAATGCACCCTCAAGGGCGCCAGTTTGTAAACTTCCCCTTACGGGTGTCAGTTTATAAAAGACAATATCTCTCCCAGAGAAGAGTTCCCGGCTAAGAGACACTCTCTACAGGGGGTGGATCGACTCCATGTTAGTGCCTATAGTAGAAGGAAAAGGAAATATACAAGAAAAGAGGGCGCCACTATCTTTTTATACGCTTGCGATTAAATAACAGACTATATCAAAACTAAGGTGAGAAAGATAGAAACACCTTGTAATTAATTTACTGAAACTAAATAAACAGAGAAGCTACATTAACAGAAACCGAACACGTACGCCCTTAAGACTTGCAGTCTAAGGTACACAAATAAAACGGTTGTTTAAAAATATTGATATTTATTGAAACTGTAATTACTTTTGTTGAACGGTAGGAATCATAGAAAAGGACTTAACTTTGTTTGTTGCGCTTATCCAGATGGTTGACTTCAGCCTATTGGTGATGTAGTTCGGTCTATGGAATGGGTGCTAACATCAGGGATGGCTTCGGTTTCAGTTCGGCTTGACTACGGTGATGTGGGATGGCTCTAACACAGCATAGGTTCTAGCATCCTGGATTGTATTTGATTTATCTCCAGTTTGAAATTTTTATTTAAGCTCTAGCTTAGAGTTTTATTTAAGCTCCAACTTAGATTTTAGCTCCGACTTAAGGGGTTGCGTCTTAACTAAAAGTGAAGAAAGGTATGAGACAGGATTAAAAAGGTAGGGCGTTGGCACTGGGTAGACTTAAGATGGACAGTAAATTACTGTTTTAATAAATAAATAAATTATCTTGTCTTCAAGTCTCCCGGTACAACGTCCATGAGTTTTAAAACAAATGAAATGAAAAAATATTCAAATTTATTTATGCTCAGGGCGGTGAAGCCGGTCCTGTTCTTAATAATGCAAAAAATTAGCATTTAACTAATGTGTTTCTGAATAAAAACATATATAATTAATTGTAATAGACTAACAAGAGGTTTAACACTGCTTTTAATTACTAGAGTTTTGAAACAATCATACATTTGTCTCTAAATGGATTTATTCTGTTAAAAGTGTTTTTAAAGTGGTTTGTGTCTCTATAATATTTTTATTTAATTGTATAACTAAAACTAACGACTGACGCCACGTGCTAAAGCTTGTGGGCTTAGAATTTAGCAAAAAATGTGTTTTTTGTGTACAGAAAAGATTGCCTATCAATTTAGTGGGTATTTTATCTAAAAATAACATTCTTACCTGGGGTGTGGATTATAAAAAGAGTTTGTCCTTGAGACAGGTTGCTACATTACATGAATTTTTAAACGATAGAAATTGTGAAATTATTATACAAAGTACTCCTTTGTGCCAAGTAAATCGTATTAATAAACAGTGAGACATAATAATTAAAATTTGTACTTACAACGTCAACCAATGTCGAGAAGATATTGCCACACAGCACATGGGCGCTTATGAGGCGTCAAAACGTTGTCTTTCAACTAGGCGAGTGCAGCAAAAAGGGGCGAAACAAGAATATTCAGCGTATTTATTAACTTTTTTGACAGGGCGGGGGTTGTGCTGTCACAAGGGTACCAATCCATAACTTGACTCGCTAGTCAAGTTTTGGTGTATTGTGCGCAAATATGAGTCGGTAACAAAGGTTTCTATAATATGTAGTTAACTGTAATATATAAGGGTGCATTGGGAGTGGCTATTGGTACGGTGATTGGTATTATATAGTAATGGGTACGTAACAGGCGACAAGCATGTTACACTGAAAAAGAAACTGAACTTGTTAAAAAAATAATGAGTAACTGACGAGGTGTCTTATAAATTAGTTATACTCTGTAGAGATAATGCAGAATATATTATACACTTTTGCCCCCTTACCTTACTTTGTGGGAAGAAAATTAAATAATTACCCTTATTATGAGTAAATACATATATTATATATAGTATATATATAAAAAAACATACCTACCAGACGAAGGAAGTTCGACTATATCTCCTGATGAAACCAAGACTCGTAATCCACTCCAGAGCCCCTCTTTCAATCTCTTCGAACGAAAACAGCAAATATAAAAGGAAAGACTCGTCCAATTTGGGATCCTACACACGGTAGCTTACCATGAAGGCCATAACCAATTATTTATAATACAATTTCACCAAAATCAGTAGAAAATACCGCATCCACTAGTCTTCACGGCAATAAAGGACACGAATTTTAATAATCCCAATTAAGGATGATCTTGCAGACCATTACAAATTTAAAGATTCGTGTCTTTGAACAATCGTCCTTACTTCACACTTGCACTCTCTCTTTTTCTGCCAAAAACGTCACTTTTCGACTTGCCTCACCACACGACACTTCCTTTTGCCCCCACCGGATGTCCAATCAAAACCATCGAATATCGATATGCTACCGAGCCAGCGATCGCAAATAACCAGAGAAGGCACAGAGCACACAAATCTACGCGATTTCAACGACTCCCGAAAAATCGCCTAAATGGACTATGAATCTGACGGATGATAACTTGATGGACAGCTGATGTCAACAAAATAAGTAGAATACACTGAATATGGAATTGAAATGAAGAAAGAAAGATTTTTTACTTAAAATATACGTCCTAATAAAAAGTCATAGCCTCAAGCCTCAAGCCTAACCCTCAAAGGCAAGAAGGTATGATTAAATCCATCACTTTAAACTTGTTTCGCTTTACACAACTAAAGCCTCTGCAAACCCTAGATAAATTATAGCATTTATCAAGCTAAAATGTTTTATGTAGCTAGACCAGGGGACAAGATATGTACCCCAGTACAGTTATAGTACCATACCAGACTAAAAAACCCTAGATAAATTATCCTAAATCTAAGTAACCCCCCCCCCCCCCCGAGTAAAGAACTATAGACAAGTACTCAAACATATGCACATGACAAGGATTAAAATGATGTGTCTCGATGTTATGACTGGGATAGCTACAGCCTGCACCCTTTCGCTGGTTGAGAAGGTGGCAAGGTATATCCCAAACCCCTGGGCTGACAAAAGAAAACTAAAGACGAATACGTTGTATCTTACAGCAATCTTTGTTAAGAGGTAAGTGCTGTTTCTTGGTGCGCAAAACTGGACTATTACATCACCCCCCAACTTTAAGAAAATTCACTGGAGAATTTTCACCAGCGCTAGCTGTACGTAAATCCTTAATGCTCCATGTTCCCTGATCGTTACCTTTGTCGTCCTCTAACTGGTACATTCAGGGTCCCATTTTCTTAACATAGAAAGGTCCAACCCACCTGGGAGCGAACTTGCTTGTGAAATAGGCCGCAGCATCCGAGAGGGCAAAATTCCTTCTCCAAACAGCCTGATGTAGCAAGAACTCTTCGTGACGACGGCGTAAATTGTATGTATTCCTATTCTTTTCAGAAGCCTTATCCAAGCGCTTCCTGACGTCGGCGTATATATCCTGCAAAATTTTAGGCCTACCCTCATCGGTAACTTCGCTAGGAACCTCACCAATTGCTTTACATATCTTATCCCTTCTACCGTAATCACGTCCGTCTAGAACCATCTTCCCCCAAATGTTACAAAGTACGGATCGTGGCCTATTGCTTCATGATAAGTGGTACGAGTTGCACACGCCAATTTTGCCAAGTTCACATCCCAAGATCTATGATTATCAGACACATAAGATGCGACCATCGTCTTCAAAGTACGATTGAATCGTTCGGTGGGATTGGCTCGGGGATGGTAAAGAGCGTTATATCTAACCTCCACTCCATAGGACTTAGTCAACTCCTTGAAAATCCGAGATGTGTACTGAACACCATTATCGCACAAGAGCAAACAAGGAACCCCAAACAGTAAAAATACCTCCTCCTCAATCCTCTTTACCACGAACTCTGCCTTAGACGACGTTAGATGAAACACAAGGGAAAACTTACTGAAGCAATCCATAACAACCAAAATGAACTTATGTCCCTGCTTGGATCTAGGCAAAGGCCCCATGAGATCCGTTGATATAATTTCCTACGGCCTCATTGCTCTGGGCTGCCGAGACATCAAACCCTTTGGCGCTACATTTTCGATTCTATGCTCGGCACACTTAATACATTTTCTTACATAACGTAAGACATCGCTCTTCAGTTTTGGCCAAAAATATTTTTCACAGATCCTCTTATACGTCTTCAAAACGCCCATATGACCTGCAAGAGGTTCGTCGTGAACCTAACGTAGAATCGAAGCTCGTTCTCCTCTAGGAACCACCTCTTTCCAATTCTCCCAAGTAAGAGTTAAAAAGCCAGAAGAAGGGCAAACATACTTAAATAATCGATTTCCCACGATACGCCACTGAGGGTACTCTAACGGCTTGGTGTTCACTCCCTCAAATACTTTATCATACCAACGATCTCCAGTAGGAACGAAAGCATCAACGGCATCGATCACAGGAACCGATCGACTCAGAAGGTCAGGAACAACATGATCTTTCCCTCGGCGATGTATGATCTTAAAATCGAATTGCTGGAATCTGACTGCCCATCGTGCTAACCTTCCCGTGGGGTCCTTTAAATTCTGCAGCCACACCAGAGAAGCGTGATCTGTGATCACAGTAAAGGTACTCCCTCCAGATACGGCCGTAGCTTTTCGACAGACCACAAAACCGCAAGGCATTTACGTTCGGTGGTCGAATAGTTTGTAACATGCTTGTCGCCTGTTACGTACCCATTACTATATAATACCAATCACCGTACCAATAGCCACTCCCAATACACCCTTATATATTACAGTTAACTACATATTATAGAAACCTTTGTTACCGACTCATATTTGCGCACAATACACCAAAACTTGACTAGCGAGTCAAATTATGGATTGGTACCCTTGTGACAGCACAACCCCCGCCCTGTCAAAAAAAGTTAATAAATACGCCGAATATTCTTGTTTCGCCCCTTTTGCTGCACTCGTCCAGTTGAAAGACAACGTTTTGACGCCTCATAAGCGCCCATGTGCTGTGTGGCCATATCTTTTCGACACTGGTTGACGTTGTAAGTACAAATTTTAATTATTATGTCTCACTGTTTATTAATACGATTTACTTGGCACAAAGGAGTACTTTGTATAATAATTTCACAATTTCTATCGTTTAAAAATTCATGTAATGTAGCAACCTGTCCCAAGGACAAACTCTTTTTATAATCCACACCCCAGGTAAGAATGTTACTTTTAGATTAAAATACCCACTAAATTGATACCTAGCTAGGCAATCTTTTCCGTACACAAAAAACACATTTTTTTGCTAAATTCTAAGCTCACAAGCTTTAGCACGTGGCTTCAGTCATTAGTTTTAGTTATACAATTAAATAAAAATATTATAGAGACACAAACCACTTTAAAAACACCTTTTAACAGAATCAATACACTTTTTTTAACAGAATAAATCCATTTAGAGACAAATGTATGATTGTTTCAAAACTCTAGTAATTAAAAGCAGTGTTAAACCTCTTGTTAGTCTATTACAATTAATTATACATGTTTTCATTCAGAAACACATTAGTCAAATGCTAATTTTTTGCATTATTAAGAACAGGACCGGCTTCACCGTCCTGTGCATAAACAAATTTGAACATTTTCTCATTTCATTTGTTTTAAAACTCATGGACGTTGTACCGGGAGACTTGAAGACAAGATAATTTATTTATTTATTAAAACAGTAATTTACTGTCCATCTTAAGTCTACCCAGTGCCAACGCCCTACCTTTTTAATCCTGTCTCATACCTTTCTTCACTTTTAGTTAAGACGCAACCCTCTAAGTTGGAGCTTAAATAAAACTCTAAGCTAGAGCTTAAATAAAAATTTCAAACTGGAGATAAATCAAATACAATCCATGATGCTAGAACCTATGCTGTGTTAGAGCCATCCCACATCACCGTAGTCAAGCCGAACTGAAACCGAAGCCATCCCTGATGTTAGAACCCATTCCATAGACCGAACTACATCACCAATCATCTGCAAGACCCCCAGGCTGAAGTCAACCATCTGGATAAGCGCAACAAACAAAGTTAAGTCCTTTTCTATGATTCCTACCGTTCAACAAAAGTAATTACAGTTTAAATAAATATCAATATTTTTAAATAACCGTTTTATTTGTGTACCTTAGACTGCAAGTCTTAAGGGCGTAACGTGTTCGGTTTCTGTTAATGTAGTTTCTCTGTTTCTTTAGTTTCAGTAAATTAATTACAAGGTGTTTCTATCTTTCTCACCTTTGTTTTGATATAGTCTGTCATTTAATCGCAAACGTATAAAAAGATAGTGGCGCCCTCTTTTCTTGTATATTTCCTTTTCCTTCTACTATAGGCACTAACATGGAGTCGATCCACCCCTGTAGAGAGTGTCTCTTAGCCGGGAACTCTTCTCTGGGAGAGATATTGTCTTTTATAAACTGACACCCGTAAGGGGTAGTTTACAAACTGGCGCCCTTGAGGGTGCATTTTACAAACTGGCGCCCTTGTTAGTAGTCTGTATAGTTGGACTGGAAAGGTATACAAATTTTGTTCTATCAGTTTTTGATTTACTAATTTTTGCTATAGATTTTTGATAACGTCCATATAATTTTTTGCTTGCTGAGTGATAATTTTTTTCGAACACTTTTTGAGTATTGTCAAGTAAAGCTCTATTGAAATGAATCTTTTTACTGCCTAAAGAAATATAGTTACTTAGCCTTAATTATCTATTAACATTTAGTACATTTTTTTTAAAAAATTTGAAAATATTTCTGAGTTGAAACAATTACATGTTTGAATTTTTAAATAACAATTATTGACAATTTAAGAAGTAATTTTGAAATATTTTTGAGTATTAGTTTACTATTTTATTTTTGAGTTTTATACATGCTAGTACAGTATTACACATACATTTTGTTGTTCGATAACTTTGTTGTCTTGGTTCTGGACTTTTGATATTTGACTTTTATGTTTATTTGAGTATTAAACTTCTATGGATTTTTGATTCCTATGCTGTTTATTTAGTTTTGAGTACCTGCTCGTTGACTTTTAGGTCCATTTAAGATTTAGCTATCTGTTAGTTATCTCTATGCTTAGTTGGAATCATTATTTTGGATTTTAGGTTTCTATTATTAGATTTTAGAGTTCACTTGGAGTTTGGATACTTGCCTGCTTTTGTTACTATCGATTGTTGTGGATGTTGTTGTTGTATTCAGATACTTACCTTTTGTCTTTGTCGTTTGAGTATTGAGTACTTTTTGAGTTTGAGTATTATGTCCAAAATGCAGGCTAATCATTTTAAAACTTTTGAACTACCTTATGAAATCGAGACAAGAAACCATACTGTCGAACTAAAGTGTAGAATTTTAACAGATCTTCTTGTTAGGGAAAATGCTAATGGAAGCTTTTCATCTCCAGTCAATACCCATAGTTTTTAGAAAGATGTAGCAGAGATTATAGAGATTTGGACTCATTTGAGATTTGGTTCCCTACTAGTTGTCTTTGTGTGCATTTGGTATTAGTAATTTGGATCTTGGGTGTCTATTTTTGGAATTTAGAGTTTATGTAGATTTTGGATACCTCCCTGCTTTTGTTAGTATTGGTTATTGTCGTTTTGTGCTCAGATACCTTATCTTT
The DNA here is from genome assembly GCA_035357415.1 of Ophraella communa. Classification (NCBI taxonomy): domain Eukaryota; kingdom Metazoa; phylum Arthropoda; class Insecta; order Coleoptera; family Chrysomelidae; genus Ophraella; species Ophraella communa. Next base: position 45,763,810 of record CM068986.1, on the reverse strand, counting down.
TGTGTTTGCCTTTTGGGTATTTGGAGTACTTTTAGTTTGTGTGTTGTTGTTTCAAAATGCAGGCCAATTATTTGAAGTCAAGTAAACTATTGCGTGGAACCCAAGTGATACATTCTTATGCTTTGGACAGTGTAGAACTGTATCGAGCCGCATTTCAGGTAGTGTCTAGAGTCTCTATTGCCTTTGAGTTTTAGTCTTTTGTTAGTCATCACTTTAAACACGCTTCACTGTACTGGATATATTGTGTAGGAACCCCTCATTTGTGACCTCTGTGCGATGACCTATGGCTACTGTGGACGCTAACAGGCAACCTCCCAGAATAATCATTTCGAGTACTCCTTTACAATTTGACCAGTATTGCATTAGTCTTCGTCCACATATTCTTGTTTGTTCAATATAACTTTAAATTTTTCCTCTTATTTTTTTTCATTACTTTTTTATTTTTCATTTTTTTGTACCCTTATTTTGCCACACTACAATATATAACCGTTTACATAATCATACCATATACAACTTGGCTCCCCCATTGACTTCCCCCGTGTAGAAAAGGAAGTAGACCAAGCTACATGGAGTTTATACCGTTCTCCGGACAAAACGGCTCCTTTTCTTATCCCGCATAAATTTCATTCTGTTGAACCACATTAGAATACCGGATAATTTGATAACACAACCGTGAAGCTCTACATTGCTAAAAATGTATTTTACTGTCCCTTCAATTTTTTGGTCACCATTTTTTGTTTTATATATTCCCCCACCGAGTTTTCTTACCGTTTCTCAAACAAAAAACATGGTATTTTGTTAACTTAGAGTCTACGATTGACGTGTCACGAAAGGCGTCAGGCCCCAATTGGATCGGGTTGGCCTCTGCTGGGTGGCGGCTTGCGCCCAGTATATAAACATAATTGGTCCAAAAAAAAAACGACTGCTTAGTCCTTTTTTTTTCTTCTTATTCGCACTCCCCTTATCTAATACCTTTATATTTCTCTTTCCTAAAACTATCTTTTCCTTTCTTACCGTATCGTTAATAATTTAACTTTTTTCGCCTTAATCTTTCAGGTTGGCCAAACATTCATAAAGTTCTGTGCTGACGTACCGTATTCCTTAACAGGGTCATGGGTATAGTGTTAGTTTTACTTCTTATTTTCTTACCGTATATCTAACTATCTTACTTCCGTACTTACAAGCCTTAACTAACATATTACCTACATTTAATTTTTTTAACTGTTATCTTTTACCGTTGCAAATTTAAGCCTATCTATGTATTGTTTTTACCTGACCTTACCTCTTGCGTTGCCGCACTGTGACTTTTGTTTTTGCCATCATGAGGTTGTCGTATGTTCCGTGTGGAACACTGTAAATGTTGTCGCTTCGCCAAACAACTGTTGACCGGTGAATGGTGATTCACCTTTGGTGATGTCTTGTGACAAATTTTTTGCTTTTCACTGGGAGACATTTGGGCCGGACATTCTTTGTCAAATTCAGGCTGGCAGCACTTATCGTGTTTCAAATTAATGCCTCTTCTCAGAGACATTTCGTTTCACACTCTCGGGAATTGCTGCGTTCTGCAAATTTGCAATTCCAGTGTCGCTGTGAAACACCCTCTTATTCTGTCGTTGGCTTGCGCTGAGAAATTTTCGTTTTTAGTACTGTTGTTGTTGTCGATCTCAGTGTGCGCTTTATCCGTTTCGAAACTGCCTGGAACTACTCGCTTGGAGTATTTATGGTCCCAGCATCCCATCGAAACCTATCGTTATGTTTTTACGCTGACTCATGAGCACAAACGTCACAAACCTTACCTTTTAATACCCTAAATACATAGATAAAGACGACACCTTTCTTTTAGTTATCAGACCATTATCTTTTTCTTTTGCTGCCATTTCTTCCACACTTCTTTACTCAGAAAAAATGATTCTTCGAACCATTTTTTTTCCGGAGGAGAGGGGGTGTAACATGCTTGTCGCCTGTTACGTACCCATTACTATATAATACCAATCACCGTACCAATAGCCACTCCCAATACACCCTTATATATTACAGTTAACTACATATTATAGAAACCTTTTTTACCGACTCATATTTGCGCACAATACACCAAAACTCGACTAGCGAGTCAAATTATGGATTGGTACCCTTGTGACAGCACAACCCCCGCCCTGTCAAAAAAGTTAATAAATACGCTGAATATTCTTGTTTCGCCCCTTTTGCTGCACTCGCCTAGTTGAAAGACAACGTTTTGACGCCTCATAAGCGCCCATGTGCTGTGTGGCCATATCTTTTCGACACTGGTTGACGTTGTAAGTACAAATTTTAATTATTATGTCTCACTGTTTATTAATACGATTTACTTGGCACAAAGGAGTACTTTGTATAATAATTTCACAATTTCTATCGTTTAAAAATTCATGTAATGTAGCAACCTGTCTCAAGGACAAACTCTTTTTATAATCCACACCCCAGGTAAGAATGTTACTTTTAGATTAAAATACCCACTAAATTGATACCTAGCTAGGCAATCTTTTCCGTACACAAAAAACACATTTTTTGCTAAATTCTAAGCTCACAAGCTTTAGCACGTGGCTTCAGTCATTAGTTTTAGTTATACAATTAAATAAAAATATTATAGAGACACAAACCACTTTAAAAACACCTTTTAACAGAATCAATACACTTTTTTTAACAGAATAAATCCATTTAGAGACAAATGTATGATTGTTTCAAAACTCTAGTAATTAAAAGCAGTGTTAAACCTCTTGTTAGTCTATTACAATTAATTATACATGTTTTCATTCAGAAACACATTAGTCAAATGCTAATTTTTTGCATTATTAAGAACAGGACCGGCTTCACCGTCCTGTGCATAAATAAATTTGAACATTTTTTCATTTCATTTGTTTTAAAACTCATGGACGTTGTACCGGGAGACTTGAAGACAAGATAATTTATTTATTTATTAAAACAGTAATTTACTGTCCATCTTAAGTCTACCCAGTGCCAACGCCCTACCTTTTTAATCCTGTCTCATACCTTTCTTCACTTTTAGTTAAGACGCAACCCTCTAAGTTGGAGCTTAAATAAAACTCTAAGCTAGAGCTTAAATAAAAATTTCAAACTGGAGATAAATCAAATACAATCCATGATGCTAGAACCTATGCTGTGTTAGAGCCATCCCACATCACCGTAGTCAAGCCGAACTGAAACCGAAGCCATCCCTGATGTTAGAACCCATTCCATAGACCGAACTACATCACCAATCATCTGCAAGACCCCAGGCTGAAGTCAACCATCTGGATAAGCGCAACAAACAAAGTTAAGTCCTTTTCTATGATTCCTACCGTTCAACAAAAGTAATTACAGTTTAAATAAATATCAATATTTTTAAATAACCGTTTTATTTGTGTACCTTAGACTGCAAGTCTTAAGGGCGTAACGTGTTCGGTTTCTGTTAATGTAGTTTCTCTGTTTCTTTAGTTTCAGTAAATTAATTACAAGGTGTTTCTATCTTTCTCACCTTTGTTTTGATATAGTCTGTCATTTAATCGCAAACGTATAAAAGATAGTGGCGCCCTCTTTTCTTGTATATTTCCTTTTCCTTCTACTATAGGCACTAACATGGAGTCGATCCACCCCTGTAGAGAGTGTCTCTTAGCCGGGAACTCTTCTCTGGGAGAGATATTGTCTTTTATAAACTGACACCCGTAAGGGGTAGTTTACAAGTTCTGCTCCTGATGACTTAAAGACCTACTTAAATAACTGATCACTCGATCCCTCCTGGGGTATTCTGAATAAGTACGGCTCCGATCCCATAGCCAGAACTTTCACACTGTACGACGAAAGGCAAGTTGAAATCCGGACAATTAAGGACGGGTGCGGAAACAAGACATTCCTTAAGTCTCTGGAAAGATGCATTACATTCCTCAGCCCATACAAACTTACGACCCTTTTTCAACAGGGAAGTGGGGGGAGACATCATCGTAGCGAAATCAGCGACAAAGCGACGGTACCAAGAAAAAGTTCCAATAATACTCCTTACTTCCTTTACTGATGCTGGAACAGGAATAATCAGCATGGCCTTGACCTTGTCGGGGTCTACATGCAATCCATTTTTATCCACCACATGCCCTAAGTACTTGAGTTCCGGTCTACAAAAGAAACTTTTACTCCATCTCACCGTGATACCGGCCTTACGCAACCTAGAAAGTACCTCTTCCAAGATCCTGAGATGTTCCTCAAACGTATCAGCAATAATAACGATGTCGTCGAGGTAGGTGAAAACATGCGGCTCAAACTCAGGCCCAAGGACACGATCAATCAACCTCTGCCAAGTAGCAGGAGCATTGTGGAGGCCGAATGGCATCCGACGGAACTGGAATAATCCACGACCCGGAACAGTAAAGGCCGTATAGGGCCGAGAAGCTTCCGCTACCGGCACTTGCCAATAGGCAGACTTAATATCGATCGTCGACAGGTAGTGGGCATTCCTCAATTTGTCCAAAATAGATGAGATATAAGGCAGAGGATAGCTGTCTCTTTCTGTAACCGCGTTCAATTTACGGTATTCTACGCAAAACCTAAAAGACCCATCCTTCTTCTCTGCTCCTCTGCTTTATGGGGTAGCATTACAAACGATGGTATGTTCCGCGACATTCGTACACCTAAACTAGACCCCATAAGTTCACGGTTCCTAGCTACCAGGGCATCCAAACGAGCTTTCTGCAGGTCAGTCAAAACGGTTTTGTCCGCGAAGATGATCTACCACACCGACAGTAACAGGCGAATCTGAAAAGTGCCACTCATTGTGCCTTAGATCTGGAACAATCCCAACAGCTCGCCAAAAATCCGCTCCTAAAATAAGCATATGGGGCACTTCCAGAGCTACAAGAACAGGCAAAACCTTCAAACGGTCCCTGACTAAGAAAGGTACTTGACATTCTCCTAAAACTTCGCAAGTCTGGCCATTGGCTACCCGACAAGTAGACTTCTTTGACTTATCCAACTCTAAATCTAGACTTTGGAATAGCTTCCAACCACTACTCCCTACTATAGTTCTAGAAGCCTCCCGAGTCCAATAACCCCAATAACTCAGTCCATAAAACATTTACTCTCAAGTACGGTATCTCATCATTAATGGCGTGATCTAAAATAAAATCTAGTACAGGTTGTAACAGGGCCGACCTTCCCACAGCATCCCTCACTCGACCACCTAAGGGTGCTGGGATCCGTTTCCCGACTTACAATTGGGACAATTCCTGACTGTGAACCCTTCCTTCTTGCATTTGAAGCAATGCAACTTTTTAGGAACGAGGCAACCAATAGCTTTGTGTCCTGGCTGGTTACAACGGAAACACACAATCTTACTAGGAGCTTTCCTGGGATTATCAAAACTTGTTGAAGCAGTAGCAACATCAGTACTTCCTCACTCTTCTCATCAACATCTACATAAGCCAAGTCTCTCTCTAAAACGTTAGTCTTCCTACTATTAGGCTCCTTATGCAATCTCGCCTCTCCTCCATGCTACGACACAAGTCCCTAAGTTCCCCCAAAGTAGCCGGCAAAGGATCACGTAACCTATCCTGATAAAAGGGATTCAAATTTCTCATAATGATTGATAACTTGGCTTCCTCTGGGACATGGCAACGCAAGCGATTGAAGTAACTACTCATAATAGCCAAATAAACACCTGTCGTTTCGGATGAATGCTGAGTCCTCCTACGAAGCTCTTCGAAAAGGACTTCACTATGGTGGGATGATAAGTACTCCTGCGGAATTCCTCCACTAGTTCATCCCAAGTTCCTACTCGAAGGCGAACATCTTTGTAAAACTGGTAAGCTTTGTCTGAGAATAGATCTATGCCAGACTCCAGAAGTATACTGTCCGGAACGTGACGGGCTAAGCTAAGTTCCCGAACCGTTTCGAAGAAAGCGGAAATTGAGATACCCTTAGGAGAACCGGAAAACTTTTCGATACCCCATTTGTGTGGGAGAATAACCCCAGAAGAAATAGGGGCGGTCCCTTGTACTCCAGAAGTGCTAGGATTAGAAGTCGCTGGTGCTGCTCCAGGAGAAGAAACATGAGCTTGACCGATCCCCGTCTGAAATGACTGTTGTAAGGCTAACATCACATTGAGCGCTGCAGGTACCGTGGCAGATCTTGGAGGGTACTGCTTCTCATCTAAATCACTAGACAAGGACAAGATGGTTGCAAGAAAATCTGACTTAACAACCCTAGCTGCAACAGCATCTTCTCCTGTTGGTAACACAATACGATCGATTCTTCCTAATACATGGTTAATTTGAGTTTGCAACCTTAAGGACTCAGCGCCAGAAGGAGTACCATTGCCACCGACAGCTCGCCAAGCTTAGCCTCAATTGCAGCCCTATCCTCTGCATAGGTGAACGGATGTGCAGGATAAGTAAAACTCTCATTAGCAGCCTCTCTTTTAAGTACGGCGGACAGACTAAACCTCATACCATCTACGGTTCCAGTCGAAACTCCACGGATTTTAAGCTCATACTCCAGCTCCTCCTTTCTCAAATACCTAGGTACCAGTTTCCCAACCATCTCCAATAAATTTGTAAGTTCCACAGTATACAAATAAAATTTTCAATAAACGAGAGAGAAATAAAATGTCAAACTTATCAGTTACTACTTATCTGTATTCAAACATATAAAAAGAACAATAAAAATAACACAATCCTTCCAAAACCCCACCTCTGGCTTATCCACCTAAATAATTTACAATACCAACTACAATTCAGGACTGCCAAAAGGTCTAAAATAATGTTAAAACAATAACAGGGCAAAAAAAAAACAATTTAATTTAGGTTTAACTCAAAAACTGTCGAATCTCGGAACCTTCAAAATAACATATGTGCCCCACGTTGGGCGCCAGAAATGTAACGCCTCCACCTCCACGCGAGTGGGATGAGGAGTTCTTCGGTTGTCCTGGTCTCAACCTTTACGGTCTTCGGCTACGACTTCAGTCGAAGACGGGTGTGGATCGCTTCTTCGTTCCAGGAAAGAAAAATAACCTTGTGATTTAGAGTTGGGCGCCAGCTAGGCAGTATTACCACTATAGGCCTCTATTGTAGTCTCTACCTTACCTAGCGAAAGTAGAGAAGAAAAAAAAAGACAAACCTTCCGAACCAGAAATAAACTTTATTAGACCTTAGGACCCGAACAGCTTTGACAGTATCTGTTAAACTTAATAATAGAAACCATTGGAAGTTTACTATACTCCCAAACTTATTATACATTTAAATAACATTAAGTGTTCACATGATAAAAAAAAATAAAAAAAAAGCCAGAAAACCATTAATAAACTTTAAATGATCAAACTCATGAGTTATTCAATACTAAACGGTAATGCGCAAGTCGACCAGTCTGGTACCACACTATTCGATTCAGGGCAAATCTTTTAAAAATAAAGTACACTCACCATAACTTGATAAATGTTTTCGAACCTTAACAGCTTTACTATGAAAGACCTACCTTTATAGAACTAATTTCTAATGACAAAAAAATTATGACTGTGTCTGTGCTGGTGAAGCTAGCAAGACACTCCTCTTGAGAGGCAAACTTATTTAAATTTAAGTTATATGATAAAATCTACCAGTTGATATTTTCAGTCCTTCAGATCTGCCTCTTGGTGGTCGACAGCCTTTGTTCTCACTTTGTTTTAAAAATGATAACTCACAGCAGGAAGTCCAGAGGTCCCTGAAGTCCCAAGGGAAATGCACTAGGATGCTTACAAGCCACAGATGGGTAATACAAATGCTCCTTAGCCCCCAAGTGGACCCTTAAAAGAACACAAAACTTAAATTATAACAAAGGCCTACCTTAAACTATGATAAATTGCCACCCCTACTTTACTAGGCACATCTTTTACTTGCTAGCCCACATGGACTATCTAAAAGGTACAAACTAAGTTAAGCCTATACAAGAAAACTAATAAAATAGATGGCCGATACAATAAAAAGAAACTGAACGAGTTAAAAAAATAATAAGTAACTGACGAGGTGTCTTATAAATAAGTTATACTCTGTAGAGATAATGCAGAATATATTATACACTTTTGCCCCCTTACCTTACTTTGTGGAAAGAAAATTAAATAATTACCCCTATTATGAGTAAATACATATATTATATATAGTATATATATGTAAAACAACATACCTTCCAGACGAAGGGATGTTCAACTACATCTCCTGACGAAACCAAGACTTGTAATCCACTCCGGAACCCCTTTTTTAATCTCTTCGAACGAAAACAGCAAATATAAAAGGAAAGACTCGTTCAATTTGGGATCCTACACACGGTAGCTTACCATAAAGGCCATAACCAATTATTTATAATCCAATTTCACCAAAATCAGTAGAAAATACTGCATCCACTAGTCTTCACGGCAATAAAGGACACGAATTTTAATAATCCCAATTAAGGATGATCTTGCAGACCATTACAAATTTAAAGATTCGTGTCTTTGAACAATCGTCCTTACTTCACACTTGCACTCTCTCATTTTCTGCCAAAAACGTCACTTTTCCGACTTGTCCACCCCACGACAATTCCTTTTCCCCCACCGGATGTCCAATCAAAACCATCGAATATCGATATGCTACCGAGCCAGCAATCGCAAATAACCAGAGAAGGCACAGAGCACACAAATCTACGCGATTTCAGCGACTCCCGACAAATCGCCTAAATGGATTATGAATCTGACGGATGATAACTTGACGGACAGCTGATGTAAACAAAATAAGTAGAATACACTGAATATGGAATTGAAATAAAAAAAAGAGTTTCTACTTAAAATATACGTCCTTATAAAAAGTCATAGCCTCAAGCCTCAAGCCTAACCCTTAAGAGCAAGAAGGTATGATTAAATCCATCACTTTAAACTTGTTTCGCTTTAAAGAACTTAATCCTCTGTAAACCCTAGATAAATTATAGCATTTATCAAGCTAAAATGATTTAGGTGGCTAGACCAGGGGGACAAGATATGTACCCCAGAACAGATATAGTAAAATACCCAACTAAAAATCCTAAATAAACACTCCTAAAGCTAAGTAAACCCCCAAGTAAAGGACTATAGACAAGTATTCACACATATGCAAATGACAAGGATTAAAATGTTGTGTCTCGATGTTATGACTGGGATAGCTACAGCCTGCACCCTTTTGCTGGTGAGAAGGTGGCAAGGTATGTCCCAAACCCCTGGGCTGACAAAAAGAAACTAAAGACGAATACAAGGTATCTTACAGCAATCTTTGGTAAGAGGTAAGTGTTGTTTCCTTGGTGCGCAAAACTGGACTGTTACATACTATATAAATAACTATAAAAAAACTTACCAAAAATAGTTTAAAACCACAAAAACACAAATAAACACACACTTTCATACAAATTTTGACAATGACACACCCTTTCCTTCAAACGATCTAATGATGTTTATAAATGGCTTTGTTTATTTGTTATAGGATCGGCCAATGAAAATACGATGATCTTAAAACATTTTCTTACAATTTAACCAATCATATCATAGAATAACAGAAATGAAAACTTTGACAACAAAGTACAATGACACACTGTTTGCGTCAAACGATCTGTTATTTTAGCTGTCAACTGTCATTTTAGCAATTAACTGTCATTTTTCCGTTACCAACATTAATTTTTTAGGTGTCAACTGGCATTTTTAGCTTTGTCAGTAATTATTGTTAGATGTAATAAAATTTAAAAATGGTATTCTTTGTAATTATTTGGATTTTTAAATATACTATGTATCACAATAATGTAGTTGATAAAACTTTGTAAAATACTGCAATGAAATAAAAAGTTTCCAAAATTTAGTGAAAAAATAATAGTGTATCATTCATTTTTAAAAATTTATGAATTTTAAATACTTTTAACCTTTAACTATTAAAAAAAAAATGTTTTTAATAAAAAATCTGTAAAATGTGACTATTAAATATCATTTCTGTTGATAAAATGGGTAATTAGATAGTAAAGAATATTCTTAATTTATATAACATTTATAATATACATAATTATGAACTATGATTATAATACGTTAGATTTGTTCTAACCAAGCAAAAAACCGTTCTACAACGGTAATATTACCACTCACGAGACCAAATTGGTGCACTGCGCAACTCACTACACCACTGCGCACAAAAATTACTATTTTAGAACGGTTCTCTGCTTGGTTGGAACAGACCTTATATAAATAATGAAATAAAAACTTTGACAACAAAGTACAATGACACACTGTTTGCGTCAAACGATTTGTTATTTTAGCTGTCAACTGTCATTTTAGCAATTAACTGTCATTTTTCCGTTACCAACATTAATTTTTTAGGTGTCAACTGGCATTTTTAGCTTTGTCAGTAATTAATGTTAGATGTAATGAAATTTAAAAATGGTATTCTATGTATTTATTTGAATTTTTTAAATATACTATGTATCACAATAATGTAGTTAATAAAACTATGTAAAATACTGCAATGAAATAAAAAGTTTCCAAAATTTAGTGAAAAAATAATAGTGTATTATTCATTTTTAAAAATTTATGAATTTTAAATACTTTTAACCTTTAACCATTAAAAAAAATGTTTTTAATAAAAAATCTGAAAAATGTGACTATTAAATATCATTTTTGTTGATAAAATGGGTAATTAGATAGTAAAGAATATTCTTAATTTATATAACATTTATAATATACATAATTATGAACTATGATTATAATACGTTAGGTTTGTTCTAACCAAGCAAAAAACCGTTCTAGAACGGTAATATTACCACTCACGAGACCAAATTAGTGCACTGCGCAACTCACTACACCACTGCGCACAAAAATAACCATTTTAGAACGGTTCTCTGCTTGGTTGGAACAGACCTTATTTAAATAATGAAATAAAAACTTTGACAACAAAGTACAATGACACACTGTTTGCGTCAAACGATTTGTTATTTCATCTGTCAACTGTCATTTTAGCAATTAACTGTCATTTTTCCGTTACCAACATTAATTTTTTAGGTGTCAACTGGCATTTTTAGCTTTGTCAGTAATTAATGTTAGATGTAATGAAATTTAAAAATGGTATTCTTTGTATTTATTTGGATTTTTTAAATATACTATGTATAACAATAATGTAGTTGATAAAACTTTGTAAAATACTGCAATGAAATAAAAAGTTTCCAAAATTTAGTGAAAAAATAATAGTGTATCATTCATTTTTAAAAATTTATGAATTTTAAATACTTTTAACCTTTAACTATTAAAAAAAATGTTTTTAATAAAAAATCTGGAAAATGTGACTATTAAATATCATTTCTGTTGATAAAATGGGTAATTAGATAGTAAAGAATATTCTTAATTTATATAACATTTATAATATACATAATTATGAACTATGATTATAATACGTTAGATTTGTTCTAACCAAGCAAAAAACCGTTCTACAACGGTAATATTACCACTCACGAGACCAAATTAGTGCACTGCGCAACTCACTACACCACTGCGCACAAAAATTACTATTTTAGAACGGTTCTCTGCTTGGTTGGAACAGACCTTATATAAATAATGAAATAAAAACTTTGACAACAAAGTACAATGACACACTGTTTGCGTCAAACGATTTGTTATTTTAGCTGTCAACTGTCATTTTAGCAATTAACTGTCATTTTTCCGTTACCAACATTAATTTTTTAGGTGTCAACTGGCATTTTTAGCTTTGTCAGTAATTAATGTTAGATGTAATGAAATTTAAAAATGGTATTCTATGTATTTATTTGAATTTTTTAAATATACTATGTATCACAATAATGTAGTTAATAAAACTATGTAAAATACTGCAATGAAATAAAAAGTTTCCAAAATTTAGTGAAAAAATAATAGTGTATTATTCATTTTTAAAAATTTATGAATTTTAAATACTTTTTAACCTTTAACCATTAAAAAAAATGTTTTTAATAAAAAATCTGAAAAATGTGACTATTAAATATCATTTTTGTTGATAAAATGGGTAATTAGATAGTAAAGAATATTCTTAATTTATATAACATTTATAATATACATAATTATGAACTATGATTATAATACGTTAGGTTTGTTCTAACCAAGCAAAAAACCGTTCCACAACGGTAATATTACCACTCACGAGACCAAATTGGTGCACTGCGCAACTCACTACACCACTGCGCACAAAAATTACTATTTTAGAACGGTTCTCTGCTTGGTTGGAACAGACCTTATTTAAATAATGAAATAAAAACTTTGACAACAAAGTACAATGACACACTGTTTGCGTCAAACGATTTGTTATTTCATCTGTCAACTGTCATTTTAGCAATTAACTGTCATTTTTCCGTTACCAACATTAATTTTTAGGTGTCAACTGGCATTTTTAGCTTTGTCAGTAATTAATGTTAGATGTAATGAAATTTAAAAATGGTATTCTTTGTATTTATTTGGATTTTTTAAATATACTATGTATAACAATAATGTAGTTGATAAAACTTTGTAAAATACTGCAATGAAATAAAAAGTTTCCAAAATTTAGTGAAAAAATAATAGTGTATCATTCATTTTTAAAAATTTATGAATTTTAAATACTTTTAACCTTTAACTATTAAAAAAATGTTTTTAATAAAAAATCTGGAAAATGTGACTATTAAATATCATTTCTGTTGATAAAATGGGTAATTAGATAGTAAAGAATATTCTTAATTTATATAACATTTATAATATACATAATTATGAACTATGATTATAATACGTTAGATTTGTTCTAACCAAGCAAAAAACCGTTCTACAACGGTAATATTACCACTCACGAGACCAAATTGGTGCACTGCGCAACTCACTACACCACTGCGCACAAAAATTACTATTTTAGAACGGTTCTTTGCTTGGTTGGAACAGACCTTATATAAATAATGAAATAAAAACTTTGACAACAAAGTACAATGACACACTGTTTGCGTCAAACGATTTGTTATTTTAGCTGTCAACTGTCATTTTAGCAATTAACTGTCATTTTTCCGTTACCAACATTAATTTTTCAGGTGTCAACTGGCATTTTTAGCTTTGTCAGTAATTAATGTTAGATGTAATGAAATTTAAAAATGGTATTCTTTGTATTTATTTGAATTTTTTAAATATACTATGTCTCACAATAATGTAGTTGATAAAACTTTGTAAAATACTGAAATGAAATACAAAGTTTCCAAAATTTAGTGAAAAAATAAAAGTGTATCATTCATTTTTAAACATTTATGAATTTTAAATACTTTTAACCATTAACTATTAAAAAATGTTTTTAATAAAAAATCTGGAAAATGTGACTATTAAATATCATTTCTATTGATAAAATGGGTAATTAGATAGTAAAGAATATTCCTTATTTATATAACATTTATAATATACATAATTATAAACTATGATTATAATACTATATAAATAATTATAAAAAAAACCTACCAAAAATAGTTTAAAACCACAAAAACACAATTAAACACACACTTTAATACAAATTTTGACAATGACACACCCTTTCCTTCAAACGATCTAATGATGTTTATAATGACTTTGTTCATTTGTTATAGGATCGGCCAATGAAAATACCATGATCTTAAAACATTTTTTAACAATTTAACCAATCATATCATAGGATAACAGAAATGAAAACTTTAACAACAAAGTAAAATGACACACTGTTTGCGTCAAACGATCTGTTATTTTAGCTGTCAACTGTCATTTTAGCAATTAACTGTCATTTTTCCGTTACCAACATTAATTTTTTAGGTGTCAACTGGCATTTTTAGCTTTGTCAGTAATTATTGTTAGATGTAATGAAATTTAAAAATGGTATTCTTTGTAATTATTTGGATTTTTTTAATATACTATGTATCACAATAATGTAGTTGATAAAACTTTGTAAATTACTGCAATGAAATAAAAAGTTTCCAAAATTTAGTGAAAAATAATAGTGTATCATTCATTTTTAAAAATTTATGAATTTTAAATACTTTTAACCTTTAACTATTAAAAAAAAAATGTTTTTAATAAAAAATCTGTAAAATGTGACTATTAAATATCATTTCTGTTGATAAAATGGGTAATTAGATAGTAAAGAATATTCTTAATTTATATAACATTTATAATATACATAATTATGAACTATGATTATAATACGTTAGATTTGTTCTAACCAAGCAAAAAACCGTTCTACAACGGTAATATTACCACTCACGAGACCAAATTGGTGCACTGCGCAACTCACTACACCACTGCGCACAAAAATTACTACTTTAGAACGGTTCTCTGCTTGGTTGGAACAGACCTTATATAAATAATGAAATAAAAACTTTGACAACAAAGTACAATGACACACTGTTTGCGTCAAACGATTTGTTATTTTAGCTGTCAACTGTCATTTTAGCAATTAACTGTCATTTTTCCGTTACCAACATTAATTTTTTAGGTGTCAACTGGCATTTTTAGCTTTGTCAGTAATTAATGTTAGATGTAATGAAATTTAAAAATGGTATTCTTTGTATTTATTTGAATTTTTAAATATACTATGTATCACAATAATGTAGTTAATAAAACTATGTAAAATACTGCAATGAAATAAAAAGTTTCCAAAATTTAGTGAAAAAATAATAGTGTATTATTCATTTTTAAAAATTTATGAATTTTAAATACTTTTAACCTTTAACTATTAAAAAAAAATGTTTTTAATAAAAAATCTGAAAAAATGTGACTATTAAATATCATTTTTGTTGATAAAATGGGTAATTAGATAGTAAAGAATATTCTTAATTTATATAACATTTATAATATACATAATTATGAACTATGATTATAATACGTTAGGTTTGTTCAAACCAAGCAAAAAACCGTTCTAGAACGGTAATATTACCACTCACGAGACCAAATTAGTGCACTGCGCAACTCACTACACCACTGCGCACAAAAATAACCATTTTAGAACGGTTCTCTGCTTGGTTGGAACAGACCTTATTTAAATAATGAAATAAAAACTTTGACAACAAAGTACAATGACACACTGTTTGCGTCAAACGATTTGTTATTTCAGCTGTCAACTGTCATTTTAGCAATTAACTGTCATTTTTCCGTTACCAACATTAATTTTTTAGGTGTCAACTGGCATTTTTAGCTTTGTCAGTAATTAATGTTAGATGTAATGAAATTTAAAAATGGTATTCTTTGTATTTGTTTGGATTTTTAAATATACTATGTATCACAATAATGTAGTTGATAAAACTTTGTAAAATACTGCAATGAAATAAAAGTTTCCAAAATTTAGTGAAAAAATAATAGTGTATCATTCATTTTTAAAAATTTATGAATTTTAAATACTTTTAACCTTTAACTATTAAAAAAAAAATGTTTTTAATAAAAAATCTGGAAAATGTGACTATTAAATATCATTTCTGTTGATAAAATGGGTAATTAGATAGTAAAGAATATTCTTAATTTATATAACATTTATAATATACATAATTATGAACTATGATTATAATACGTTAGATTTGTTCTAACCAAGCAAAAAACCGTTCTACAACGGTAATATTACCACTCACGAGACCAAATTGGTGCCTTAGAATATAAAAACGAAGGAAGGAGCGTTATACATAAACACCTATAGTCCTAGATGGTGTTTAAAAATGGCGTCAGCAGTTTCCGGTTTGTCAGTGGCGTATCAATTTTAATTTATGATAAAATGTTGTATCATTTTCAAAAATAAAAATACTGATGAAAGAAAGTTTTAAAACGTAATACATTTTGTAAACCATATTTCTATATACACTTTTATTAAATACATATATAAATATTACATAGCTGTGCATATTCAGTAAATCATTTACGTAAATAAATTGCATATGTGTACGTCTCTGAATTCTAGTTTCTTAAACACTAAAACAGTACTGTCTCAAATGTCAAAACAACTGTCAATAACAATAATGATGAATCATATATGGTATTTGCAAATGGCCGCTGTGACGTAATTTCCGTCGTAAACTACTAACTTGGGAAGGGTGTTAGGCTTCTTCCTTAGTTTTTATACTCTAAGATTGGTGCACTGCGCAACTCACTACACCACTGCGCACAAAAATTACTATTTTAGAACGGTTCTCTGCTTGGTTGGAACAGACCTTATATAAATAATGAAATAAAAACTTTGACAACAAAGTACAATGACACACTGTTTGCGTCAAACGATTTGTTATTTTAGCTGTCAACTGTCATTTTAGCAATTAACTGTCATTTTTCCGTTACCAACATTAATTTTTTAGGTGTCAACTGGCATTTTTAGCTTTGTCAGTAATTAATGTTAGATGTAATGAAATTTAAAAATGGTATTCTTTGTATTTATTTGAATTTTTAAATATACTATGTATCACAATAATGTAGTTAATAAAACTATGTAAAATACTGCAATGAAATAAAAAGTTTCCAAAATTTAGTGAAAAAATAATAGTGTATTATTCATTTTTAAAAATTTATGAATTTTAAATACTTTTAACCTTCAACTATTAAAAAAATGTTTTTAATAAAAAATCTGAAAAATGTGACTATTAAATATCATTTTTGTTGATAAAATGGGTAATTAGATAGTAAAGAATATTCTTAATTTATATAACATTTATAATATACATAATTATGAACTATGATTATAATGCTATATAAATAACTATAAAAAAACTCACCAGAAATAGTTTAAAACCACAAAATCACAATTTAACACACACTATAACACAAATTTTGACAATGACACACCCTTTCCTTCAAACGATCTAATGATGTTTATAAATGGCTATGTTCATTTGTTATCGGATCGGCCAATGAAAATACCATGCTCATAACATTTTTTAACAATTAAACCAATCGTATCATAGGATGACAGAATTGAAAACTTTGACAACAAAGTACAATGACACACCGTTTCGTCAAACGATCTAGTGTCATTTTAGCTGTCAACTGTCAATTTTGACATTCGAATATCATTTATAATTGTCTTATGTCAATTTTTACTCTTAAATGTGTTTTTTAAATGTGGTTAAAGAGCGTTGCCTTTTTACTCAGGATCGTCTCCATTGACGCGAATTCTTTCAATGTTATTACCTTTATTTTTTCTTATCACTTTTTCTGAGGGATTCCATTAATTGAAATGGTAAACAGCATAAATAACATTTATTATGTACTAAATACTAAATTTCGGGATACATACACAATTTCTGGGTAATAATTGCCAACAAATACAATATACAGTCGACAGAAGCAAACATGGTCCGCGGAAAATATGCCAACTAATTTCAAGGTTATTACAATCAGCCAATCACGAGCCAATGTTAACGACAATATCAATTTTAGTGGCTGCATAAGTGAGATGAAAATACAATTACAGCGACAAGGACACGCCCACCCAGGGTTCATGTTTGCTTCTGTCAACTGTACTATACAATTTTTTGTAATATAATAGAGAGTTTGCGGTCAGTCGTTTTACGTTACGTTAGACTCTTATTTTACGTTATACTGTAGTATATCGTAAAATTTGTAAACATAGCTTGCGGTTATCGTACCTTAAAAATCAAGGTTACAGATGACATATGATATGTCACTAGTGCAAGTATAAAAAGATCGCTAAATATAATTAACAAAACTAAGAAACATAAGAATCATGAACAAAGCCTTGGTAAACCTGATTATATATACCTAGTAACATAGTTGTTGAAGATTTTCTTCTATTTACTGCTTAACAGAAAACAGTCGAAGAAAAAAAAATACTTGATTCTACAAATTAAATTTAATTCATAATAAGTACAGAGCAATAATTGTAGCTTCTTGTTTCGTTTTGACATTATTGAACTATAAATTTTTGCACATACCTAACAGGATTGAAAATAATGATAAACAGTCATGATACAACAATTTACAGTATACATTTGTTGTACCATGAAAGTAAATTATAACCATTAAAATCTGATTGGTTAACGTTATTTTCAAAAAGCGTATACGGTATAATTTTTACTACATTTTTACCTTATACATTATAACGGAAATTTTTATAACGTAAAACACCTTACCGCAAACTCTCTAATATTACACGACGTGGTTATCATCATTTTATAATTCTGTCACTATCTGTCACTGTCACATTTTTTAGAAAAGGCGACCCGATCGGGTATAACAAAATGTTCGAAATTCGAACATATTCCCCGGCCTTGAGCGAACCGGCTCTAAACTATAAAAAAAGAAAAAAGGAGAAATGTCAAGTCAAATTTTAATTAAATGTTTGTGGTAGAGGACATAATTTTGTAATGGGACGTGTGAGTTCACCATGGAGAGTTTTAATTTTAACGGCTCGGACTTTACCATCGGTACCGGAGAAAATTTCAACAATTTTGGCCCTAGGCCAATGAAGAGGAGGCACACCATCCTCTTTAAGCAAAACAAGATCATTTATTTCTAAATTTCTCCGAGGGTGCAACCACTTGGGTCGATTTTGTAGGGTATTCAAGTATTCCATAGACCATCTTTTCCAAAAATTCTGTTGAATACGGGAGCATTTTTAATATAAGCTTAAGCGATTTGAGAGGATGTGGGAAATGCTGGGTTCCGGGTATGAAGTGAGGTTGGTACCAATTAAAAAGTGGCCAGGAGTTAAACATTCCAGGTCGGAGGGATCATTGGAGATGGGACACAATGGACGCGAATTCAGAATTGCCTCGATTTGAGTCAAAACCGTGGTCAATTCCTCAAAGGTCAGATTCGAATTTCCAATTTGGCGTTTAAGATGACTTTTAGCCACCCAATGAGGACTGAGAGGGGGTATGAATTTCCAATTTATGAAATTTTCCGATGCGAATGTTTTTATGGCATCTGATACATCAGATCCTTTAAAATAAGAGTAAAGTTCATGACGTCATCCCGAAAAATTTGTAGCATTGTCGCTAAAAATAACAGATGGGTTACCTCTTCAAGAAATGAAGCGTGTTAAAGTCATTAGGAAAGCTTCGGTAGAGAGTGAGGAAACTAATTCTAAGTGTATAGCTTTGGTAGCCATGCAAACGAATAGCGCGATATAGCATTTTGAGAGAGAGGCCTTCTTTAATTTGAAAGTCTTAACTATAATGGGACCACCGAAATCAACTCCTACCTTTTGGAAAGGGCGAGATATGGAGACTCGGTCTTTCGGCAGATCAGCCATTATTTGTTGAAAAGGTTGCAGTTGAAAACGGAAGCAATTGTTGCAGTTTCGAATTATCCTTTTTATCTCACGAAGAGTGTTAAGGGGCCAGTATTGTAACCTAATGTTAGCTAATACTGTTTGGGAGCTGCATGACCAAGTTGGGTGTGCTCGTGTTCGAGAATCATGGACACTACATGATTCTTGGAGGGAAGAAGAATGGGGTGTTTTTGACATTCAGGAACGTCGGCATTTGTCAACCTTTCACCGACGCATAACAATCCATTTTGATTTAGAAAAGGTTTTAAATAGATAAGATTTTTGTTTGAAAGGGGTTTGCCTGCTTTCAACTCAGATATCTCATTGAAGAATTTTGTGGACTGTATGTTTTTAATGATCAGGGTTTTTGCTAACTGTTTTTCATTCACATTCGAAGGTCCGACTAATTTGTCGTAGGGGGATTTAAAATTCCGAAACCACCTGAGGCAATATGCCACTGTGTTGAGCAGGCGAGAAAACTTTGAGAATTTAAGAAAAAGCTCTTCCCAAAAGATTATTGTCGGATTTAGGTTGGGACAAGTAACCTTGAGATTAGTCCTTTTTTGTTCGGGTAAATCAACAATATCCAATTTCTTATCAAGTTTTGAAAGTTCTAGCGACGATTCCAACAAAAAAGATGGACCGTGCCACCAAAGTTTGGAGGATATAATATCCTTGGCCAATAGGCCGCGAGACAAGGCATCAGCGGCATTATCTGCTGATGATATATGACGCCACTTCCAATGTTTTTTGAGCTCCTGTATTTGGGAAACTCTATTGGACACGAATACCGACCAACGGGAAGGATGAGTTGATCCAACATAAAGAGATCTGTGAATCTGACCACAGATTAACTGAAGAAAATACAATACCATCGTAGATTAAGACAATTTTTAAATAAGCCTTGATAACAAGAGCATAGCTTGCAGTTCAAGACGAGGAATAGTGAGATTGGGACGTAGAGGAGCAATTCGAGATTTAGATGCTATTAAATTACATGTGACAGTATTGTCAGAATAAACAGTTCGAAAATAAATACAGGCAACGTATGCTCTGCTGCTGCTATCTGCAAATCCATGAAGCTCAACATGTGAAATTTCCTTTTTCAGAAAAATGTGCCGAGGTATTTTCAAATTATTTAGGGCTGGGATGTTTGTAATAAACGAATGCTAATCATGGGCGAGAAATGGGGGTAAAGGGTCATCCAAATTGAAATTTGCCTTCCAAATAGACTGCATGAAAATTTTTCCAATTAAAATGACTGGGCCAATTAATCCAAGTGGGTCAAACATTTGGGATATGATCGAGAGAGCTTTTCGTTTCGTGATAGGTTCGCAATGAATTGACTTTGGAAGAGAAATAGTAAACACATCTTGACAAGGTTGCCATAAAAGTCCCAAAACCTTGTTGGAAATATTTTCAACTTGTACATCATAAGAGATAGATCGAAAGGATTCAGAAATTAGTTCTAAGAATTCGGGAGAGTTCGAACACCATTTGTGCAATCGAAAACCAGAACTATTCAAAAGAGTATTGAGTTCATCGAGAGATGATTTAAGTGTTGTTACGTCATTAGAGCCATATAAAATATCGTCTACATAAGTTTGAGTAAGAATAGCTTGAGATGCGAGAGGGAAATTTTTTCCATTAACCAATACAACTTCCTTCAGCGTGCGCGTGCTGAGAAAGCTGGCGGGCTTTGTACCATATGTCACAGTCGTCAATTCAATAGAATGTATGGGGTCAGAGGGTTGATTTCTCCAAAGAATATTTTGTAAATATGTTTGACTGGGGTTGACTTTTACCTGTCGGTACATTTTTTCTATATCTGCAGTGAACACGAAAGAGAACTGACGGAAACGACAAATAATATCAAACAAATCTGGCTGTACTTGATAACCTTTCATGGTTATATCATTAAGTGAATAACCGCTAGAGCTTTTACAACTAGCATCAAAAACAACGCGGAGAGGAGTACTTGAACTCGTTTCCTTAACGACACAATGATGAGGCATAAAATATTTATTATGGTTGAGGGCATTGTGAAAAGAGAGAGGTAGAATCCACAATATGAGCAGTGTTAAAATCCTTAACTGCAATGAATATATTGAAATGTATACAAATGTTTTAGAAATTTAGAAATAAGAACCTTTTCACATCAGCAGCAAAAAAATTCAAACTTAGTCAAACACAAATAAAACGTTGATAAAAGCAGCGAAAAAAATGTTCTTTGAATTGAGATATCGAATACAAATTGTTCAAAATGTTAATTAAAAAACTTGAATAATTTACCTTACATATTAGTGACACTTCCATAGATGCACATAGGAACAAACACGATTCCGGGAGAGAACATGACGATTATTCTATACAATATCACCAATATTCGGCTCGAAGAAGGACCATTATGGAGAGCGTTGCCTTTTTTACTGAGGATCGTCTCCATTGACGCGAATTCTTTCAATGTTATTACCTTTAATTTTTCTTATTACCTTTTCTGATGGATTCCATTAATTGAAATGGTAAACAGCATAAATAACATTTATTATGTACTAAATACCAAATTTCGGGATACATACACAATTTCTGGGTAATACTTGCCAACAAATACAATATACTATACAATTTTTTGTAATATAATATTACACGACGTGGTTATCATTTTTTCCTACGACCACATATGAAAGTGCTAGTTTGCACACTTATTTGTACTTAAGAAAGTAGCTAATATCAATACACGTATTGAAAAGTAAATATCAATACACGTATTGAAAAGTAAAAAAATATAGTTCTATGATCTGTGACATTTACGTCAAATTTATCAATAGTAAAAATACATAAATGTCAAAGCAAGGACCATTTAATTTTTTTTTAAATCTTCCTTGTGTCAAATATTGTATTGGAATTACCAATACAAATTTTTCTGTATAAAGTAAGAATAAAGAATAAAGTTTCTTACAGGGTTTTAAATTTTTAAAAAATAAACATATATTTATTCAGTATTATTATTTTTATAAAAACACTTTTAGAAAGAAGAACAATTTATTCTTCTTTTTTATATTGGGTTATGTTCCGTGCATGTGTCGAATGTGGATTTTTGAAGTTATGTTTGTGTTTCTGTTTACAATTATCTTTGTGTCTATTATTATTACATTACTTTTCATTTAATTTCACCAACTGACCATTTTACTTTTAATTTTTATAGAGCCCACAAAAAAATTAAAATGTCATTTATCTAATTTTGATGTGAATTCCTGAGAAAGGTGGTTATTTGATTTTAATTAATTATATTTCCATGCAATATATAAACTCGTTTAAATCCTAATTTTTAACATGATTAACAATTAAAATAAATTTTATAAATAATTTTAAAATATTTATTATAATAAGAAATATTGTAGTCGTAGGAAAAATCGTGTACACAACGCGTTGGAAAGTGTATTTCTTGCACTCGTTACGTTTCCGCACTCGCCACTACGCGGCTCGTGCTAAACTTCACTTGTGCGTAATACTTCACTTTCCACACTCGTTATGTAATATACTATTATAATTCTGTCACTATCTGTCACTGTCAAATTTTTAGAAAAGGCGACCCGATCGGGTATAACAAAATGTTCGAAATTCGAACAGTGGTACTTAAGTTTTTTAACCTCAAGGGTCATTTTATATCTGTCACTGTCATTTTTAGCTGTCAATTGTTATTTTTAATGATCATTTTACAGCTATCAATTGATAAATGTCATATTGATGGTAGATGTAAATAAATTTAAAAATGGTATACTTTGTATGTATTTTGTTTCTGAGAACCTCGCTGCGCTCGGCACGCAGTAATGGGTTTTTAAAATCTAGTCTGTATCACAATAGTCTTAAGCTATATAAAAAACTGTAATAAAATGAAAAATTTAGGAAAAAAAATTTATAATAAACAACTAAAGGTTGAATTAACTTTCACTATTTAATCTTTAAATACTTTAAATGCAATGACAGCCGTCATGTGACGATGCTATTTCGATAGCGAAACGGCTGTCATTGCATTTAAAGTATTCAAAGAATAAATAGTAAAAGTTAATTTAAACTTTAGTTGTTTATTGTTCTGAATAAGATAAACTTTTACATAGTAAGGGTTAGTTCCATAAAAAATTTTATAAAAATATTTAATTATAAGTTTTATGCATTAAAATATAATTTGTATATATTTTGTTTCTGCAAACCTTGCTGCGCTCGCAAGCAGTGATGGGTTTTTTAAATATAGTCTGTATCACAATGATGTAGTTGATAAAACTATGTAAAATACTGTAAATTTAGTGAAAAAATAAAAGTGTATAATTTATTTTTAAAAATTTATGAATTTTAAATACTTTTAACTTTTAAATATTAAAAAAGTGTTTTTAATAATAAATCTGAAAAATGTAACTATTAAAGATCATTTCTATTGATAAAATTGGGTAATTAGATGGTAAAGAATATTCTTAATTTATTTAACTTTTATAATATACATAATTATAAACTATAATTATAATACTATATAAATAACTATAAAAACCAAAAATAGTTTAAAACCACAAAATCACAATTTAACACACAATTTAACATAAATATTGACAATAACACACCCTTTCCTTCAAACGATCTAATGATGTTTATAAATGGCTTCATTTGTTATCGGCAATGAAAATACCATACTCATAAAACATTTTTTAACAATTTAACCAATCGTATCATAGGATGAAGGAATTGAAAACTTTGACAATAAAGTACAATGACTCACCGTTTCCGTCAAACGATTTATTGTCATTTTAGCTGTCAACTGTCATTTTTCCTTTACCAACATTAATTTTTTAGCTGTCAACTGTCATTTTTAGCTTTTTTCAGCAATTTATATTAGATGTAATGAAATTTAAAAATGGTATACTTTGTATTTATTTAGTTTCTGCGAACCTCGCTGCGCTCGGCACGCAGTGATGGATTTTTAAATATGGTATGTATCACAATGATGTAGTTGATAAAGCAATGTAAGATACTGCAATGAAATAAATAGTTTCCAAAATTTAGTAAAGAAATAATAGTGTATCAATCATTTTTAGAAATTTGTGAATTTTTAATACTTATAACCTTAAATTATTTAAAAAAAATGTTTATAATAATAAATCTGGAAAATGTGACTATTAAATATCATTTTTATTGATGAAATGGGTAATTAGATTGTAAAGATTATTCTTAATTTATATAACATCTATAATATACATAAATATGAACTATGATTATAATACTATATATAAAACTATAAAAAACTCACCAAAAATAGTTTAACACCACAAAAACACAATTTAACACACACTTTAACACAAATTTTGACATTGAAAAACCCTTTCATTTAAACGATCTAATGATGTTTATAAATGTCTGTTCATTTGTTTTCGGATCGGCCAATGAAAATAACATGCTCATAAAACATTTTTTAATAATTTAACCAATCGTATCATAGGATGACAGAAATGAAAACTTTGACAACAAAGTACAATGACTTACCGTTTCCGTCAAACGATCTAATGTCATTTTAGCTGTCAACTGTCATTTTAGCTGTCAACTGTCATTTTTAGCTTTTTTCAGCAATTGATGTTAGATGTAATGAAATTTAAAAAATGGTATACTTTGTATTTATTTAGTTTCTGCGAACCTCGCTGCGCTCGGCACGCAGTGATGAATTTTTAAATTTAGTATTTATCACAATAATGTAGTTGCTAAGGCTCTGTAAGATACTGCAATGAAATAAAAACTTTTCAAAATTTAGTGAAGAAATAATGGTGTATCATTCATTTTTAAAAATTTGTGAATTTTAAATACTTTAACCTTTAACTATTTAAAAAAATATGTTTTTAATAATAAATCTGGAAAATGTGACTATTAAATATCATTTCTATTGATGAAATGGGTAATTAGATAGTAAAGATTATTCTTAATTTATAATATACATAATTATGAAGTATGATTATAATCCTGTATAAATAACTATAAAAAAACTCACCAAAAATAGTTTAAAACCACAAAAACACAATTTAACACACACAAATTTTGACATTGAAAAACCGTTTCCGTCAAATCATCTTATGTCATTTTAGCTATCAACTCTCATTTTTACATTACCAACAATAATTTTTTAGCTGTCAACTGGCATTTTTAGCTTTGTCAGCAATAGATGTAAAAAGTAATTAAATTTAAAAATGGTATATTTTGTATTTATTTTGGTCCTGCGAACCTGGCTTCGCTCGGCACGCAGTAATGGATTTTTTAAATATAGTATGTTGATAAAGCTATGTAAGAAACTGCAATGAAATAAAAAGTTTCCAAAATTTAGTAAAGAAATAATAGTGTATAATTCATTTTTAAAAATTTGTGAATTTTAAATACTTTTAACCTTTAACTATTTAAAAAAAATGTTTTTAATAATAAATCTGGAAAATGGGACTATTAAATATCATTTTCATTGATGAAATGGGTAATTAGATAGTAAAGATTATTCTTAATTTACATACCATTTATAATATACATAATTATGGACTATAATCATAATACTGTATAAATAATTATAAAAAACTCACCAAAAATAGTTTAAAACCACAAAAACACAATTTAACACAAATTTTGACAATGACACACCCTTTTCTTCAAACGATCTAATGCTATTTATAAATGGCCTTGTTCATTTGTTATCGGATCGGCCTTTAGAATAAAAAAACAGGAAGAAGTATATGCAAAATGACCTTGAGTCCAGATAGAAGCTTGAATATGGCGACCAATTGTCAATTTTAATTTCCGATTCCAATGACGTATCGTAAAATAATAAAATGTATAGTATAGTATAGTATAGTGTTTTTATTTTGATTAAATTCCAACCAATTAAGTATGTGAATATATTTAGTGTTGTGAATCATTTTGTGTTTATAAACACCGAATGATACGCATATGCGCTCATTTTTGACATTTATATGCAAATATTGCTTTAAAAGCATACTCTAAACATAAACAATGCGTCATACTAGGAGCTTCAAAATGGCCGACTTCCGTCGCAAATTTTCCTTAAAGTTAATATATGACTGACTCTTTCCTGTTTCTTTTTGTTCTAAGTCGGCCAATAAAAATACCATGCTCATAAAACATTTTTTAATAATTTAACCAATCGTGTCATAGGATGACAGAAATGAAAACTTTGACAACAAAGTACAATGACACACCGTTTCCGTCAAATCATCTAATGTCATTTTAGCTATCAACTGTCATTTTAGCTGTCGACTGTCATTTTTCCGTTACCAACATTAATTTTTTAGCTGTCAACTGGCATATTAAGCTTTTTAAATTTAAAAATGGTATACTTTGTATTTATTTTGTTTCTGCGAACCTCGCTGCGCTCGGCACGCAGTGATGGGTTTTTTAAATATAGTCTGTATTACAATGATGTAGTTGATAAAACTATGTAAGATACTGCAATGAAATAAAAAGTTTCCAAAATTTAGTGAAGAAATAATAGTGTATCATTGATTTTTAGAAATTTGTGAATTTTGAATACTTTTAATCTTTAATTATTAAAAAAAATGTTGTTAATAATAAATCTGGAAAATGTTACTATTAAATATCATTTCTATTGACGAAATGGGTAATTATATGGTAAATATTATTGTTAATTTATATACCATTTATAATATACATAAATATAAACTATAATTATAATACTATATAAATAACTATAAAAACTCACCAAAAATAGTTTAAAACCACAAAAACCCAATTTAACACACATTTAAACACAAATTTTGACATTGAAAAACCCTTTCCTTCAAACGATCTAATGATGTTTATAAATGGCTTTGTTCATTTGTTATCGGATCGGCTAATGAAAATACCATGCTCCTAAAACATTTTTTAACAATTTAACCAATCGTATTATAGGATGACAAAAATGAAAACTTTGACAACAAAGTACAATGACACACCGTTTCCGTCAAACGATCGAATGTAGTCTTTATAGTCAAATGTCATTTAAATGTTAATTGTCATTTTTCCGTTACCAACATTAATTTTTCAGCTGTCAACTGGCATTTTAAAATGTCAATGTCAAATGTTATATTCACTTTTAAAGATCATTATCAAGCGACCAACTGTTAAATGTAATATAAACATAATTAATTTTTATAAATTGAAGAATTTATGACACTTTTAACCTGTAACTATAAAAAATTTTTTAATGATAAATCGAGAAAATGTGATATATTTATGATATATGTAAATTTAAATAAATATTAAGATTAATTAGGTAGTTACCTTAAAATTATTGTAGTCCAATAAATATACTTATTGAATGGTTCCATTGATATTTGTTTTGTTGAATTGTAGGACCTAAAAATAGTAATGAAAACTGTTTCGACCTTCCTTGATCTCATCAGCATTATATGGTTCTTGAAAAGAACAATAATGGACAGTTTTTATGTAATGTAAAAAAAACTGCCAAATAATATTAAAGTTATTTAATAAAAGAAGTAAAATATTATGATTGTAAAAATGGAATGCTAAAGTTTTTAAATTTAATTTAAAATGTTATTATTGTTTGAATGATTGTCTATACATTTTGTTCGTTAAGAATATTAAAACAGAAATTAATTTTTGTTTGATTAGTTGAATGTTATAGAAATTTTTAGATATATTTAAACAGGAACAGATGAAAATTGAACTTTATAAGAAAATCGCGATAAGGTATTAACTACAAATACACTTTAAATTGTGGATCTGCTAGATTTCTTTTTATTTCAAGTTCTTCAAGGAAATCTAAATTTTGTTTTTTATTACAAGTGTGTAGTATAATGTGTGTAGTATATAATGAACAAATAAATCTGGAAAGTTCTCCACTTTTAAAGTGTTTGCTTTGATTGAGTCTTCATTTTATACATAGATAAGACGTAATTGTAACACAAATATATTAAGTTATTGTAAAGATCAGCATGATATAGTTTTTTTCTGGTTTTTCTATATCATTGCACAGTTATACTGATCTTAGAGGGAAATACATCCAGGATAATCCCTTAGGGCTAATAACATCTAGGCTTTAATATTGTTATGTCTTATTACTTCCATACTTGGTCTAGCCTTAATACTACCTAAACATCAGGTACCTAGCTACAAACAAACAAAATGTAACTTAAATGTCAATCTGACGATGCTTCATAGCGAAACAGCTGTCATTGAGTCTTTTAAAAAAGCAATTTTTAAATAAATATTGAAAGTTTTGTTAAAACGAAGAGTTTTTTATTATCCTTAATAAGATGGACTTCCAAAAAGTAAGGGTTAGTACAATCAATTTAATTAAAACATCTTCGAGAGAAGAATTAACCCGATTATATAAGAAGTTACAAGAGAAAAGATGTAAGGCATCCCAAAACATCTGGTTTAACCAAGAATGTCTGAAGAACAATTTAATACCCAATTATGTAAACATAAAATGTAAAACTCAATCAAAGGAAGCACAAAAAGTAGTTAAAAAAGCACAAAAAATGTGGATAACAGAGGAAAGTAGAAAGTGGTTTAAAATAAGGGATGCTTTAGACATTTACATTAAAACTGTTCATTCAGAATTAACTTTTTCAATGCATTCAATAGAATTTGACTGCTAGATGATAAAATTAGAGAACAGGTCAGTATTTTGAAACATGATAAATATAAAAAACAGATAGGTAAATTAGAAAAATTAATGAATTCACAACATACCAACAAACAATTTACACAACATAATAACATAGTAAATTCTCATGTACCAATACATTTTGCTCCTTGGTTTGTAAATCTATCAGACACCATTTTTTCAAATAATGAAAATAAATTTTTAGATAAAGGTTTAAAATATTGCATACCACCTAAATTTACTAATAATATAAAAGAAATTTTAGCCACTGATTCTGAAATAGCTTTGAGAACAAATTCAAATAATTTTATTTATGAAAAAATGCAAATAGCAAATCTTATTAGTGACATAAAACCAAATAAATTTAAAAGTCAAAGTCAAATTATTAAAAATGACATTTTAGCTTTAAAATCAATCAAAAATAAAGTAGATCAAAATAACCTAGTCATTACAAAATCAGATAAAGGTAACTCAACAGTAATTTTAAAAAAGAAGATTATAAATCTAAAGTGAATGATTTCATAATGTCAAGTAATGTCAAAATTCTAAAGAACGATCCCACTCAGAAATTTTCTAACCAAATAAAAGAACACGTAAGTGATTCAAATTATCTATTTAAGGACTATGATAAAAATATCTAGTAAATAAAAATCCTCAATATTCAGAGTTATATGGAACTATTAAATTATATAAAGAGTCAAAACCAATTAGACCAGTAGTTTCGTATGTTAACACTCCTAATACTAAGCTAGTTAAAAAATTAAATACTATTCTAAATAAATATGGTTACACATCTAAATATTCAGTACAAAATTCATTAGATTTGATAAATAAATTAAATAAATGTAAATTACAAAATAATACTAAATTAGTATCATTTGATGTAACTAATATGTTCTCTAAAATTCCTCCTAAAGAATGTATAGTTCTAGTTAAAAAGATATTAGATGAAAGAAATATCCATCCAGGTATAACATCAGATATAATCGATCTATTTAATGTATACATTAGTCAAAATTATTGTACTTTTGATAACAAAGTATGCATTCAAAATGAGGGTCTTCCAATGGGAAGTCCTATTTTTCCAATTTTACAAAATGTTTTTATGGATAATTTAGAAAACAAAATCTTTAATTCTAGTTATAAAAACAATATTGTATTTTGGTATAGATATGTTGATGATGTGTTAGCAGGATTTGTAGGTAGTGAACGACAATTAGATATATTTTTTAATTATATTAATACCTTGCATCCTAAAATTAATTTTACTTTAGAAGTTGAAGAAAATAATTCAATTAATTTTCTAGATTTAAAAATTGAAAAAGTTAATAATTTACTAAATTATTCAATATACAGAAAACCAACACAAACAGATGTAACCATACCATATAATTCAAATCATCCTATAACACATAAATTAGCAGCTTATAATTCTATGATACATAGGGCATTTTCAATTCCAATGGACAAAATTAACTTTGATAAAGAAATTTATATCATAAAACAAATAGCTACATCTAATGGCTACCCAATTCATTTGATAAATACATTAATTAATAAAAAAGAACAGAAAGTGGCACTACAACTAATATATACTAAAAAAACTAAAGAAATTAAAAGTTATACAAATATTTCCAATAAAATTTCAAAAATAATATCTTCTGCAACATCAGCATTAATATCATTTAAAACACAAAATAATGTTGGTACAAAATTGTTAAATGTAAAAACAAAATTACCCAAATTAAAAAAAATCTGGTGTTTACAAAATTAATTGTCCAAAGTGTAATGCTGTATATACAGGTCAAAAGAAGTTTTAAAGTAAGATTAAACGAACATTTAAGAGCATATAGATTAAAACAACCAGATAAGTCAAATTATGCAAAACACCTACTTGAACATCCAACCTCACTCTTTCACACCAATGACATCCAAATACTACACATTTGTAATAAAAAACAAAATTTAGATTTCCTTGAAGAACTTGAAATAAAAAGACATCTAGCAGATCCACAATTTAAAGTTGTTAATGAACAAATAAATCTGGGAAGTTCTCCACTTTTAAAGTGTTTGCTTTGATTGAGTCTTCATTTTATACATAGATAAGACGTAATTGTAACACAAATATATTAAGTTATTGTAAAGATCAGCATGATATAGTTTTTTCCTGGTTTTTCTATATCATTGCACAGTTATACTGATCTTGGAGGGAAATACATCCAGGATAATCCCTTAGGGCTAATAACATCTAGGCTTTAATATTGTTATGTCTTATTACTTCCATACTTTGTCTAGCCTTAATACTACCTAAACATCAGGTACCTAGCTACAAACAAACAAAATGTAACTTAAATGTCAATCTGACGATGCTTCATAGCGAAACAGCTGTCATTGAGTCTTTTAAAAAAGCAATTTTTAAATAAATATTGGAAGTTTTGTTAAAACTAAGAGTTTTTTATTATCCTTAATAAATTTTATATTTTGTAAAGCTTTTTAAATACATGTAATTGGTTTTCAGATAATAAATTACAACATAATGATTTCAATTAATTTGAAAAAATTAATCGTTTATTTCATTTACATAATATTTACTAAATTTATTGTAAACTTTTACTAATATAGTAAAATTTTTTGTAAAATTAATTTACAACTATTTTTTTACTTAACGGTTTCGCAACAAAAATGTATTCATACATATTCATACTTTCCGTATTTATTTTACAACTTTACTTTTTATTTAAAGTGTAATTTGTTTCCCAATCTTAAACATTATTTGTTTTATTTATATTTAATTAAATTCAACAATTATATCTCAACATTTCTATTTTTCATATTATATAAATTATATAAATATATTTATTTATATATGTAAAGGTAATTTGTTTGCTGACTGATAAAGTATTAAACCATATATATTGGGGTAGTGCCAATTAATAAAAGAAAACTTTTTATACTTTATATATATACTTTATTTATATTATATAAACATTTATTTTTTGTTATTAAACTAATCATTTCATGATTATCATTTTCGAACTTTACAGAACCCCTTTTTATTTGATGACATTTAATATCACTTATATTTATTGACATACAAATATATTGTCATACAACACTTCAAAAATATTTATTTTTCAACATTGATACATTATTTTTGTTTAAATGTATTGTTAAATTATTTAACATACAACTATATTATCAAATAATACTGATTAATTATTTTTAAATATTAATACATCATTTTTATTTACATTTCAACTTTTATTATTTTATGATATTTTTTTGTCATCAATAAAAATTCATACATCTGCCGAGCCGCCAATATATTTTTGTTATTAAACTGTTACTTTTTCTTTTGTACATGATTTACCTTTTTTGCTTTATGGACAATTTACATTCAATAATTTTCAATTTTTTCCTATAATTTATTAATAATAATAATACTTTAAAGTGTTTATTCACATTTTTTTCTATTCTTTTGTATTGACTTGATTTGAGACAATTATTTTTTTTTATCAAATTTGCATGTTAAGAATAGTTTTCATATGTGTATTATAATGAATACATTTAATTTTAGATACATTTTTTACAAGTACAATGATGTTAAAACTAAAAATGGTAAAAGTGCCGTAAAAAATGTTTTTATTAAATTTTTTAATTAAATTAATTGTACTAACCCTAAACTCTTCGTTTTACCAAAACTTCCAATATTTATTTAAAAAATTGCTTTATTAACTTTAATGACAGCAGTTTCGCTACACTTAGCATCGTCAGATTGACATATTAAAGTTACAGTTTGTTGTTTGTAGCTAGGTACCTGATGCTTATTAGGTAGTTATAAGGCCAGACCAAGTATGGAAGTAATAAGACATAACAATATTAAAGCCTAGATGTTATGAGCCCTAAGGGATTATCCTGGATGTACTTCCCTCTAAGATCAGTACAACTGTGCAATGATATAGAAAAACCAGGAAAAAACTATATCATGCTGACCTTTACAATAACTTAATATATTTTTGTTACAATTACGTCTTATCTATGTATAAAATGAAGACTCAATCAAAGCAAACACTTTAAAAGTGGAGAACTTTCCAGATTTATTTGTTCATTATATACTACACACATTATACTACACACTTGTAATAAAAAACAAAATTTAGATTTCCTTGAAGAACTTGAAATAAAAAGAAATCTAGCAGATCCACAATTTAAAGTGTAAAATTAAAAAATTGTAAAAATTAATACCTTATCGCGATTTTCTTATAAAGTTCAATTTTCATCTGTTCCTGTTTAAATATATCTAAAAATTTCTATAACATTCAACTAATCAAACAAAAATTAATTTTTGTTTTAATATTCTTAGCGAACAAAATGAATAGACAATCATTCAAACAATAATAATATTTTTAAATTAAATTTAAAAACTTTGGCATTCCATTTTTACAATCATAATATTTTACTTCTTTTATTAAATAACTTTGATATTATTTGGCAGTTTTTTACATCACATAAAAACTGTCCATTATTGTTCTTTTTCAAGAACCATATAATGCTGATGAGATCAAGGAAGGTCGAAACAGTTTTCATTACTATTTTTAGGTTCTACAATTTAACAAAACAAATATCAATGGAACCATTCAATAAGTATATTTATCGTACTACAATAATTTTAAGGTAACTACCTAATTAATCTTAATATTTATTTAAATTTACATATATCATAAATATATCACATTTTCTCGATTTATCATTAAAAAATTTTTTTTATAGTTACAGGTTAAAAGTGTCATAAATTCTCCAATTTATAAAAATTAATTATGTTTATATTACATTTAGCAGTTGGTCGCTTGATAATGATCTTTAAAAGTGAATATAACATTTGACATTGACATTTAAAAATGCCAGTTGACAGCTGAAAAATTAATGTTGGTAACGGAAAAATGACAATTAACATTTAAATGACATTTGACTATAAAAACTACATTGGATCGTTTGACGGAAACGGTGTGTCATTGTACTTTGTTGTCAAAGTTTTCATTTCTGTCATCCTATGACACGATTGGTTAAATTATTAAAAAATGTTTTATGAGCATGGTATTTTTATTGGCCGATCCGATAACAAATGAACAAAGCCATTTATAAATACCATTAGATCGTTTGAAGGAAAGGGTGTGTCATTGTCAAAAATTTGTGTTAAACTGTGTGTTAAATTGTGTTTTTGTGGTTTTAAACTATTTTTGGTGAGTTTTTTTATAACTATTTATACAGTATTATGATTATAGTTTATATTTATGTATATTATAAATGGTATATAAATTAACAATAATATTTACCATATAATTACCCAAACAGCATAAATAACATTTATTATGTACTAAATACCAAATTTCGGGATACATACACAATTTCTGGGCAATAATTGCCAACAAATACAATATACTATACAATTTTTTGTAATATAATATTACACGACGTGGTTATCATTTTTTATAATTCTGTCACTATCTGTCACTGTCACATTTTTTAGGAAAGGCGACCCGATCGGGTATAACAAAATGTTCGAAATTCGAACAGTAGTACTTAAGTTTTTTAACCTCAAGGGTCATTTTATATCTGTCACTGTCATTTTTAGCTGTCAATTGTTATTTTTAATGATCATTTTACAGCTATCAATTGATAAATGTCATATTTAACTGTTAAATGTCATTGTCAGCAATTGATGGTAGATGCAATAAAAGTTAAAAATGGTATACTTTGTATTTATTTTGTTGCTGCGAACCTCGCTGCGCTCGGCACGCAGTGATGGGGTTTTTAAAATCTAGTCTGCATTACAATAGTGTTAAGTTATATAAAAAACTGTAATAAAATGAAAAATTTAGGAGAAAAATTATAATAAACAACTAAAGGTTGAATTAACTTTCACTATTTAATCTTTGAATACTTTAAATGTAATGACAGCCGTCATGTGACGATGCTATTTCGATAGCGAAACGGCTGTCATTGCATTTAAAGTATTCAAAGAATAAATAGTAAAAGTTAATTTAAACTTTTAGTTGTTTATTGTTCTGAATAAGATAAACTTTTACATAGTAAGGGTTAGTTCCATAAAAAAATTGTATAAAAGTATTTAATTATTAGTTTTATGCATTATAATATAATTTGTATTTATTTTGTTTCAGCGAACCTCGCTGCGCTCGGCACGCAGCGATAGGTTTTTTAAATATAGTCTGTATTACAATGGTGTAGATGATAAAACTATGTAAAATACTGTAAATTTAGTGAAAAAATAAAAGTGTATAATTTATTTTTAAAAATTTATGAATTTCAAATACTTTTAACTTTTAACTATTAAAAAAGTGTTTTTAATAATAAATCTGAAAAATGTAACTATTAAAGATCATTTCTATTGATAAAATGGGTAATTAGATGGTAAAGAATATTCTTAATTTATTTAACTTTATAATATACATAATTATAAGCTATAATTATAATACTATATAAATAACTATAAAAAACCAAAAATAGTTTAAAACCACAAAATCACAATTTAACACACAATTTAACATAAATATTGACAATAACACACCCTTTCCTTCAAACGATCTAATGATGTTTATAAATGGCTTCATTTGTTATCGGCAATGAAAATACCATACTCATAAAACATTTTTTAACAATTTAACCAATCGTATCATAGGATGAAGGAATTGAAAACTTTGACAATAAAGTACAATGACTCACCGTTTCCGTCAAACGATTTATTGTCATTTTAGCTGTCAACTGTCATTTTTCCTTTACCAACATTAATTTTTTAGCTGTCAACTGGCATATTAAGCTTTTTTCAGCAATTGATGTTAGATGTAATGAAATTTAAAAATAGTATACTTTGTATTTATTTTGTTTCTGCGAACCTCGCTGCGCTCGGCACGCAGTGATGATTTTTTTAAAAAGGGTATGTATCACAATAATGTAGTTGATAAAGCTATGTAAGATACTGCAATGAAATAAAAAGTTTCCAAAATTTAGTAAAGAAATAATGGTGTATCATTAATTTTTTAAAATTTGTGAATTTTAAATATTTTTAACCTTTAATTATTTAAACAAAATATGTTTTTAATAATAAATCTGAAAAATGTTACTATTAAATATCATTTCTATTGATGAAATGGGTAATTATACAGTAAAGATTATTCTTAATTTACATACCATTTATAATATACATAAATATAAACTATGATTATAATACTATATATAAATCTATAAAAACTGACCAAAAATAGTTTAACACCACAAAAACACAATTTAACACACACTTTAACACAAATTTTGACATTAAAAAACCCTTTCATTTAAACGATCTAATGATGTTTATAAATGTCTGTTCATTTGTTTTCGGATCGGCCAATGAAAATAACATGCTCATAAAACATTTTTTAAAAATTTAACCAATCGTATCATAGGATGACAGAAATGAAAACTTTGACAACAAAGTACAATGACTTACCGTTTCCGTCAAACGATCTAATGTCATTTTAGCTGTCAACTGTCATTTAATCTGTCAACTGGCATATTAAGCTTTTTTCAGCAATTGATGTTAGATGTAATGAAATTTAAAAATAGTATACTTTGTATTTATTTTGTTTCTGCGAACCTCGCTGCGCTCGGCACGCAGTGATGATTTTTTTAAAAAGGGTATGTATCACAATAATGTAGTTGATAAAGCTATGTAAGAAACTGCAATGAAATAAAAAGTTTCCAAAATTTAGTAAAGAAATAATAGTGTATCATTCATTTTTAGAAATTTGAGAATTTTAAATATTTTAACCCTTAACTATTTAAAAAAATATGTTTTTAATAATAAATCTGGAAAATGTGTCTATTAAATATCATTTCTATTAATGAAATGGGTAATTAGATAGTAAAGATTATTCTTAATTTATAATATACATAATTATGAAGTATGATTATAATCCTGTATAAATAACTATAAAGAAACTCACCAAAAATAGTTTAAAACCACAAAAACACAATTTAACACACACAAATTTTGACATTGAAAAACCGTTTCCGTCAAATCATCTTATGTCATTTTTAGCTATCAACTCTCATTTTTACATTACCAACAATAATTTTTTAGCTGTCAACTGGCATTTTTAGCTTTGTCAGCAATAGATATAAAAAGTAATTAAATTTAAAAATGGTATATTTTGTATTTATTTTGGTCCTGCGAACCTGGCTTCGCTCGGCACGCAGTAATGGATTTTTTAAATGTAGTATGTTGATAAAGCTATGTAAGAAACTGCAATGAAATAAAAGTTTCCAAAATTTAGTAAAGAAATAATAGTGTATTATTCATTTTTAGTAATTTGCAAATTTTAAATATTTTTAACCTTTAATTATTTAAACAAAATATGTTTTTAATAATAAATCTGAAAAATGTTACTATTAAATATCATTTCTATTGATGAAATGGGTAATTATACAGTAAAGATTATTCTTAATTTACATACCATTTATAATATACATAATTATGAAGTATGATTATAATCCTATATAAATAATTATAAAAAACTCACCAAAAATAGTTTAAAACCACAAAAACACAATTTAACACAAATTTTGACAATGACACACCCTTTTCTTCAAACGATCTAATGCTATTTATAAATGGCCTTGTTCATTTGTTATCGGATCGGCCTTTAGAATAAAAAAAGAAACAGGAAGGAGTATATGCAAAATGACCTTGAGTCCAGAAAGGAGCTTGCATATGGCGGCCAATTGTCAATTTTAATTTCCGTTTTCAGTGACTTACCGTAAAATAATAAAATTTATATTAGGTTTTTTATTTTGATTAAATTCCAACCAATCAAGTATGTGAATACGTTTAGTGTTGTAAATCATTTTTTGTTTATAAAAACCGAATGATACGCCTATGCGCTCATTTTTGACATTTCTATGCAAAAATTGCTTTGACAGCATACTGTAAACATAAACAATGAGTCATACAAGGAGCTTCAAGATTGCCAACTTCCGTCGTAAATTTTCCTTAAAGGTAATATATGACAGACCCCTTCCTGTTTCTTTTTGATCTAAGGATCGGCCAATGAAAATACCATGCCCATAAAACATTTTTCATTAATTTAACCAATCGTATCATAGGATGACAGAAATGAAAACTTTGACAACAAAGTACAATGACACCGTTTCCGTCAAACGATATAATGTCATTTTAGCTGTCAACTGTCATTTTTTCGTTACCAACATTAATTTTTTAGCTGTCAACTGGCATATTAAGCTTTTTTCAGCAATTGATGTTAGATGTAATGAAATTTAAAAATAGTATACTTTGTATTTATTTTGTTTCTGCGAACCTCGCTGCGCTCGGCACGCAGTGATGGATTTTTAAATATAGTATGTATCACAATGATGTAGTTGATAAAGCTATGTAAGATACTGCAATGAAATAAAAAGTTTCCAAAATTTAGTGAAGAAATAATAGTGTATCATTGATTTTTAGAAATTTGTGAATTTTGAATACTTTTAATTTTTAATTATTAAAAAAATGTTGTTAATAATAAATCTGAAAAAATGTGACTATTAAATATTATTTCTATTGACGAAATGGGTATTTATATGGTAAATATTATTGTTAATTTATATACCATTTATAATATACATAAATATAAACTATGATTATAATACTATATAAATAACTATAAAAAACTCACCAAAAATAGTTTAAAACCACAAAAACCCAATTTAACACACATTTTAACACAAATTTTGACATTGAAAAACCCTTTCCTTTAAACGATCTAATGATGTTTATAAATGGCTTTGTTTATTTGTTATCGGATCGGCTAATGAAAATACCATGCTTATAAAACATTTTTTAACAATTTAACCAATCGTATCATAGGATGACAGAAATGAAAACTTTGACAACAAAGTACAATGACACACCGTTTCCGTCAAACGATCCAATGTAGTTTTTATAGTCAAATGTCATTTAAATGTTAATTGTCATTTTTCCGTTACCAACATTAATTTTTCAGCTGTCAACTGGCATTTTTAAATGTCAATGTCAAATGTTATATTCACTTTTAAAGATCATTATCAAGCGACCAACTGTTAAATGTAATATAAACATAATTAATTTTTATAAATTGGAGAATTTATGACACTTTTAACCTGTAACTATAAAAAAATTTTTTAATGATAAATCGAGAAAATGTGATATATTTATGATATATGTAAATTTAAATAAATATTAAGATTAATTAGGTAGTTACCTTAAAATTATTGTAGTACGATAAATATACTTATTGAATGGTTCCATTGATATTTGTTTTGTTAAATTGTAGAACCTAAAAATAGTAATGAAAACTGTTTCGACCTTCCTTGATCTTATCAGCATTGTAGAAGTTTTATGAAGCTAGTCTAGGTAGACCAGCTTATAGCTACCTGGACAAATTGATTTTAACATTATTATGTGATAGGTTTTTGTTTTATATATGTTTTTTATGTTCAACGTTTGTAGAGAAAAGTCAATGTCATGTAATATTTTGGGATTTAACCCAGAATAAAATCATATTTGCAAACAAGGCATTATTTTATTTCTAACAGTGGTCCTTCGAGCTTTAAATTAATCACCCTGTGGAGATATAGGCTAAAAATATGAGTGCAGATGATATTACTGTTCGTAGGAGTTCCAGATGTAACAAAGGAGTTCCTCCTGCAAGATATAGTGGACAAATGGCTGCGTCTAGTTTCAAAGCGGTGACGAATGGGGAAAAGAAAGTCCATTCTGTGTTTGAAAGCCGTGAAGACGTATTCAAAAAGGTATGTCCAAAAAGCAAATCTGTACATGATGAGCCTTCTCAAGACTTTTCAACTAATGTGCGTAACAGCAGATCTGAAGCAGCTCCAGCATTTTCCAAAAAGTCAATAGAAGCAAGATCAAAATGTTCAAAGCGATCAGTCACTTCTAATTTAGAAATGGAATTGGAATTGATCAGACAAAAGAGAATTTTAGATGAAGAAGAAGCTAAAGAAAGATTAATAGCTCTAGAGAAAAAAAAAGAGAAAATATTCTTAATGAAATAAGAATTAAGAAAAAAAATTTTGGATGAACAAACAAAATCAATATCTATAGCAGAAGAAGATTGCGATGAAAGTAATTACACCAAGATTGAGGCTGTAAGTAGCTGGGTGGAACATACAAGAGAAAGTAATGCAAGTCGCTTCAATAACTATGCTTCTAACTGTTTCGCAAACCAATTCCTTCCTCCAGTTTCTTTGGTTGCTGGGGTTGGAGATGTAAAAGAAGATAACATTTTGTTGAAACATATTATTGAAAGCAATAAACTTTTGGCCAGGCAAAATATCAAAGATCTTCCTCAATTCAATGGTGAGCTAACAGATTGGCCAATGTTTATAAATCAGTACAGGCGTTCCACAGAAATGTATGAATTATCTAATGAAGATAATTTGATTAGACTTGATAAAGCGTTAAAAGGAAAAGCACGGGAAACCATAAAAGCGTTACTAATTTCTCCAGATAATGTTTCTAAAATAATTAAAATGTTAGAACTAAATTTCGGTAGACCAGAATGGATCGTCCTTTCGTTAATGGACAAAGTCAAAAAATTTGAGGCAATTAGAGAAGACAGATTGGATTTATGCATATCCTTTTATAATACAATAAATAATATGGTTATGAGCATGAAAAATGTGAATACCACTTTATATTTATACAATCCAGAATTGCTATCTACAATAGTTAATAAGCTGTCACCAATACTTAATTACTCTTGGGGAAAATATAAAAGTCAAAGAGACTTGAATGGTATACCAACATCTTTAGAAGACTTTGCTAATTGGTACGAAGAAGAAATTAACTCCATTGCCTCTACCAAAAATCCATGGCACAAAATGTTGAAAAAAGAATCTGTTATGGTTTCAACGCAAAAGAACGACTTGGTATCTGCTCCATTACTTTGTCCGCTTTGTAAAGGTTGCCATAAAATTCAAGAATGTGGACAATTCATAGAAAAATCAGTTTCTGATAGACGAGAAGTCACTATTCAACTAAAGCTTTGTTTTCGTTGTTTGAAGAGTGGGC
Source organism: Ophraella communa (assembly GCA_035357415.1). Lineage (NCBI taxonomy): Eukaryota > Metazoa > Arthropoda > Insecta > Coleoptera > Chrysomelidae > Ophraella > Ophraella communa. Next base: position 45,722,766 of record CM068986.1, on the reverse strand, counting down.
ACATGGTAAATCGATGTCGTTCGAAGGCTAGGTGTTCTGTAAATAACTGTAAAGGCAGACATCATGAAATGCTTCATTTGGAACGTCCTTTAGAAGTCGCTACTGTTCAGTCACATCAGGCTGATGTTTGTGCCAATTTGACAGGTGTTGTTCCAAATTCCTTGTTACGAATAGCAGCTGTTACAGTTCGAGGGCCAAGAAAACATATTGAAACATATGCTTTATTTTGGCTCTCTCGCCACAGAACTCGAATTAGTTGGACCCAATATGCCATTATGTTTTTACTGGACGAATGGCACAAATCATTATGATGACAATTCTAGAGTTGTCAGTCTAGACATTTCCGGTCAAAGTAATCAAACATACTTCAAAATTAATAATGTGAGAACCGTTAGCTCTTTAGATCTACCTAAACAGAAAATCGATGTCCAAAATTTGATGCGTAAATATCCTTATCTAGAGTACAATGTCCTAGACTCAGTAAAAAATGCTAAGCCATTGCTACTTCTTGGACAAGATAATTGTGGATTGATAGTACCTCGTCGAGTTATACAGCCAAGATTGAACCAACCCATTTTGTCTTATTCTAAGCTGGGTTGGACAGTACACGGACCAATTGGTGAATCTTCTTGTACAGGTGTATCTCATGTAAATTTATGTTGTCATGATGAAGAGCTCCATATAATAGTCAAGGATAGTTTTAAATTGGAGTCTTTTTGGAATACAGCAAGGCAAGGTAGTAAAGTCTTTGGAAGATAGGAAGGCTTTAGCAATTATGGAACGCACATTGAAAAAAGTTGGAGACCGGTATGAAATTGGGCATCTATGGCGAAATGAAGAAGAAAGGCTCTTTCTCGTCTCTATTGTATGGAAAGGAAGATGGACAAATCTCCAGAATTTGCAAAAGAATACACTAAAAAGATAGAGGAATATGTGGAGAAAGGTTATGCTGAGAAAGTTAAAGATCTTTCTAAACTCAATAATAGTGCAAAATTGTGGTATTTGCCTCACTTTGCTGTCTGGAATATTAACAAACCAGGGAAGTTAAGATTTGTATTTGATGCAGCAGCTAAATCCTCAGGCGCTTCTTTAAATGATTTTCTTTTGCAGGGTCCAGATTTTGTACCTTCTTTAATAGCGGTGTTATGGCGTTTCAGGCAATATCAGGTTGCTTTTGGAGGAGACATAAAGGAAATGTTTCATCAGGTCCTGATTAGAGAGGAGGATAGATGTGCTCAGTATTTTCTATGGCGAGGAAATGATCGAGATAGACAGCCCGATGTATATCAAATGAATGTAATGATATTTGGTGCTGTTTCTTCACCGTCCATGGCACAATTCGTTAAAAACAAAAATGCTTCAGATTTTAAGGACCAATTCCCCAGAATTTTAAGAGCTGTAACAAAACAGCACTATGTCGATGATTATTGGGACTCTTGTAGCTCAGAAACTGAAGCAATTCTTCATATTAAAGAGGTTATTCATGTTCACCGTCAGGCTGGTTTTGAAATGGTTAAATGGATGAGCAATTCTCAGGCAGTGATTAATTCTATTCCGGTACATTTGCAAGCCGATTCTCTTCAAAATATTAAAATTGATACTGAAAACATTGAAAGAGTCTTGGGACTTTCTTGGTCACCGATAAAAGATATTTTTGTATTTTCTCTACATTTTAGAAAGGTTTCTTCTGATCTTAATTTCTCTAAAATTCCTACTAAACGGGAAGTTCTTAAGACAGTGATGTCAGTCTTTGATCCTTTTGGTTTCCTTTCTCCTCTCATGATCAAAGCTCGACTTTTAATGCAGGATATTTGGAGAACTAAGGTTGATTGGGATAGTGAAATTACGGAATGTTCATTCGAAAAATGGAAGCAATGGTTGCAAAATTCAAAAAATATCTCTCCAGTTACTTATCCTAGATGTTACTTTCCTTGTATTAAAGATATAGATGATGTTGAGTTACATGTATTTACGGATGCAAGTGATAAGGCTTTTTCTGCTGTTGCTTTTTTTAGAATTATTGACAGCGGAAAAATATTTACTTCTTTTGTTGCTTCCAAATTAAAAATAGGTCCTTTAACTCAACAAACAGTCCCAAAAACGGAGTTGCAGGGGGCAGTATTAACTACTAGGTTGGCTAAACTAATTTTATTTTGTCTGAACTAGAATATAAAATTTCTCAGGTTTTTTTCTGGATTGATTCGCAAATTGTTTTAAAACAAATTAGGTCAGAAACTAGACGTTTTCCAATGTTTGTTGGTTGCAGAATAGGAGAAATACTGGAAAATACAAATCCTTCGCAATGGTACTGGATACCCTCCAATTTGAATGTAGCTGATTTAGCCACAAAAGAATTGAAAAATCTAGACTTCTCTGAAAACTGTATATGGTTTAAGGGACCTCTATTTTTAGGACAATCAAAAGACTATTGGCCTTTAGAACTTGAAAATTTGTGTGAGCCAGAAACCATTTCACTTCATATAAATGAAGGAAATTTTATAGATTTTATCTCAATTTTACCTGATATTTGTAGATTTTCGAGATATAGCCGCCTAATTAGAGCTACTGCTTGGGTATTACATTTTAGGAACAACATAAGAAGTAAGATACAGGATAAACCGATTAAATTACAACTAGAATTGGACGAGTTGGAAGAATCAGAAGAATTATGGATAAGAAAAAGTCAGTTCGACTGTTTTAAAGATGACATTTTTCTATTAAGTAAACAAAAACTATTACCCAAGAGAAGTAGAATTTTCAAATTAGGTGCTTTTCTAGACGATCATGGAATTCTTCGTCTTAAAGGACGGTTTCCAAATTCGCAAACTTTGAATTTTAGTGAAGATTATAGATTTCCTCAAATTTTAGATCAAAACCATCCTTATACAATATTACTGATAAATCATTATCATCGAGAGGCAGGTCACTTTGGAGTCGAAACAGTGATAAATAATCTAAGAGTAAAATATTGGATTTTGAAAATGAGATCTGCTGTAAAGAAGAGCTTCAAAAATTGTCAATTTTGTAAAGTTAAAAAGTGCCAGCCTGCAGTACCAGAAATGGGAATGTTACCTGTAGAAAGATTAGAGTCTCATGTCTTCCCCTTTACTTATGTGGGTGTTGACTTCTTCGGCCCAATTCAAGTTGCAATTGGGCGAAGATTGGAAAAAAATATGGCGTATTGTTTACGTGCTTAACAATAAGAGCTGTTCACATTGAGATTGCTGCAAGTCTTGATACGAGCTCCACCTTAATGGCAATTCGCCGATTTGTTTGCAGACGTGGGCAGCCGAAAGAGTTTATTTCAGATAACGGGACTAACTTTATAGGAGCTGAGAATGAAATTAAAGAACTTTTAAAAAAAATTGACAATTCAAAGATTGCAGAAGCTCTTAGTTTTAAAGGTACGAAATGGAAATACACAGCACCAAGTTCACCAAATATGGGCGGAGTATGGGAGCGTATGGTAAGATCAGTTAAGACAGCTTTAAAATTTTCACTAAAATCTATTCATCCTAAAGAAGAAGTCCTTGCTACCCTTCTTGCTGAAGCCGAATACATGATTAATTCTAGGCCCCTTACTCACATATCTGTCGATCCCAACGAGCCCGAAGCTTTAACCCCAAACCATTTCTTACTTCTTCGTCCTGGAAATGAGCCATGTTATGGAGAAGGTACACTATGTACCCGAAAACAATGGAAATTTGCTCAAACTTTAGCAGATTTATATTGGAAACGATGGATAAAAGAATATAGACCCACACTGATAAATAGACAAAAATGGCATGCTAGTCCTGATCCTATAAAAGTTGGCGATATTGCGGTAATAGTTGACGAAAAAGCCCCTCGAAATGAATAGTTAATGGCACGTGTAGATGAAGTCTACCCCGGAAGAGACGATGTTATTAGAGTTGCACAAGTGACAACTAATAGAGGAAGTTACATCAGACCGGTTTCCAAACTTTGCATACTACCTACTTCTACCAATCAAGTTAAGTGAAGAATTCCTTCACGAGGGGAGTTTTATGAAGCTAGTCTAGGTAGACCAGCTTATAGCTACCTGAACAAATTGATTTTAACATTATTATGTGATAGGTTTTTTTTATATATGTTTTATGTTCAACGTTTGTAGAAAAAGTCAATGTCATGTATTATTTTGGGATTTAACCCAGAATAAAATTATATTTGCAAACAAGGCATTATTTTATTTCTAACAAGCATTATATGGTTCTTGAAAAAGAACAATAATGGACAGTTTTTATGTGATGTAAAAAAACTGCCAAATAATATCAAAGTTATTTAATAAAAGAAGTAAAATATTATGATTGTAGAAATGGAATGCCAAAGTTTTTAAATTTAATTTAAAATATTATTATTGTTTGAATGATTGTCTATACATTTTGTTCGTTAAGAATATTAAAACAGAAATTAATTTTTGTTTGATTAGTTGAATGTTATAGAAATTTTTAGATATATTTAAACAGGAACAGATGAAAATTGAACTTTATAAGAAAATCGCGATAAGGTATTAATTTTTACAATTTTTTAATTTTACACTTTAAATTGTGGATCTGCTAGATGTCTTTTTATTTCAAGTTCTTCAAGGAAATCTAAATTTTGTTTTTTATTACAAGTGTGTAGTAGTTGGATGTCATTGGTGTAAAGTTGTTAATGAACAAATAAATCTGGAAAGTTCTCCACTTTTAAAGTGTTTGCTTTGATTGATTTGATTCATTTTATACATAGATAAGACGTAATTGTAACAAAAATATATTAAGTTATTGTAAAGATCAGCATGATATAGTTTTTTCCTGGTTTTTCTATATCATTGCACAGTTGTACTGATCTTAGAGGGAAGTACATCCAGGATAATCCCTTAGGGCTCATAACATCTAGGCTTTAATATTGTTATGTCTTATTACTTCCATACTTGGTCTGGCCTTATAACTACCTAATAAGCATCAGGTACCTAGCTACAAACAACAAACTGTAACTTCAATATGTCAATCTGACGATGCTAGTTGTCTAGCGAAACGGCTGTCATTAAAGTTAATAAAGCAATTTTTAAATAAATATTGGAAGTTTTGGTAAAACGAAGAGTTTAGGGTTAGTACAATTAATTTAATTAAAAAATTTAATAAAAACATTTTTTACGGCACTTTTACCATTTTTAGTTTTACATCATTGTACTTGTAAAAAATGTATCTAAAATTAAATGTATTCATTATAATACACATATGAAAACTATTCTTAACATGCAAATTTGATAAAAAAAAATAATTGTCTCAAATCAAGTCAATACAAAAGAATAGAAAAAAATGTGAATAAACACTTTAAAGTATTATTATTATTAATAAATTATAGGAAAAAATTGAAAATTAATGAATGTAAATTGTCCATAAAGCAAAAAAGGTAAATCATGTACAAAAGAAAAAGTAACAGTTTAATAACAAAAATATATTGGCGGCTCGGCAGATGTATGAATTTTTATTGATGACAAAAAAATATCATAAAATAATAAAAGTTGAAATGTAAATAAAAATGATGTATTAATATTTAAAAATAATTAATCATAGTATTATTTGATAATATAGTTGTATGTTAAATAATTTAACAATACATTTAAACAAAAATAATGTATCAATGTTGAAAAATAAATATTTTTGAAGTGTTGTATGACAATATATTTGTATGTCAATAAATATAAGTGATATTAAATGTCATCAAATAAAAAGGGGTTCTGTAAAGTTCGAAAATGATAATCATGAAATGATTAGTTTAATAACAAAAAATAAATGTTTATATAATATAAATAAAGTATATATATAAAGTATAAAAAGTTTTCTTTATTAATTGGCACTACCCCAATATATATGGTTTAATACTTTATCAGTCAGCAAACAAATTACCTTTACATATATAAATAAATATATTTATATAATTTATATAATATGAAAAATAGAAATGTTGAGATATAATTGTTGAATTTAATTAAATATAAATAAAACAAATAATGTTTAAGATTGGGAAACAAATTACACTTTAAATAAAAAGTAAAGTTGTAAAATAAATACGGAAAGTATGAATATGTATGAATACATTTTTGTTGCGAAACCGTTAAGTAAAAAAATAGTTGTAAATTAATTTTACAAAAAATTTTACTATATTAGTAAAAGTTTACAATAAATTTAGTAAATATTATGTAAATGAAATAAACGATTAATTTTTTTCAAATTAATTGAAATCATTATGTTGTAATTTATTATCTGAAAACCAATTACATGTATTTAAAAAGCTTTACAAAATATAAATGTATTAAGGATAATAAAAAACTCTTCGTTTTAAGAGGGGCGTCAAAAATGTGACAGCTGAAAACGAGTGGCAAGCCTGAATTGTACCCAAAATTTCAATCATTTTGTAAACAAACAATCTAAAGAACGCCTTTAAATTACGTATTCAAATTTTAACAGGATATAGCTAAGACCTTTCTCTGGGAAATAAAGTTTTTTAGTTGAGTTTTATATTGTAATTTTAAGTGATGGTATGTTTTGAAAAAGTTTGACAATTGGTGACCACGATTTTTAACGCCAGAAGCTTAACTCCTAAAGAAAGCATAGAGAATGCGACTAGCAAAATATGAAGTTAAAAAATCGAATATTTTTTGAGATTTGTTGCACGCAAAATTTGAAAATTGCACCAATCTGTCAATTTAGTTCAACAGTTTTGGTGGCGCTCTTTTCAAAGACGTATGTCGATTCTAATTCTCCAAATCCAAACTTCACTTAACATAACCAACCTAACCTTATTTTTCGTTTATAATGTCAAAATATAATTTTAGTGTTTTGCTTTTAAATATATAATTGTCTATATTAATATTCGTTTATAATTTACCAAAAGTTAAAAAAAATAAATTTAAAGTATATTTTCACAATTTGCGTTGGTTTTTACATAGTTTATAGCATTATCCAACTGTGATATGTGCAAGGAGTTTAGTGTTGTGAACCGTTGTTATTTTCTAAATTACTTTTTACTTAAACACAGTTGTCTTATTTTAGTCGAATTGGTAAAAATGTGAGTTTTGAGAGACCTGATTTTTCTTTATACTTTTTTAATCTTTAAGTTACCTTATATCTTTATTTGTTAAATAACATAAACACAACCTAAAGGGATTTACATTTATAAATTAAAACTACATAATATGTAAATATTAACAGCTAAGTGTTAAACTATTTTTCTAAATAGGCAGGATAATGTCCACAAAGTAAGGGTTTCTACAATATTTATTTACATGTTCAATATGCATAAATATAATAGCTCTTTAGATACCTAATGTGAAGAATGAAAATTTACAGTCAAATATGTAATATTTTTATTAAAACAGTTTTACAAATTTGGGTTGGATACTGAATACATCTGTTATCTTTATATATATATCCCCCTTACCATTAAAAGTTTGTTGGTAAATGATAAAACAGACCAAAGGGTTCCATATTCATGTCAGAATGAACTGGGTACATATAAATGAGAAAATGAGTACTAAAAAAGAAAAAAATAAAACATTTACTTGATATTTATTATTAATATGAATATGTTATTTGCTAATTTTTAAAATGTAATTGAACCCTAAAAAAAACAATTGTATTTTAAAAAACAAAGTAGACAACAATAGTTTTAATATTGATGTAGCTATGGGTTCTATAATGTTCCAGATTAAATGTTTTTGAAGAAAGATTTCTAAAATATATAATATTAGAATTTTCAGTAAAATTTATTTATTATTTACCATAAATAGAATAAACCCTGTGTAGGCAGTTACTTGAGGTCCAAAGATTTTGAGGAAACAGTAGCATATATTTTGAAAACCATTGATTTATACAATTTAATTATCTAAACATAGATGAAATAACATATATGGTTGCCAGAAAAAGTATATTGCTAAAAATAGTATTTTCAGGACATTTTTGAAATACTTTAGAAAAGTAGTAACCTATTGAATCTTGTAGAAATATTTTGTTTTCCATATTCCACCTAATAAAATCAAAAATTAATCAAATAGTTTTGACTTAGAAAATGATACTAATATTCTTCCTGGTCTATCCTAGTATTTAAAGTACACAAAGGATGGCTTAAAGGACGAGTAGCATTAACACTTAACACTCTGAGATGCCCTAGTAAAGACTCTTACATGAAACCAAAGAAATATGCCATCCAGATAATGCTAATTATTTAGTATCAAGAGGCAAATTCACAGGGGAAAAAGCACACAGTAGCAGTAGTACACAAAATACCACTGATTTCAATTTTCCAAAGAAAATACTTCAACATGGGCAAATACTATTGGTAGGTACTCAAAAAGAAGAAAATTCATGTATCTAATATGCAAAATACCTATATCAATACATCTTTTAAAACTAAATTTGTTATTTAGATCTGAATCATAGATAATAAAATAAATATAATACCTACCTATTAATTGTAAAAAATTTAAACCAGTAAATAAACAAATTAAAACTTACCTCTTATCACTTCTGATTACTAGATGGAGAGTGCTTTCAAATGTAAATAAAATATGGATCTTTATAAAATAAATAAATTTTTTTTCATTTTTGTGAAAGATACCAGTTAAAAAATTCAGTTACAATCCTATTGGATACATTTTAATTTCAATTGATTCCCCAAAGTATGGGGTTGACATTTTTGGAATATAATTAATAGCCATAATTTAATGATACAATTAGTTTTATTAAGATATACCCATATTAACAATTATGTTTAGTACTTGCAAGAGTATTGTTGGCCAATCACTGATAGTCAGCTTATCCCACTTCTTTAGGTATCTTGAAAACAGGTGCACAAAGTGTTTTTCTATATATAATAGATTGGTTAGTAATTATCGTAGGTTATTGAAAATATTATTTTTTCTTGTGCCACATTCTCAAAATAAAAAAAAAACTATAGGTAAGCTTTATTGTAGTGTGTGCTTTACTTTGTACTCCATTTTTCATTAAATCATGGATCTGGGTGGTAATTTAGGAATGTCCAATACTCTCTAAAAAATAAGTGATATTTATTTATTTAGGCAGTAAATAATTAGCAAGGTACCTACTTACTTGAAGTCATATTGAAGACAGACTAACCTGTTAATGTTTACAAACATTATAGTAACACTTTTGCAATAATCATCAAACGTTTTGGAAAAGTATTTAAATTTTTCCCCACAAAATATATTCTAAAAATTTACATCTACTTCAACACCTTCAAATAATACATCCATCAGAAAGTAAATGAATTAATCTCTGATCAAACATCAAACCTTAGACAAGGAAAGAGAGAGGACTGCGCATTGGAATCAATTTATGTAACCCATTTACCACCAAACTAATGGCGGACAATATTGACATAGGCGTATCATACGATTTTTCTTATACGATTATTAAATAATCATTTTCATTATTTCGTATTACAAATCTAATTTAAAAAAGTCTTTAAATATGTACGGCTCCAAAAAAAACAACAATCATTTTAAAACATATTTATTTAATAAATATTACAATTTTAATCTATTTTAAATATATGTTTTTGTTTCACGCCACTGCAAAACTATTACATCTATAAGAAAATAATAACAATTAATTGAAAAATAATACCTATTTTAAACTGAATGAAAACAATTTTCAAAAAGTATGTACTATTAATTTAAGTTATCATACATAACATATGTGATTTAGTTAAACATCTATTACCTGAAAGCTGTAATATTAATAAAAATAAATTTCAAGGAAATAGTTTTAAAATACTTTTTACCTATGAAATGAAATTCCTTCCTCTTTTTTAGCACTCTGACTGTTGCACTTATAAACTGCACAATTAACCATTTTAAAATGTCTATTCAGGTAATTAAAAAAGGTGAAAATTAATAAAAAAACTAAAAAATACAATTCGATGTTCCAAATTTGTTTACCACCAAACATATGTCAAACGTTTGAAACTTGGCTTCTCACACACGAATAAGGTTTTCATTGCCATGCGCTGTCCTCTCTCTTTCCTAGTCTAACGATCAAACTAACAACTAACCTCGTTTAATTTTGCATTGTTGCCAATACATTTCAATCTCAATTTTAAAAAAGGTATAATTACATATTTTCCACTTTATTTCAATTTTTCTTTAGACCATGTTGATGTGTGTATATTCAGAAACCGTAATATGTTTTTATTATAATTAACATATTTATTCTAATAAATACCTTAATTGGTAAGGGTTAGTACCAGAGCTGGGTAGTATCCGGATACTTCTGTATACGGATACAATATCTGGATACTTTTTATGTATCCGAAAGCTCTTTTAAATTTTGTACCCGGTATCCGTATCCGTTACCAAATTTTAAAGTATCCGATATCCGGATACTGTTTTTAATATTGGGATACTTTTAAACATTATTTATCGCCCTCCGATAATGCACCTAACGTAGGCACAACACTGCCCTTATTCCTTTAATTCAGATGTGTCTAACATGTTAAATCCCATTTTTCGTACTGGTCACCGTTATAATATATTATTATATTCTAATGGAGCTTTGTTTTTACCTATAAATCAGTTTCATAAGTACCTACGTTATTTATTTTTTATATTTTCTATATCTCTCTTTTCAAGAACCCCTTTGTACCCTGTATTTATAATTATTAGAAGAAATTATTTTTCGGATATTATAATAAAGGACATCCTAATATTTATATTTTTATTTTAGTGTACCTACAAGTACAAATAAGTACACCCCCTAAAAAGTTTGGAAACTCGGCTGGTCCGACGCTGGCCAAATTCAATATCAAAAGTTCAGGCAGTGACACGAAAAATTTTTCGTTAGTTAAATGTATTTTTATTATTATATATTACATTAAAAATACCTGCACATCACATAGTTTTAATACTAATAATTTGTCCTTTTTAAAAAAGTATCCTTCAAAGTATCCTAGGAAGTATCCGGATAGGTACTTGTATCCGAATACATTTTTAAATGAAAGTATTCGAACTTTTTAAAAAAGTATTCGGATACATTTTGAGTATCCGTATCCGGTATCCGGATACTTTTTTCAATATCCGACCCAACTCTGGTTAGTACAATAAATTTCATTAATTAATTATTTGTTAGGAATGCCGAAATCTTATTTTATTTTATTTTTTTTATATATCCATATTTTAAATCCTAAAAACAATTAATTTGTTACGCCTATGACACAACAATATTACAACAAAACTTCGAAAACATATTCAAATAGGATATTTAATAAAAATTATACAGGTATTTTTCATCTGTTTATGGTCTCAAGGTCAAATGTATGTATGTGTCGTGGAAACATTCAAAGATTTACGAAGCAAAATTCATATTTTCATCTCTGTCTTAGACAAAGAAAGTCAACAAGCTCTAAAAATATTCAAATTTATAACAAAAATACTAATTTGAAACCACTATCGCCATCTACTGTTCATTTTTGTAATTTAAAAATTAACAGATTTTTCACTAAATTCAGGCAGGCTTACCAAATTAGAAACGCCCCTCTTAACCAAACTTCCAATATTTATTTAAAAATTCCTTTTTAAAAGACTCAATGACAGCTGTTTCGCTATGAAGCATCGTCAGATTGACATTTAAGTTACATTTTGTTTGTTTGTAGCTAGGTACCTGATGTTTAGGTAGTATTAAGGCTAGACAAAGTATGGAAGTAATAAGACATAACAATATTAAAGCCTAGATGTTATTAGCCCTAAGGGATTATCCTGGATGTATTTCCCTCTAAGATCAGTATAACTGTGCAATGATATAGAAAAACCAGAAAAAAACTATATCATGCTGATCTTTACAATAACTTAATATATTTGTGTTACAATTACGTCTTATCTATGTATAAAATGAAGACTCAATCAAAGCAAACACTTTAAAAGTGGAGAACTTTCCAGATTTATTTGTTCATTATATACTACACACATTATACTACACACTTGTAATAAAAAATAAAATTTAGATTTCCTTGAAGAACTTGAAATAAAAAAGAAATCTAGCAGATCCACAATTTAAAGTGTAAAATTAAAAAATTGTAAAAATTAATACCTTATCGCGATTTTCTTATAAAGTTCAATTTTTATCTGTTCCTGTTTAAATATATCTAAAAATTTCTATAACATTCAACTAATCAAACAAAAATTAATTTCTGTTTTAATATTCTTAACGAACAAAATGTATAGACAATCATTCAAACAATAATAACATTTTAAATTAAATTTAAAAACTTAAGCATTTCATTTTTACAATCATAATATTTTACTTCTTTTATTAAATAACTTTAATATTATTTGGCAGTTTTTTTTACATCACATAAAAACTGTCCATTATTGTTCTTTTTCAAGAACCATATAATGCTGATGAGATCAAGGAAGGTCGAAACAGTTTTCATTACTATTTTTAGGTTCTACAATTCAACAAAACAAATATCAATGGAACCATTCAATAAGTATATTTATTGGACTACAATAATTTTAAGGTAACTACCTAATTAATCTTAATATTTATTTAAATTTACATATATCATAAATATATCACATTTTCTCGATTTATCATTAAAAAATTTTTTATAGTTACAGGTTGAAAGTGTCATAAATTCTTCAATTTATAAAAATTAATTATGTTTATATTACATTTAACAGTTGGTCGCTTAATAATGATCTTTAAAAGTGAATATAACATTTGACATTGACATTTAAAAAATGCCAGTTGACAGCTGAAAAATTAATGTTGGTAACGGAAAAATGACAATTAACATTTAAATGACATTTGACTATAAAGACTACATTCGATCGTGTGACGGAAACGGTGTGTCATTGTACTTTGTTGTCAAAGTTTTCATTTCTGTCATCCTATAATACGATTGGTTAAATTGTTAAAAAATGTTTTATGAGCATGGTATTTTCATTAGCCGATCCGATAACAAATGAACAAAGCCATTTATAAACATCATTAGATCGTTTGAAGGAAAGGGTTTTTCAATGTCAAAATTTGTGTTAAAATGTGTGTTAAATTGGGTTTTTGTGGTTTTAAACTATTTTTGGTGAGTTTTTTTATAGTTATTTATATAGTATTATAATTATAGTTTATATTTATGTATATTATAAATGGTATATAAATTAACAATAATATTTACCATATAATTACCCATTTCGTCAATAGAAATGATATTTAATAGTCACATTTTCCAGATTTATTATTAACAACATTTTTTTTAATAATTAAAGATTAAAAGTATTCAAAATTCACAAATTTCTAAAAATCAATGATACACTATTATTTCTTCACTAAATTTTGGAAACTTTTTATTTCATTGCAGTATCTTACATAGCTTTATCAACTACATCATTGTGATACATACTATATTTAAAAATCCATCACTGCATGCCGAGCGCAACGGGGTTCGCAGAAACAAAATAAATACAAAGTATACCATTTTTTAAATTTTATTACATCTAACATCAATTGCTGAAAAAAGCTAAAAATGCCAGTTGACAGCTAAAAATTAATGTTGGTAACGAAAAAATGACAGTTGACAGCTAAAAATGACATTATATCGTTTGACGGAAACGGTGTCATTGTACTTTGTTGTCAAAGTTTTCATTTCTGTCATCCTATGATACGATTGGTTAAATTAATAAAAAATGTTTTATGAGCATGGTATTTTCATTGGCCGATCCTTAGATCAAAAAGAAACAGGAAGTGGTCTGTCATATATTACCTTTAAGGAAAATTTGCGACGGAAGTCGGCCATCTTGAAGCTCCTTGTATGACTCATTGTTTATGTTTACAGTATGCTGTTAAAGCAATTTTTGCATATAAATGTCAAAAATGAGCGCATATGCGTATCATTCGGTTTTTATAAATAAAATGATTTAAAACACTAAATTAATTCACGTACTTGATTGGTTGGAATTTAATCAAAATAAAAACCCTAATATAAATTTTATTATTTTACGGTACGTCATTGGATACGGAAATTAAAATTGACAATTGGCCGCCATATGCAAGCTCCTTTCTGGACTCAAGGTCATTTTGCATATACTCCTTCCTGTTTTTTTTATTCTAAAGGCCGATCCGATAACAAATGAACAAGGCCATTTATAAATAGCATTAGATCGTTTGAAGAAAAGGGTGTGTCATTGTCAAAATTTGTGTTAAATTGTGTTTTTGTGGTTTTAAACTATTTTTGGTAAGTTTTTTATAATTTATATAGTATTATGATCATAGTCCATAATTATGTATATTATAAATGTATAAATTAAGAATAATCTTTACCCATTTTATCAATATAATTGGTATTTAATAGTAACATTTTACAGATTTATTATTAAAAACGATATTTTTTAAATAGTTAAAGGTTAAAAGTATTTTAAATTTGCAAATTACTAAAAATGAATAATACACTATTATTTCTTTACTAAATTTTGGAAACTTTTTATTTCATTGCAGTTTCTTACATAGCTTTATCAACATACTACATTTAAAAATCCATTACTGCGTGCCGAGCGCAGCGAGGTTCGCAGGACCAAAATAAATACAAAATATACCATTTTTAAATTTAATTACTTTTTACATCTATTGCTGACAAAGCTAAAAATGCCAGTTGACAGCTAAAAAATTATTGTTGGTAATGTAAAAATGAGAGTTGATAGCTAAAATGACATAAGATGATTTGACGGAAACGGTTTTTCAATGTCAAAATTTGTGTGTGTTAAATTGTGTTTTTGTGGTTTTAAACTATTTTTGGTGAGTTTCTTTATAGTTATTTATACAGGATTATAATCATACTTCATAATTATGTATATTATAAATTAAGAATAATCTTTACTATCTAATTACCCATTTCATTAATAGAAATGATATTTAATAGACACATTTTCCAGATTTATTATTAAAAACATATTTTTTAAATAGTTAAGGGTTAAAATATTTAAAATTCTCAAATTTCTAAAAATGAATGATACACTATTATTTCTTTACTAAATTTTGGAAACTTTTTATTTCATTGCAGTTTCTTACAGAGCCTTAGCAACTACATTATTGTGATAAATACTAAATTTAAAAATTCATCACTGCGTGCCGAGCGCAGCGAGGTTCGCAGAAACTAAATAAATACAAAGTATACCATTTTTAAATTTCATTACATCTAACATCAATTGCTAAAAAAAGCTAAAAATGGCAGTTGACAGATTAAATGACAGTTGACAGCTAAAATGACATTAGATCGTTTGACGGAAACGGTAATTCATTGTACTTTGTTGTCAAAGTTTTCATTTCTGTCATCCTATGATACGATTGGTTAAATTTAAAAAAATGTTTTATGAGCATGTTATTTTCATTGGCCGATCCGAAAACAAATGAACAGACATTTATAAACATCATTAGATCGTTTAAATGAAAGGGTTTTTTAATGTCAAAATTTGTGTTAAAGTGTGTGTTAAATTGTGTTTTTGTGGTGTTAAACTATTTTTTGGTCAGTTTTTTATAGATTTATATATAGTATTATAATCATAGTTTATATTTATGTATATTATAGATGTTATATAAATTAAGAATAATATTTACAATCTAATTACCCATTTCATTAATAAAAATGATATTTAATAGTCACATTTTCCAGATTTATTATTTAAAACATTTTTTTCAATAATTTAAGGTTAAAAGTATTTAAAATTCACAAATTTCTAAAAATAATTGATACACTATTATTTCTTTACTAAATTTTGGAAACTTTTATTTCATTGCAGTATCTTACATTGCTTTATCAACTACATCATTGTGATACATACCATATTTAAAAAATCCATCACTGCGTGCCGAGCGCAGCGAGGTTCGCAGAAACTAAATAAATACAAAGTATACCATTTTTTAAATTTCATTACATCTAATATCAATTGCTGAAAAAAGCTAAAAATGACAGTTGACAGCTAAAAAATTAATGTTGGTAAAGGAAAAATGACAGTTGACAGCTAAAATGACAATAAATCGTTTGACGGAAACGGTGAGTCATTGTACTTTATTGTCAAAGTTTTCAATTCCTTCATCCTATGATACGATTGGTTAAATTGTTAAAAAATGTTTTATGAGTATGGTATTTTCATTGCCGATAACAAATGAAGCCATTTATAAACATCATTAGATCGTTTGAAGGAAAGGGTGTGTTATTGTCAATATTTATGTTAAATTGTGTGTTAAATTGTGATTTTGTGGTTTTAAACTATTTTTGGTTTTTTATAGTTATTTATATAGTATTATAATTATAGCTTATAATTATGTATATTATAAAAGTTAAATAAATTAAGAATATTCTTTACCATCTAATTACCCATTTTATCAATAGAAATGATCTTTAATAGTTACATTTTTCAGATTTATTATTAAAAACACTTTTTTAATAGTTAAAAGTTAAAAGTATTTGAAATTCATAAATTTTTAAAAATAAATTATACACTTTTATTTTTTCACTAAATTTACAGTATTTTACATAGTTTTATCAACTACATCATTGTGATACAGACTATATTTAAAAAACCCATCACTGCTTGCGAGCGCAGCAAGGTTTGCAGAAACAAAATATATACAAATTATATTTTAATGCATAAAACTTATAATTAAATATTTTTATAAAATTTTTTTATGGAACTAACCCTTACTATGTAAAAGTTTATCTTATTCAGAACAATAAACAACTAAAAGTTTAAATTAACTTTTACTATTTATTCTTTGAATACTTTAAATGCAATGACAGCCGTTTCGCTATCGAAATAGCATCGTCACATGACGGCTGTCATTGCATTTAAAGTATTTAAAGATTAAATAGTGAAAGTTAATTCAACCTTTTAGTTGTTTATTATAAATTTTTTTTCCTAAATTTTTCATTTTATTACAGTTTTTATATAACTTAACACTATTGTAATACAGACTAGATTTTAAAAACCCCATTACTGCGTGCCGAGCGCAGCGAGGTTCTCAGAAACAAAATACATACAAAGTATACCATTTTTAAATTTATTTACATCTACCATCAATATGACATTTATCAATTGATAGCTGTAAAATGATCATTAAAAATAACAATTGACAGCTAAAAATGACAGTGACAGATATAAAATGACCCTTGAGGTTAAAAAACTTAAGTACGACTGTTCGAATTTCGAACATTTTGTTATACCCGATCGGGTCGCCTTTTCTAAAAAATGTGACAGTGACAGATAGTGACAGAATTATAATAGTATATTACATAACGAGTGTGGAAAGTGAAGTATTACGCACAAGTGAAGTTTAGCACGAGCCGCGTAGTGGCGAGTGCGGAAACGTAACGAGTGCAAGAAATACACTTTCCAACGCGTTGTGTACACGATTTTTCCTACGACTACAATATTTCTTATTATAATAAATATTTTAAAATTATTTATAAAATTTATTTTAATTGTTAATCATGTTAAAAATTAGGATTTAAACGAGTTTATATATTGCATGGAAATATAATTAATTAAAATCAAATAACCACCTTTCTCAGGAATTCACATCAAAATGAGATAAATGACATTTTAATTTTTTTGTGGGCTCTATAAAAATTAAAAGTAAAAATGGTCAGTTGGTGAAATTTACTGAAAAGTAATGTAATAATAATAGACACAAAGATAATTGTAAACAGAAACACAAACATAACTTAAATCCACATTGGACACATGCACGGAACATAACCCAATATAAAAAAAGAAGAATAAATTGTTCTTCTTTCTAAAAGTGTTTTTATAAAAATAATAATACTGAATAAATATATGTTTATTTTTTAAAAATTTAAAACCCTGTAAGAAACTTTATTCTTTATTCTTACTTTATACAGAAAAATTTGTATTGGTAATTCCAATACAATATTTGACACAAGGAAGATTTAAAAAAATTAAACGGTCCTTGCTTTGACATTTATGTATTTTTACTATTGATAAATTTGACGTAAATGTCACAGATCATAGAACTATATTTTTTACTTTTCAATACGTGTATTGATATTTACTTTTCAATACGTGTATTGATATTAGCTACTTTCTTAAGTACAAATAAGTGTGCAAACTAGCACTTTCATATGTGGTCGTAGGAAAAAATGATAACCACGTCGTGTAATATTATATTACAAAAAATTGTATAGTATATTGTATTTGTTGGCAAGTATTACCCAGAAATTGTGTATGTATCCCGAAATTTGGTATTTAGTACATAATAAATGTTATTTATGATGTTTACCATTTCAATTAATGGAATCCATCAGAAAAGGTAATAAGAAAAATTAAAGGTAATAACATTGAAAGAATTCGCGTCAATGGAGACGATCCTCAGTAAAAAAGGCAACGCTCTCCATAATGGTCCTTCTTCGAGCCGGATATTGGTGATATTGTATAGAATAATCGTCATGTTCTCTCCCGAAATCGTTTTTGTTTCTATGTGCATCTATGGAAGTGTCACTAATATGTAAGGTAAATTATGCAAGTTTTTTAATGAACATTTTGAACTATTTGTATTCGATATCTCAATTCAAAGAACATTTTTTTCGCTGCTTTTATCAACGTTTTATTTGTGTTTGAACTGAACAAGGAGAATTGACTAAGTTTGAATTTTTTTGCTGCTGATGTAAAAAGGTTCTTATTTCTAAATTTCTAAAACATTTGTAGACATTTCAATATATTCATTGCAGTTAAGAATTTTAACACTGCTCATATTGTGGTTTCTATGTCAAATTGATTTATTTCGTTATATATTTGTAAATATTTTCTAGCATATATATTTTAAAGGCGGAGAATATTCAACTTTGTCGTGTGCATATTCTTAATAATTTGTCCTTTGCATTTTTGTTCATTGACATTCTGAAGGATCCAGTTCTTTTTCTCATTACAAAAAATTTATTAATGAATATGTAACTCTGAATCATGCGCGCTACGTACCTCTCTTTTTACAATGCCCTCAACCATAATAAATATTATATGCCTCATCATTGTGTCGTTAAGGAAACGAGTTCAAGTACTCCTCTCCGCGTTGTTTTTGATGCTAGTTGTAAAAGTTCTAGCGGTTATTCACTTAATGATATAACCATGAAAGGTTATCAAGTACAGCCAGATTTGTTTGATATTATTTGTCGTTTCCGTCAGTTCTCTTTCGTGTTCACTGCAGATATAGAAAAATGTACCGACAGGTAAAATTCAACCTCAGTCAAACATATTTACAAAATATTCTTTGGAGAAATCAACTCTCTGACCCCATACAGTCCATTGAATTGACGACTGTGACATATGGTACAAAGCCCGCCAGCTTTCTCAGCACGCGCACGCTGAAGGAAGTTGTATTAGTTAATGGAAAAAATTTCCCTCTCGCATCTTAAGCTATTCTTACTCAAACTTATGTAGACGATATTTTATATGGCTCTAATGACGTAACAATACTTAAATCATCTCACGAGGAACTCAATACTCTTTTGAATAGTTCTGGTTTTCGATTGCACAAATGGTGTTTGAACTCTCCCGAATTCTTAGAACTAATTTCTGAATCCTTTCGATCTATCTCTTATGATGTACAAGTTGAAAATATTTCCAACAAGGTTTTGGGACTTTTATGGCAACCTTGTCAAGATGTGTTTACTATTTCTCTTCCAAAGTCAATTCATTGCGAACCTATCACGAAACGAAAAGCTCTCTCGATCATATCCCAAATGTTTGACCCACTTGGATTAATTGGCCCAGTCATTTTAATTGGAAAAATTTTCATGCAGTCTATTTGGAAGGCAAATTTGAATTGGGATGATCCTTTACCCCCATTTCTCGCCCATGATTGGCATTCGTTTATTACAAACATCCCAGCCCTAAATAATTTGAAAATACCTCGGCACATTTTTCTGAAAAAGGAAATTTCACATGTTGAGCTTCATGGATTTGCAGATAGCAGCAGCAGAGCATACGTTGCCTGTATTTATTTTCGAACTGTTTATTCTGACAATACTGTCACATGTAATTTAATAGCATCTAAATCTCGAATTGCTCCTCTACGTCCCAATCTCACTATTCCTCGTCTTGAACTGCAAGCTATGCTCTTGTTATCAAGGCTTATTTAAAAATTGTCTTAATCTACGATGGTATTGTATTTTCTTCAGTTAATCTGTGGTCAGATTCACAGATCTCTTTATGTTGGATAAACTCATCCTTCCCGTTGGTCAGTTTTCGTGTCCAATAGAGTTTCCCAAATACAGGAGCTCACAAAACATTGGAAGTGGCGTCATATATCATCAGCAGATAATGCCGCTGATCCCTTGTCTCGCGGCCTATTGGCCAAGTATATTATATCCTCCAAACTTTGGTGGCACGGTCCATCTTTTTTGTTGGAATCGTCGCTAGAACTCTCAAACCTTGATAAGAAATTGGATATTGTTGATTTACCCGAACAAAAAAGGACTAATCTCAAGGTTACTTGTCCCAACCTAAATCCGACAATAATCTTTTGGGAAGAGCTTTTTCTTAAATTCTCAAAGTTTTCTCGCCTGCTCAACACAGTGGCATATTGCCTCAGGTGGTTTCGGAATTTTAAATCCCCCTACGACAAATTAGTCGGACCTTCGAATGTGATTAAAAACAGTTAGCAAAAACCCTGATCATCAAAAACATACAGTCCACAAAATTCTTCAATGAGATATCTGAGTTGAAAGCAGGCAAACCCCTTTCAAACAAAAATCTTATCTATTTAAAACCTTTTCTAAATCAAAATGGATTGTTATGCGTCGGTGAAAGGTTGACAAATGCCGACGTTCCTGAATGTCAAAAACACCCCATTCTTCTTCCTCCAAGAATCATGTAGTGTCCATGATTCTCGAACACGAGCACAACCGACTTGGTCATGCTGGCTCCCAAACAGTATTAGCTAACATTAGGTTACAATACTGGCCCCTTAACGCTCTTCGTAAGATAAAAAGGATAATTCGAAACTGCAACAATTGCTTCCGTTTCCAACTGCAACCTTTTCAACAAATAATGGCTGATCTGCCGAAAGACCGAGTCTCCATATCTCGCCCTTTCCAAAAGGTAGGAGTTGATTTCGGTGGTCCCATTATAGTTAAGACTTCCAAATTAAAGAAGGCCTCTCTCTCAAAATGCTATATCGCGCTATTCGTTTGCATGGCTACCAAAGCTATACACTTAGAATTAGTTTCCTCACTCTCTACCGAAGCTTTCCTAATGACTTTAAGACGCTTCATTTCTCGAAGAGGTAACCCATCCGTTATTTTTAGCGACAATGCTACAAATTTTTCGGGATGACGTCATGAACTTTACTCTTATTTTAAAGGATCTGATGTATCAGATGCCATAAAAACATTCGCATCGGAAAATTTCATAAATTGGAAATTCATACCCCCTCTCAGTCCTCATTGGGGCGGTGTTTGGGAATCCCAAATAAAGGTGGCTAAAAGTCATCTTAAACGCCAAATTGGAAATTCGAATCTGACCTTTGAGGAATTGACCACGGTTTTGACTCAAATCGAGGCAATTCTGAATTCGCGTCCATTGTGTCCCATCTCCAATGATCCCTCCGACCTGGAATGTTTAACTCCTGGCCACTTTTTAATTGGTACCAACCTCACTTCATACCCGGAACCCAGCATTTCCCACATCCCCGAAAATCGCTTAAGCTTATATCAAAAATGCTCCCGTATTCAACAGAATTTTTGGAAAAGATGGTCTATGGAATACTTGAATACCCTACAAAATCGACCCAAGTGGTTGCACCCTCGGAGAAATTTAGAAATAAATGATCTTGTTTTGCTTAAAGAGGATGGTGTGCCTCCTCTTCATTGGCCTAGGGCCAGAATTGTTGAAATTTTCTCCGGTACCGATGGTAAAGTCCGAGCCGTTAAAATTAAAACTCTCCATGGTGAACTCACACGTCCCATTACAAAATTATGTCCTCTACCACAAACATTTAATTAAAATTTGACTTGACATTTCTCCTTTTTTCTTTTTTATAGTTTAGAGCCGGTTCGCTCAAGGCCGGGGAATATGTTCGAATTTCGAACATTTTGTTATACCCGATCGCACGAAGTATAGAACACAGGAGTCTGAACGTAATGTTGAGCGAATGGCCTCAGTTTACGGGACAGATTTTTTGCCAGTAGAGTGCGCCACTCTTTAAGAAGTACTCGTTTAAATTATTACGCGGCAAATCTTGTTGCTATTGACACCTCTGTGGAAAAAATACTCTGAGAAATATGGAATTTCCGTATTAGCGTGCTAGTTCATGGTACAGGTACATGTTTACATGTAATAATAATAATACTAACGGTACGTCCCGAATATTTGCGCCACCAGTGGCAGAAAAGAAAACTATAATCTGGGTATATTTATTGCGTACATGAATACTATGAAAAACCCGATACCGTTCAGACTCCTGTGTTCTATACTTCGTGCCCGATCGGGTCGCCTTTTCTAAAAAATGTGACAGTGACAGATAGTGACAGAATTATAAATAGGAGTCTAACGTAACGTAAAACGACTGACCGCAAACTCTTTATTATATTACAAAAAATTGTATAGTACAGTTGACAGAAGCAAACACATGTGAACCCTGGGTGGGCGTGTCCTTGTCGCTGTAATTGTATTTTCATCTCTCTTATGCAGCCACTAATATTGATATTATCGTTAACATTGTCTCGTGTTTGGCTGATTGTGATAACCTTGAAATTAGTTGGCATATTTTCCGCGGACCATGTTTGCTTCTGTCGACTGTATATTGTATTTGTTGGCAATTATTACCCAGAAATTGTGTATGTATCCCGAAATTTGGTATTTAGTACATAATAAATATTATTCATGCTGTTTACCATTTCAATTAATGGAATCCATCAGAAAAAGTAATAAGAAAAAATAAAGGTAATAACATTGAAAGAATTCGCGTCAATGGAGACGATCCTGAGTAAAAAGGCAACGCTCTTTAACCACATTTAAAAAACACATTTAAGAGTAAAAATTGACATAAGACAATTATAAATGATATTCGAATGTCAAAACTGACAGTTGACAGCTGGAAAATTACAGTTGGTAGCGGAAAAATGACAGTTGGCAGCTAAAATGACATTTGACATTAAAAATTACATTATATGGTTTGAAGGAAAGGGTGTGTCATTGTACTTTGTTGTCAAAGTTTTCATTTCTGTCATCCTATGATACGATTGGTTAAATTGTTAAAAAATGTTTTATGAGCATGTTATTTTCATTGGCCGATCCGATAACAAATGAACAAAGAAATTTATCAACATCATGCCCTGGGCACTCTCCTCAAATGACAGGTCCACGTTTAGTAGTTAATGCTCAGGTCACGGAAGTCGCCACTATCGAAAATAATATCACAATCAACAGGAAATCCGTTAATGACATAACAATTCTGAATTTAGATGTTGTCAACAATATTGTTTGACAGTAGTTAGTATTGTATTTTCTCGTTAGTAGATATATTTTCCAGCTTCCAGTTTTTGAACTTGTGTGATAGATAGTATTGTATTTTCTTAGTAATTATTGTATTTTCTCGTTAATAGTTAAATTTTCTCCTTAGTATTTATATTTTCCAGTTAGAGTTTTTGCAGTTATTTATTAAAATATGGTTTTTATGTGTTCTGTTACGGGTTGCCTTTATAAAAATAACTATAAAAAAGTGCATTGTTTACCAAAGGATCCACAGGTAAGAATTTGTTTTTTTAAAGCTTTAGCGTATACCTATGTATTAGTATATGATGCTTATATTATTTTTATGTTACATTATATATACAGATTCGAAGAAAATGGTGTGTTGCTTTAAATAGACCAGATTTGGTTAATGTAACTGGAAATGACCGTTATAAATTTAAAATCTGCATTGACCACCTTACAAAAGACTGCTTTTTCTCACAAAATAGAAATGTCACCTACTCTGCCTACACTGCCTACTCTAAAACTTCCAGGTAAGAGAATAATTTTAAAATTTTGATTGTGAATTAAAGCAAAAACTTTTTTAAATAACAAGAGCCTACAAATAGGGAAGTTGAAATACCTTACTATAGGTTAATGTACAATTTTATTCTCAAATTCTAATTATGAGTTTTATATTGACAACTCAGTTTTATAATATTTAATATTTCTTTTACAGAAACCAGCATCTCTCATTGTTCTGATGAACCTCTAACAACAGAAGCTACTCCCAGGACACCAGAATGCAATAGATCCATTTTAAAAATAATTGGGGAAACAAGAAAAATAAATTTGACTCCTAATTGTAATAAAATTATCTGTAGTAATATCACAAGAAAGTGAGAATTAATTAAAAATAATTCGACTGATTTTAGAAAACTTGTTGCCAGGCAATAGACACGAGAGCCTGAAGGGGACGTTAATGACGCTCTTGAGCTTCTTGCCTGAACTGTTCAATCGAACCAGGTAATGAATCTGGCCAAACTTCCGGACAACTTCAACGAAGTCCGATGTTGGCTTCATTCCTTTGTAGAGACGGATTTGTACTCTCTCCCCCACATGAAAGAACCTCTTAGCAGAAGTGAACTTGAAGGCCTGTTGGCTGGTGGGGAGATACGCGTCGAGGCGGATGCGGAACTTCCGGCCGAGGTAAAACTCAGCGGGATACTTACCATTGGCAAGTGGCGTTGCTCGGTAATGGAATGACTGACTTTGTCAGTCATAGAGAATTTTTCGTCGGACGTAGTTCGGAGTTTGTTTTTCAGCGTTTGGACATTTTGCTCAGCAAGACCATTTGTGGCAGGGTGCCCAGGCGTGATGAATTTTTGAAAAATCCCATTGAAGCGGCAATATTCGCGGAATTCCTCACTCCCCATTTTGATCTGGCATCTATGCATACCAGAAAATGATGTCCTTGAAAAGGTCCAGCATAATCTATATGCACTCTCTCCCAATTCTCGGTCGGTGGTTCCCAAGGGTGAACTTCTGTTTTCGGTGGACTGGATCGTCTGAGGGCGCACTGTTCACAGCCCTTGACCAACCGCTCAATTTGGTTATCAATTCCAGGCCAATATACTTTCTTGCGAGCCAATCGCCTCATTTTCATGAAACCAAGGTGTGTCTCGTGTAGCTCAGAGAGAACCTGACTACGGAGGGAAGCGGGGATGACAATCCGGTCCTGACGGAACAACGCACCGTCGTGGGCAGTGTATTATGATACTGTACACTCATTCATAAGGGAATATTGAATATTGGTCTCTTCACGAATTGTCTTAAAGGTTAAATTTTGGCTTGAAATTTGCAGAATTTGCTTGGCCAATATGTGGTTGACTTCTTCACCAATTGCTATGTATGTGGCACGATGTTTTGGGAAATTGGTGCGCACGAGAGGCAATCCACATTCTTGTTTTCTTCGCCGGCCTTAAATTTTACTGTAAAATTAAATCCAGAGAGGAAAGACGCGTAGTGTAGCAGGCGGGCGCTGGTCATTTGAGACAAATTCTTGTTGTGCTGGAAAATATGCGTTAAGGGTTTATTGTCGGTAACCAGGGTGAACAAACGTCCGAACAAGTAATTAAAAAAGTGATAAACCCCAAAAACTATAGCGAGTGCTTCGCGGTCAAGTTGGCTATAGTTGGTTTCCGATGTGGTCAGCGATCGGGCGGCGTATGCTATCGGCTTTTCCGCATCTTCCACTGGGTGAGTCAAAACGGCTGCTATGCCATCAGGACTGGCATCGCACGTGAGTATAATGGGCTGGCTCGGATCGAAAGGTACGAGAACTCAATCGCTACATAGCTCGGTCTTCAATTTCAAAAAGGCTTCACAGTCAGCGGACCATGTGAATTTTTGATTGACGGGACGTGGCATTTCGTTTACGGCTTTCACTTTTTCTGGCGATTTTCTGATTTTGTCCAATAATGTGCCCAAGATATTCGATTTTTTGTCTGGAAAAATGAACACTTGTTTGTGTTAACATGTAGGTCGAAGTCTGAAAGACGCTTAAGGCATGCACGGAGATTTTGAGCGCATTCTTCTTCGGTTGTACCGTGACAGATTATATCGTCAAAATATGCCTCTGTTTTTGACAATCCTTGAATAACTTGTGAAATAATTCGATTAAATTCAGCCGGAGCTGTCTTGATGCCAAAGCTTAATCGATTCATCTTGTACATTCCTCGGTGAGTATTAATTGTCTGAATTAGGGCACTCTCCGGACAGACTTTCAAGTGTAAGTACGCCTTAAAAAGATCGATCTTGCAAAAATACCTGGACCCACGTAGACTGTGTAGGATATCTTCAATCCTTCTGATTGGGAAACTTGCAGATACCAGCCTTTGATTCACGCCGGATTTATAGTCGACGCAGAGTCTTACTCCTCCGTCTACCTTGGGAATCACAACAAGCGGCGAACACCAGTCGCTGGTCGTGACGGGGGTGATTATTCCTGCGGCCTCGAGAGAATCCAATTCTTTGTCGACGCGTGACCTCAAGGCGTATGGTACTTGACGCTCTCTCGTGAAACTTGGTTTAACTCCCTGGCGCAACTGGAGCTTAACCTGAAAATTTGGCACGCATCCAATCTTCTCTGAAAAGACAGACGGAAATTCAGCAACAACATCTCTAGGAGTGAATATCGTGTTTATTGTTACTGCTTTAGGGACATGCTTAGAGGTCAGGTCTATTTCTTTGAGTTCTATGTCCAAATCTCGAATCCACTGGCGACCCAGCAAGGCGGTGTGACCTGAGGGAACGATATACAGATCACTTCTTGTTTCTGCCATTGTAACTCACGGAGACAGCAACTTTACCTTTTGGGATTATTACATTCCCGGAATAAGATTTAAAAACAGTGTTTGAGGGTTGAAAAGGCACATGTAATTCCAACTTATTAAATTCTTCCTCCCCTAGGAGGGAAAAACGGGCACCTGAATCAACTTCCATGGCTTGAGACTTCCCATTAATGAGAACCGTGATTATATATTTATCCGAATCAGGGAGAACCTCGAAAAGATCAACGACTTCTGTGTCGAGGCGGGAGATACCATACGAATGCAAGTGTTCGGTATCCTCAACGTGTGTGACTGCGTTAGTCAAGCCTAATCCATTGGACTTGAAATTCTTGGATAGCGTCGTGATACAAACGCAGCTTACTAACTAACTAACTAACTAACTAACTAACTAACTAACTTTGCAATCGATCACTCGATGATTATTTTTGGCACACCTGATACAGAGATCTTGTATTCCTAGTGCTCGATAATCTATGCGGCGTCTGGATTGTGAACCATTCCTGGATCCTGTCGATTGAGAACGATTATTCCGGAACCTGTATTTTCGATTATCGTTTGACTGATAACTGGAATCCCGACGAGAACCTCTATGTGATCCTTGGGGGTGGAAAGTATCACTTTGGTTTGAGTTGGACGAATGTTTGGACAGCTCGGTACTTTCGATACGGGCGGCTTCTAGGGCAACGGCCTTGCTTAAGATCTTGTCAAAACTGTATTCTGCTGACTAAAGAATTTGCTCTCTGATCCAATTGTCGCGTAATCCTCTAATAAACTGTGCTCTCAGGAAAATCTCATTGACTAAAATCACATTTCCAACGGCTTTGCATGCTTCTGCCGGGCACTCAACCCTGAATTCACAATCGGTT
The DNA here is from genome assembly GCA_035357415.1 of Ophraella communa. Lineage (NCBI taxonomy): Eukaryota > Metazoa > Arthropoda > Insecta > Coleoptera > Chrysomelidae > Ophraella > Ophraella communa. The sequence goes on along the minus strand of CM068986.1, from coordinate 45,695,074 downwards.
ATGTCCTTTTGGAGTGCGGCAACGAACTCGGTGATTTTCTGGCCTTCTTTTTGAACAACACTCAAAAAATAGTGCTGAGACACGATTGAACTTCGTTTTGGCGTGAGCATTCAATCGAAACTTGCTTTGAGCGTTTCGTAATCGAGCCTTGTAATCGACTTAACAGGCCCTATATAAGCAATAAGAGCGTTGTAGTGCTTATTGCCGATGGAACCACACAACAACAGTGCTTCCTTTGAATCATCAACAAGACCTTTCATGTTGCAATAGTTCGAAAATCGCTAGATGTAGCATGAGAATTTCTCCTTCTTTGAGTCAAAGCTTTCGAAGGGATTTACATGAATCAAACTTTCCTTACCAGGTTTTTCGTCCTTTAATACTGTAATCAAGGACTTCATTTCTTTCATGAATAGCGCAAACTGTTCCTGGTCCATTTTCGTAGTGCTTATTCTCGATCTTGCTTGTATTTTTTTTTCCAAATACGGGAATTGTCTTGATAAGTGAGTGCGAACTTGAGAAACTTGTAGGCAAAAAAAATAACTTGATACTTTAGAACATTCACGGAGTACTTTCACTGAGCTACGATTTTACTCTCGTCGCCAATTATTATATACTTGGATATTAAATTCAGGTTTAATTAACATGATAACATTTTATTTCAAACGTACAATATACCTATGACATTACTAAAACTAAATAACAACGGTTGCTAGGTATCAAATACACAACAATATTTTTAAAATATTTTAATATAAATATTTAAATTAACCAATAAAATAAAAATACAATTATATAGTTAGTGCTCAGGTCACGAGCGGCGCTGTAAACACGTTTTTAAAAACCGTTAGAGTCGGCTATCAATAAACTCCTTTCTAATCTATGATAAACATCTTTAGATCGTTTGAAGGAAAGGGTGTGTCATTGTCAAAATTTGTATTAGTGTGTGTTTAATTGTGTTTTTTTGTTTTTAAACTATTTTTGGTAAGTTTTTTTTATAATTATTTATATAGTATTATAATCATAGTTTATAATTATGTATACTATAAATGTTGTATAAATAAAAAATATTCTTTACTATCTAATTACCCATTTTATCAATAGAAATGATATTTAATAGTCACATTTTCCAAATTTTTTATTAAAAACATTTTTTTTAATAGTTAAAGGTTAAAAGTATTTAAAATTCATAAATTTTTAAAAATGAATGACACACTATTATTTTTTCACTAAATTTTAGAAACTTTTATTTCGTTGCAGTATTTTACAAAGTTTTATCAACTACATTATTGTGATACATGGTATATTTAAAAAATCCAAATAAATACAAAAAATACCATTTTTAAATTTTATTAAATCTAACATTAATTACTGACAAAGCTAAAAATGCCAGTTGACACCTAAAAAATTAATGTTGGTAACGGAAAAATGACAGTTAATTGCTAAAATGACAGTTGACAGCTAAAATGACAGATCGTTTGACGCAAAAAGTGTGTCATTGTACTTTGTTGTCAAAGTTTTCATTTCTGTTATCCCATTATATGATTGGTTAAATTGTTAAAAAATGTTTTAAGAGCATGGTATTTTCATTGGCCGATCCTATAACAAATGAACAAAGCCATTTAAAAACATCATTAGATCGATTGAAGGAAAGAGTGTGTCATTGTCAAAATTTGTATTAAAGTGTGTGTTTAATTGTGTTTTTGTGGTTTTAAACTATTTTTGGTAAGTTTTTTTATAGCTATTTATATAGTATTATAATCATAGTTCATAAATATGTATATTATAAATGTTATATAAATAAGGAATATTCTTTACTATCTAATTACCCATTTTATCAATAGAAATGATATTTAATAGTCACATTTTTCCAGATTTTTTATTAAAAACATTTTTTTTTTAATAGTTAAAGGTTAAAAGTATTTAAAATTCATAAATTTTTAAAAATGAATGATACACTATTATTTTTTCACTAAATTTTGGAAACTTTTTATTTTATTGCAGTATTTTACAAAGTTTAATTAACTACATTATTGTGATACATAGTATATTTAAAAAATCCAAATAAATACAAAGAATACTATTTTTAAATTTCATTACATCTATTCTATTCTATTCTTCTGGGGTGCGTTTCATGCATGTACTGGAGCTCTAGGCTCATTGTACCCCCCTGAAGTAATCATACCAGGTTCGTTTCCTTCATGTATTCTAGAATGTCCCTGATATTCGCTTTCACGATTTCCTCTGGCTCAGGAAGCTGAATGCCAAGTGTCTCTGTCTAAGCCACTTAAGGCTCGGACAGTGACATATTACGTGAAGAGGAGTTTCGTCTTCCTCACCACATTTTCTGCATAATGGGTCCTCAGCGAGTCCTATTATGTTCATGTGTTTTCGGAGATGGCAGTGTCCTGTAAGCAGTCCCACTGCCTTTCTCAATTGGGTTCTACTTAGGCTGAGTAGTTCTGTAGTTTTCTCCCTGGATGGACCTGTTATGAATAATCTGGATTGCCTGAGTCCAGGCAGTTCCATCTAAAGTTTTTCATGTTGTTCCCTTAGTCTTTCCTCTATTGTTTCCCTTACATGTTGGTATGAGACCCCACATGTGGGAAGAGGTCCGATCAGGGTTCCTTCTGAAGCTTCCCTGGCATATCTTCCAGGGCCGCCGTGGGCGTTGTTCTCATCGCCCTGGTTATGGCTAGACAGGCTACTCTCTGTACCCTGCCTAGCTGTCTAGATGCTACTGAGCATCTCGCTTTATGCCACCACACAACAGAACAATAGGTTATGATGGGTGCCACCACCCTCGTATAGAGCCAGTGCATCATACTGGGTTTAAGCCCCACGTATTGCCCACAGCTCTTCTGCATGCCCAGAGAGCTCTTAGGCCTTTATCTGTTGTGTTTCTAATGTGGTTGGAAAGGGTTAGTTTGCTATCTAGGGTTACCCCTAGGTATTTGACTTCCCCTTTAAACTTTAGCGTTTGGCCCCACATACGAAGTTTCCTCAAGTCGAGGTTCCTTCTGAGGGTGAACGCTATCACGGAGGTTTTTGCCGGATTAGTTGACAATCCCTCTTGTCTGCACCATTTTTCGGTAATCCTCAGTGCCAGCTGCATTCTCTCGGACACAGTGGCCCCGAATCTACCGTTTACAACTATGCTGACGTCATCAGCAAAGGCTTGGGCATAGATACCCTCGTCATTGAGTCTACAAAGGAGCTCGTCAACCACCAGGTTCCACAGAAGAGGAGATAACACCCCTCCTTGCGGACACCCCTTAGTGGCTGAGACCATCCTCGTCTCCCCAAAGAGCGTACCTATTATTGTTCTTTCCCGTAGCATATTACCAGTCCATCTTACAATGTCCTGTTCTATGCCACGGTTCTGCATGGCCCTAAGTATGGAATCGAAGAAGGCAACATTAAATGCCCCTTCAATATCCAGAAACGTACCTAGGGATATCTCTTTATTTAAGAGTGCCTGCTCCGCTTTCAGGAGCAGCTTGTGTACCGCGACTTCGCAGGACACCCCACTCTTATACGCAAACTGGTTTCGATGCAGAGGTTTTACCCTCAAAGCACCGTCCCGTAGGTACCTGTCCACCAGTTTTTCTAAAGGAGGTCAGGCTGATAGGTCTGAAGGAGCCCGTCTCAGCATACGTGGCCTTACCAGGCTTCGGTATGAAGACTACTCTTCCAGACCTCCAGTTCATAGGGATATAGCTCAGTGCCAAGCTAGCCCTGAGTAGTCGGCACATTGGTCCCTCGATGATTTCCCTGCCCTGTTGCAACAGTGCCGGGAAGATACCGTCTGGTCCCGCAGCTTTGTATGGGTGAAAGGATTTTATCGCCCATGCAAGTCTGGTTCTGTTCACGATTTTGTTGGCTAGGGCCCAGCTGTCCTTGGATGCCCTCCTACGGAGTGCCCCTGAACAGATGTGCTCCTGCTCCGTGACAGGTTCACATCCCGGGAAGTGTGATTTTAGAAGAAGATCTAAAGTCTCCTCACCGGTCGTTGTGTATTCCCCTTTTTAATTATTAAGAGATCCTACCCAACCCAAGGTGTCCCTCTGGAGAGTTTTTATCAGCTTGGAGCATTCTGGAAGACTGTCAATGTCCTCACAGAATTTTCTCCAAGAGTTTTCTTTGGCTTTGCGAATCGCATAGCCATATTCTCTCCTTTTAGCCTTATAGGCTTCCCAGCCATTTGTTCTTTTGGCCAGGTTGAAGAGTCTTCTCACTTCTGTCCTGAGACTCGAGAGGTCTTTGGTCCACCATACAGTGTCCCTATTAGCCCTCTTCCTTTTCTCTGGGCAGTTTCTGTTATAGGCCTCCATAAGACCTCCAGTCAGTTGTTCTGAGAGGAAGTCTATTTCAGCCACATTCTTTGGGGCTGGGAGGCATTCGCTTAGACCCTGCTCAAGGTGCTCCCTGAAGGAGTCCCAATCACAGGTTCTAGGGTTGCGATATGTGACCTCCTCCTTCCCCGTTTCACAGGTTAGGTTGTAGAGGACATGCCTATGGTCGGACATAGACATCTCCCTAGAGACATGCCATCCGTCCACCCACCTGCACACCTCTCTTGTACCTACTGTGATATCAATGACCTCCTCCCGCGATTCGATCACAAAAGTGGGGTCATTCCCAACGTTAGCCACCTCTAGATTATTGCAAGCAATGTATTCCAGAAGTGACTCCCCTCTTGAGTTAATGTCTGTGCTCCCCCATATGATATGGTGAGCATTGGCGTCGCACCCCAGAAGGAGTTCGATCCCTTTGTCCCTACAATGTGTAACCAGTTCTCTCACCTCTTTGGAAGGAGGGGGACCTGATTGGTCGTAAGGTAGGTATGCCGAGCCAATAACAATCTGCCTCGACATGTTATTTCTTTTAATCTTGACTGTAATTGCCACTAGGTCTCCTGTGCACAGGTCCCATTGTGGAAAAACATCAAGATTTCTTTTGGCTACTATGCATGCCCGAGGGTGGCCATTCGTCGAATAGATCAAGTCGTAGCCTCCCGCGCATGGTAACCCTTTGACCGCTCTTTCAACGACATAGGGTTCCTGCACAAGAGCAAGATCTATGTCTTGTTTGAGTAGACATCTCTGTAATAAAGCCGTGGCTGCCTTACAGTGATGTATATTAGCTTGTAGTATTTTTACCACCTTTTCAGGTGGTGTTCGCCCGTCCGGTCTGGGCCTCTTCTGAGTCCCTGCCGGTCTCGGTTTTATGGGCTTCTCAGCCCTCTCGCCTCTTCCGCTGGTTCCTTGCCCCTCGATTGAGGTGCCGGACCCTGACGGAGTTGGTGTCAATACCGGAGCTGGCTGTCCCTCTACGGTTCCACCATCTCCGGTAAGAAGTCTTCGGGCGCGCTTCATCTTTCGACGGTGCGCTCCCGATCTTTTCGTCTTTTGTTTGGTATCCATATCTGGTCCCACGAGCAGCTAGGGAAGGGTGGTCGCCCTGACAGAGCCCCGCATGCCAGGGGAAGGCTAAATACAATGGGGTTTCGCCCGGTGCCCCAAGGTGACTACCAGTCGCTGCTGATCTTCTGTTCAGCCACGCATCCCCTTAGCCTGGTGTCCCACCGTGAGATTCAGGTTTTTATTGAGGTTGTCTCCTCTTGGTCCGTAACCCTATCCGCGAGATATAATAATCCACGGTCGACAAGGTTACTGGTTTTTCGGTTCGGTCAATGGACCTCGCCGGCATCGTGTACCCCTGTGCAATCCCTTAGCCACGACACGACAGCTGGGAAGGGGTGGTTGGTCCGCGGTGCGACCTTAGGTACGACTCGTCCGACAATCTTGCGGGTTTTACACCGCTCATGCAAGACTCGCCGTCCGTATAGTACGCACAACCCCAGTGTTGTTCCTAGCCTGCCATGTTGCAGTGTTAGCTGCTCAAGCAGACCAGATACTTTTCTGGGGGGCCCCTATCCGCCACCTGGGGACGCGCCCGATAGGCTTCAAACCCACGGGTCATTACATCTAACATTATTTACTGACAAAGCTAAAAATGACAGTTGACAGCTAAAATAACAGATCGTTTGACGCAAACAGTGTGTCATTTTACTTTTTTGTCAAAGTTTTCATTTCTGTTATCCTATGATATGATTGGTTAAATTGTTAAAAAATGTTTTAAGAGCATGTTATTTTCATTGGCCGATCCTATAACAAATGAACAAAGCCATTTATAAACATCATTAGATCATTTGAAGGAAAGGGTGTGTCATTGTCAAAATTTGTATTAAAGTATGTGTTAAATTGTGCTTTTGTGGTTTTAAACTATTTTTGGTGAGTTTTTTTATAGTTATTTATATAGTATGTAACAGTCCAGTTTTGCGCACCAAGGAAACAACACTTACCTCTTACCAAAGATTGCTGTAAGATACCTTGTATTCGTCTTTAGTTTCTTTCTGTCAGCCCGGGGGTTTGGGACGTACCTTGCCACCTTCTCACCAGCGAAAGGGTGCAAGCTGTAGCTATCCCAGTCATAACATCGAGACACAACATTTTAATCCTTGTCATTTGCATATGTGTGAATACTAGTCAATAGTCCTTTACTTGGGGGTTTTACTTAGCTTTAGGATAGTTTATCTAGGGTTTTTAGTTTGGTATGGTACTATAACTGTACTGGGGTACATATCTTGCCCCCCTGGTCTAGCCACCTAAAACATTTTAGCTTGATAAATGCTATAATTTATCTAGGGTTTACAGAGGATTAAGTTCTTTAAAGCGAAACAAGTTTAAAGTGATGGATTTAATCATACCTTTTTGCTCTTGAGGGTTAGGCTTGAGGCTCGAGGCTATGACCTTTTATTAGGACGTATATTTTAAGTAGAAACTCTTTCTTTCTTTATTTCAATTCCATATTCAGTGTATTCTACTTATTTTGTTTACATCAGCTATCCGTCAAGTTATCATCCGTCAGATTCATAATCCATTTAGGCGATTTGTCGGGAGTCGCTGAAATCGCGTAGATTTGTGTGCTCTGTGCCTTCTCTGGTTATTTGCGATTGCTGGCTCGGTAGCATATCGATATTCGATGGTTTTGATTGGACATCCGGTGGGGGAAAAGGAAGTGTCGTGTGGTGGACAAGTCGGAAAAGTGACGTTTTTGGCAGAAAAAGAGAGTGCAAGTGTGAAGTAAGGACGATTGTTCAAAGACACGAATCTTTAAATTTGTAATGGTCTGCAAGATCATCCTTATTTGGGATTATTAAAATTCGTGTCCTTTATTGCCGTGAAGACTAGTGGATGCAGTATTTTCTACTGATTTTGGTGAAATTGGATTATAAATAATTGGTTATGGCCTTCATGGTAAGCTACCGTGTGTAGGATCCCAAATTGGACGAGTCTTTCCTTTTATATTTGCTGTTTTCGTTCGAAGAGATTAAAAAAGGGGCTCTGGAGTGGATTACGAGTCTTGGTTTCGTCAGGAGATGTAGTTGAACATCCCTTCGTCTGGAAGGTATGTTTTTTACATATATATACTATATATAATATATGTATTTACTCATAATAGGGGTAATTATTTAATTTTCTTCCCACACAGTAAGGTAAGGGGGGCAAAAGTGTATAATATATTCTGCATTATCTCTACAGAGTATAACTAATTTATAAGACACCTCGTCAGTTACTCATTATTTTTTAACTCGTTCAGTTTTTTTTTTCTTGTATCGGCCATCTATTTTATTAGTTTTTTCTTGTATAGGCTTAACTTAGTTTGTACCTTTTAGATAGTCCATGTGGGCTAGCAAGTATAAGATGTGCCTAGTAAAGTAGGGGGTGGCAATTTATCATAGTTTAAGGTAGGCCTTGGTTATAATTTAAGTTTTGTGTTCTTTAAGGGTCCATTTGGGGGCTAAGGAGCATTTGTATTACCCATCTGTGGCTTGTAAGCATCCTAGTGCATTTCCCTTGGGACTTCAGGGACCTATGGACTTCCTGCTGTGAGTTATCATTTTTAAAACAAAGTGAGAACAAAGGCTGTCGACCACCAAGAGGCAGATCTGGAGGACTGAAAATATCAACTGGTAGATTTTATCATATAACTTAAATTTAAATAAGTTTCCCTTTCAAGAGAAGTGTCTTGCTAGCTTCACCAGCACAGACACAGTCATAATTTTTTTGTCATTAGAAATTAGTTCTATAAAGGTAGGTCTTTCATAGTAAAGCTGTTAAGGTTCGAAAACATTTATCAAGTTATGGTGAGTGTACTTTATTTTTAAAAGATTTGCCCCGAATCGAATAGTGTGGTACCAGACTGGTCGACTTGCGCATTACCGTTTAGTATTGAATAACTCATGAGTTTGATCATTTAAAGTTTATTAATGGTTTTCTGGCTTTTTTTTATTTTTTTTATCATGTGAACTAACAAGTTTGTACACTTATTGTTATTTAAACGTATTATAAGTTTGGGAGTATAGTAAACTTCCAATGGTTTCTATTATTAAGTTTAACAGATACTGTCAAAGCTGTTCGGGTCCTAAGGTCTAATAAAGTTTATTTTTTGGTTCGGAAGGTTTGTCTTTTTTTTCTTCTTTACTTTCGCTAGGTTAGGTAGGGACTACAATAGAGGCCTATAGTGGTAAGATTGCCTAGCTGGCGCCCAACTCTAAATCACAAGGTTATTTTTTCTTTCCTGGAACAAAGAAGCGATCCCCACCCGTCTTCGACTGGAGTCGTAGCCGAAGGCCGTAAAGGTTGAGACCAGGACAACCGAAGAACTCCTCATCCCACTCGCGTGGGAGGTGGAGGCGTTACATTTCTGACGCCCAACGTGGGGCACATATGTTATTTTGACAGGTTTCGAGATTTGACAGTTTTTGAGTTAAACCTAAATTAAATTGTTTTTTTTTTGCCCTGTTATTGTTTTAACATTATTTTAGACCTTTTGGCAGTCCTGAATTGTAGTTGGTATTGTAAATTATTTAGGTGGATAAGCCAGAGGTGGGGTTTTGGAAGGATTGTGTTATTTTTATTGTTCTTTTTATATGTTTGAATACAGATAAGTAGTAACTGATAAGTTTGACATTTTATTTCTCTCTCGTTTATTGAAAATTTTATTTGTATACTGTGGAACTTACAAATTTATTGGAGATGGTTGGGAAACTGGTACCTAGGTATTTGAGAAAGGAGGAGCTGGAGTATGAGCTTAAAATCCGTGGAGTTTCGACTGGAACCGTAGATGGTATGAGGTTTAGTCTGTCCGCCGTACTTAAAAGAGAGGCTGCTAATGAGAGTTTCACTTATCCTGCACCTATGCAGAGGATAGGGCTGCAATTGAGGCTAAGCTTGGCGAGCTGTCGGTGGCAATGGTACTCCTTCTGGCGCTGAGTCCTTAAGGTTGCAAACTCAAATTAACCATGTATTAGGAAGAATCGATCGTATTGTGTTACCAACAGGAGAAGATGCTGTTGCAGCTAGGGTTGTTAAGTCAGATTTTCTTGCAACCATCTTGTCCTTGTCTAGTGATTTAGATGAGAAGCAGTACCCTCCAAGATCTGCCACGGTACCTGCAGCGCTCAATGTGATGTTAGCCTTACAACAGTCATTTCAGACGGGGATCGGTCAAGCTCATGTTTCTTCTCCTGGAGCAGCACCAGCGACTTCTAATCCTAGCACTTCTGGAGTACAAGGGACCGCCCCTATTTCTTCTGGGGTTATTCTCCCACACAAATGGGGTATCGAAAAGTTTTCCGGTTCTCCTAAGGGTATCTCAATTTCCGCTTTCTTCGAAACGGTTCGGGAACTTAGCTTAGCCCGTCACGTTCCGGACAGTATACTTCTGGAGTCTGGCATAGATCTATTCTCAGACAAAGCTTACCAGTTTTACAAAGATGTTCGCCTTCGAGTAGGAACTTGGGATGAACTAGTGGAGGAATTCCGCAGGGAGTACTTATCATCCCACCATAGTGAAGTCCTTTTCGAAGAGCTTCGTAGGAGGACTCAGCATTCATCCGAAACGACAGGTGTTTATTTGGCTATTATGAGTAGTTACTTCAATCGCTTGCGTTGCCATGTCCCAGAGGAAGCCAAGTTATCAATCATTATGAGAAATTTGAATCCCTTTTATCAGGATAGGTTACGTGATCCTTTGCCGGCTACTTTGGGGGAACTTAGGGACTTGTGTCGTAGCATGGAGGAGAGGCGAGATTGCATAAGGAATTATGTGGAGCCTAATAGTAGGAAGGCTAACGTTTTAGAGAGAGACTTGGCTTATGTAGATGTTGATGGAAAGAGTGAGGGAAGTGCTGATGTTGCTACTGCTTCAACAAGTTTCGATACTCCCAGGGAAGCTCCTAGTAAGATTGTGTGTTTCCGTTGTAACCAACCTGGACACAAAGCTATTGGTTGCCTCGTTTCTAAAAAGTTGCATTGCTTTAAATGCAAGAAGGAAGGTTTTACAGTCAGGAATTGTCCCAATTGTAAGTCGGGAAACGGATTCCAGCACCCTTAGGTGGTCAAGTGAGGGATGCTGTGGGAAGGTCGGCCCTGTTACAACCTGTACTAGATTTTATTTTAGATCACACCATTAATGATGAGAGACCGTACTTGAGAGTAAATGTTTTAGGGACCGAGTTATTGGGGTTATTGGACTCGGGGGCTTCTAGAACTATAGCAGGGAGTAGTGGTTGAAAGCTATTCCAAAGTCTAGGTTTAGAGTTGGATAAGTCAAAGAAGTCTACTTGTCGCGTAGCCAATGGCCAGGCTTGCCAAGTTTTAGGAGAATGTCTAGTACCTTTCTTAGTCAGGGACCGTTTGAAGGTTTTGCCTGTTCTTGTAGTTCTGGAAGTGCCCCATATGCTTATTTTAGGAGCGAATTTTTGGCGAGTTGTTGGAATTGTTTCAGATCTAAGGCACAATGAGTGGCACTTTCCAGATTCGCCTGTTACTGTCGGTGTGGTAGATCATCTTCGCGGACAAACCGTTTTGACTGACCTGCAGAAAGCTCGTTTGGATGCCCTGGTAGCTAGGAACCGTGAACTTATGGGGTCTAGTTTAGGGTGTACGAATGTCGCGGAACATACCATCGTTTGTAATGCTACCCCCATAAAGCAGAGGTACTACCCAGTGTCGCCTGTGATTCAAAAGCATATCGATAAGGAACTCGATGAGATGCTTTCTTAAGGAGTCATAGAAAAGTCCAATAGTCCTTGGTCGTCGCCCATTTTGATGGTCAGGAAGAAGGATGGGTCTTTTAGGTTTTGCGTAGAATACCGTAAATTAAACGCGGTTACAGAAAGAGACAGCTATCCTCTGCCTTATATCTCATCTATTTTGGACAAATTGAGGAATGCCCACTACCTGTCGACGATCGATATTAAGTCTGCCTATTGGCAAGTGCCGGTAGCGGAAGCTTCTCGGCCCTATACGGCCTTTACTGTTCCGGGTCGTGGATTATTCCAGTTCCGTCGGATGCCATTCGGCCTCCACAATGCTCCTGCTACTTGGCAGAGGTTGATTGATCGTGTCCTTGGGCCTGAGTTTGAGCCGCATGTTTTCACCTACCTCGACGACATCGTTATTATTGCTGATACGTTTGAGGAACATCTCAGGATCTTGGAAGAGGTACTTTCTAGGTTGCGTAAGGCCGGTATCACGGTGAGATGGAGTAAAAGTTTCTTTTGTAGACCGGAACTCAAGTACTTAGGGCATGTGGTGGATAAAAATGGATTGCATGTAGACTCAGACAAGGTCAAGGCCATGCTGATTATTCCTGTTCCTGCATCAGTAAAGGAAGTAAGGAGTATTATTGGAACTTTTTCTTGGTACCGTCGCTTTGTCCCTGATTTCGCTACACTGATGTCTTCCTCACTTCCCTGTTGAAAAAGGGTCGTAAGTTTGTATGGGCTGAGGAATGTAATGCATCTTTCCAGAGAATTAAGGAATGTCTTGTTTCCACACCCGTCCTTAATTGCCGGATTTCAACCTGCCTTTCGTCGTGCAGTGTGATAGTTCTGGCTATGGGATCGGAGCCGTACTTATTCAGAATACCTCGGGAGGGGATCGAGTGATCAGTTATTTAAGTAGGTCTTTAAGTCGTCAGGAGCAGAACTATTCGACCACCGAACGTAAATGCCTTGCGGTTTTGTGTTCTGTCGAGAAGCTACGGCCGTATCTGGAGGGAGTACCCTCCGAGGGAAAGATCATGTTGTTCCTGACCTTCTGAGTCGATCGGTTCCTGTGATCGATGCCGTTGATGCTTTCGTTCCTACTGGAGATCGTTGGTATGATAAAGTATTTGAGGAAGTGAACACCAAGCCGTTAGAGTACCCTTAGTGGCGTATCGTGGGGAATCGATTATTTAAGTATGTTCGCCCTTCTTCTGGCTTTTTAACTCTTACTTGGGAGAATTGGAAAAAGGTGGTTCCTAGAGAAGAACGAGCTTTGATTCTACGTAAGGTTCACGACGAACCTCTTGCAGGCCATATGGGCGTTTTGAAGGCGTAGAAGAGGATCTGTGAAAAATATTTCTGGCCAAAACTGAAGAGCGATGTCTCACGTTATGTAAGGAAATGTGTCAAGTGTACCGAGCATAGAATCGAAAATGTAGCGCCAAAGGGTTTGATGTCTCGTCAGCCCAGAGCTACGAGGCCGCGGGAAATTATATCAACGGATCTCATGGGGCCTTTGCCTAGATCCAAGCAGGGACGTAAGTTAATTTTGGTTGTTATGGATTGCTTCAGTAAGTTTTCCCTTGTGTTTCCTCTAACGTCGTCTAAGGCAGAGTTCGTGGTAAAGAGGATTGAGGAGGAGGTATTTTTACTGTTTGGGGTTCCTTGTTTGCTCTTGTGCGATAATGGTGTTCAGTACACATCTCGGATTTTCAAGGAGTTGACTAAGTCCTATGGAGTGGAGGTTAGATATAACGCTCTTTACCATCCCCGAGCCAATCCCACCGAACGATTCAATCGTACTTTGAAGACGATGGTCGCATCTTATGTGTCTGATAATCCTAGATCTTGGGATGTGAACTTGGCAAAATTGGCGTGTGCAACTCGTACCGCTTATAATGAAGCAATAGGCCACGATCCGTACTTTGTAACATTTGGGAGGAAGATGGTTCTAGACGGACGTGATTACGGTAGAAGGGATAAGATATGTAAAGCAATTGGTGAGGTTCCTAGCGAAGTTACCGATGAGGTTAGGCCTAAAATTTTGCAGGATATATACGCCGACGTCAGGAAGCGCTTGGATAAGGCTTCTGAAAAGAATAGGGATACATACAATTTACGCCGTCGTCACGAAGAGTTCTTGCTCCATCAGGCTGTTTGGAAAAGGAATTTTGCCCTCTCGGATGCTGCGGCCTATTTCAAAAGCAAGTTCGTTCCCAGGTGGGTTGGACCTTTCTATGTTAAGAAAAAAATAGGACCCTGAATGTACCAGTTAGAGGACGACAAAGGTAACGATCAGCGAACATGGAGCATTAAGGATTTAAGTACAGCTAGCGCTGGTAAAAATTCTCCAGTGAATTTTCTTGAAGTTGGGGGATGTAACAGTCCAGTTTTGCGCACCAAGGAAACAACACTTACCTCTTACCAAAGATTGCTGTAAGATACCTTGTATTCTTCTTTAGTTTCTTTCTGTCGGCCCAGGGGTTTGGGACATACCTTGCCACCTTCTCACCAGCTAAAGGGTGCAGGCTGTAGATAAAGAGATTTTCAATGTATTTGTCATTAAGGACATATTTTGAGATTTATAAGTGTTGAGAAAGTACCTCAAACTGAAGTAAATATGATTTCACTATATTTGTCAAAGGCATATGGTGAGCTAAGGAAAAATTGTTTCTCTGAGAGAAAAGATCTCAGGAAAATTTTCAAGATATGAGAATAATAATATAATTTAAAATTTTGTCACATTTGTGTGTGGACACATGACAAAATATTAATGAGAAAAGGAATCGTATGTAACGATTCTATTATGAATATTGATAGATAAATGAGTTTTAATGTAAAATGTTCAATAAAAAGTAATACCCAGTCAAAGTGTAGCAAAAATCATGAGCAATACGGACATTCTCGTGTTAAAGAAGGAAAACTAAGTTGTTTTATTTTAGAAAATGTTTTGGGTAAAGCAATGTTAATAATGTCTATTACTTTTGTTTGGTCTGTGAGAAAATCACACATTAATTAATTTTTTTAACTTGATTTAATTTAAAGTAAATTTAGGCTTGAATTTTCCTGAATTATTCTAGATTGACAAAGCCAATTATAATAATTACAAGAAAATTCAGGGAAATTGTTACGGTTGTATTAGGAGTAGGATACAAATGAGCATGTTTATTTATAAATATTATGAAAGAGATACTGAATTGGTGTACAACACTCGGTAGGAAACAATGATAAGAAAATCATTATAAATCTTTGTTCAATTTTTTTTATGAAACTAAATTAATAGATAGAAAGATAATAACAAAACTACAAGTTGAGTTTAATTTATTCCAGATAATTATTACATAAATTTTATAAATTTCTTAAATTGTACCTTGAAAATAATTGATTAGTTTTAATTTCTAGATGTTAAGGACAAATTTGTGACCACTCCCAAAATCAGGTGGAATAATTTTAGAATGCCAAAACTCACTAAAATAAAATCACTCTGTAAAAACAAAGTTCCAATAAACATAATTTGAGCTTACCAGTCACCAACATAAAAAACTGATATTTTTTAGTTACTTTGCCTTCACTGCTAACATAAATTTATTTATTTTTGTTCAAAAGGAAAGCTGGGAAAACAAAAGAATTATCGGTAACCATGGTTTTGTTGAATCTAAAATCTCTCTCTTGTTTTTTGTTCCTGAAAGCGAAAGAAGGGTAAGAAATTTGTCCTGATAAAATTAAAATTTTTGTAAGTAAAATTAAACAATTAACGCATAATCATGCAAGATAAATGCTTAAATCGATAAAGTGTGTGTATAAAAGTGTATTTTCATAAAAATTTAACCTACCTGACAAGAAATTGGGACCAAAGTGTATTGGCATCCAATACTAGCAGTATTGTCATTCGATACTAGCAGTTCCAGGAGAACAGGCAAGTTATTTAAGTTTCAAGGAACATATTACTGTCCATTAGAAGGCGACAACAGTTATAAGAATTCTACATCTGAGGTATTTGGGGCCAATTTGCTCCAATACATATTTGACAAGAATTAAGTACCAGTACTCTACAACATACATGCATGGACCAAGTTCTGAACATTTTAAGGTGATATCAATTATTATTGTTCTATTTTAATATTTGACATTTTCGATAAACTCTAGAATTTCAACAATTATTATTGCTCTATTTTAATGTTTAACATTTTCGATGAACTTTGGAATTTTATACTGATTCTTTTTTGTCATTAATTCATTTGTACGGGATCCATAATTATTGTCAAATTTATCCGTATCATAAAGGTTTTAATTAAATTAGCACGTGCTACAATTTTGATGTAGTTTGTTCTTGAAAGAGAAAACAGGATATTCAGGAATTTTCACATTCATACATTTCAATTAAAGAATACGGTTTTATAACTAAGAACACACTATATTTTCATTTAAGGTAGAATCAGCTCTAACGTCTTAGAACTTTAACCTCACAAAACACAGAATTTGACTAGAGGGAATAATCACAGAACTTGAACTTACACAAGTAACCTGAGCGGGTGACGTCATACAGAGACCGGAGGAATTACATTAAGTATCTCTTTCGTTATTTGTTTTTTATCATAAAAAATTTTTAAGAGTCTCATTGCTTTAAGCAGCCGGTTTAATTTAATTTCATTGGCGTCATATTTTTTTAAGAAAATATTGTGGGAGGTCATATTGTTGTAGTAGGCGTACCGCTATAGGCAACACGTTTCACACAAATACTTTGAGAAAATATAATTTTATAGAATTAACAAAATTTAACCCCACAATATATATATAAATATATATAAAGGTAGTTTATTTGCTGACTAATAAGGTATGAAACCAGTAATATTGGGGTATGCAGCAATTAATAAAAGTAAACTCTTTATACTTTTTCCAAGCTTTCGGAAAATTTATTTCATTTTCAAGGAATGTATACGAGGATTATAAAATTTGTTCTTTACAATGGTAAATATAAATATAATTAAAACTATTATTTTGAAAAAATTTTTTAGAAAAAGGTGTCAGAATAACATACCCCAATATTACTGGTTTCATATAAATATATATATATATATATATATATATATATATATATATATATATATATATATATATATAGTGCATTTTTTTAAGTGTGGCCATAGGGATTCACATGGTAAAATTTACACCCCATGTTAACGTATGTTATCTTCGAGAATAAAAACCGAAACTATGGTATTATAAGTAATTCGAGGTCGTAGAATTCAATTCTGGCCTCAGAAATGCTCTTAAGTGGCCAGAGACGGCTTCAGCCGGATGGTGTAGGGGCCATTTGCGCAGAGGTTCGGGAAATCGGCCGTCACTTCGCTCCCAAATCCACTGGCAGACTTTTTAAATCTAAAATATAATACTAAAGGAACACCATGGCTTTATCTGCAACAAGTTATTTTGTGCACCACGTATCCTCAATGTGGAACTTCGAGAAAAACATAGTCAACTTTGACAGCTTGTAGTGTGATTGTTTGTTTTTGGCCTTATTTTCTGATAAATAATACTTGAACATTATTAAAATACGAGAAAATATCTAAAAGAGCAATAATAAATATGATTGTGAAACGAACTAATAATTTTTATCTAATAAATAAAATTATAAAATTTATATGAAAAAACAACTTAACACAATAAATTGACAAAAATTTTTATAAATTATCAAAGCAATTGCTCAAAATGCTTTCCTTGGACTGCTAAACAATACCCTAAGCGATCTTGAAAATTCCTTCGAATGTTTTGCAATGTTCGTATTGTAATGGAATTACAAGCTTCCGTTATTCGTGCCTTCAGGTCCTCTACACTTTCTGGTTGACCTCTCACAAGGTCGTAAACCTGTGAATCTAAATATCCACATATCGAAAAATCCATCGGTGTTAGATCAGGACTTCGAGCCGGACATTTGAACTGTCCATGCTGACCAATCCAACTATCACGAATATTCGTTTAAAAATTCTGTTACAGAGGCAGCACTGTGAGGGAGTGCTCCATCATGTTGAAATATTATTTCTCTGTTGGCTCCTAAAGCATCTAGCCGTGGTCCCACCTCCAGTTGGAGTAGATCTAAGTACTTATCTTGATTCAAATTCCCGTTTATAAAAAATGGCCCTATTAAGTTATTACCTTATATCCCGAGCCAAACGTTTACTTTTTGAGGCCACTGACTATGAGTTTCTTGTTCTCTGTAAGGGTTTTCCTTTGCCCCAATGCGGCTTTTTTGTTTTTTGACTGTCCCATTTAATTTGAAAGAACTCTCATCAGAAAACAGAATGTTATTTAAAATATTCCTATCTCGATTAATTTTCTCCATCCAAAGTTCACAAAATTCCATTCGTGAGAAGTAATCACGGGGCAACAGTTTCTGAACATTTTTAACTTTAAACGACTTGTATTTTTCACTCTTCAAAGCTTTAAAGCAGCTACTTCTCGAAACGTGAAATTCTTCTGCCAGCTTTTTAAGACTGGTGGTGCCTTCATCTTCAACCGCCAAACAGACATTAAACCGTAAATCTTCTGATACGACGTACGAGATTCTATTTCGTTTTTTATGCTCATGATTTAAGCAACCGGTAGCACAAAATTCGTTGTAAAATCTGAGCACTGTAGTTTTGCTTGGAATCGGACGATCGGGATATGCAGCAGCAAAATTCTGGACAATTTCTCTGCTGGACATACCTTTAATGTATGATGTTACGAACTCAACACGTTCTTCACTTGTGTACACAGACATTTTAAACAAATATCAACAAATACAAACGCTTTGACAGAACTTATACATGAAATGTCAAGAAATATAACGTCAATTTTAATTTCGCATTGCCTACTCCGATTTTTGCTAAATTTAATTACTTTTAATAATTTTACGTTTTAAGGCTAAAACTAATGAAATAAAAATAATTGTAGTTGTTCAAACATTGTGCATTTTGTCGTCTTATTTAATGATTCAATAGTAGCATTTCGTTTCATAATTTTTTATTATAAATTATTTAGATATGTATTCTTTTTATTTTATTTATTTATCAACTATGCAGAAATTTGGTGCAAAAACCAAAATTTCATGTAGAAGTACGACGACTTGCACATTGACTAAGTATTTTGACATGTAGTATTTATTTTGATTTTAGAATTACTCTAGAACAATCATAGACGGTTTTAGCCTGATGGTCCAGGGGCTCAAATGTAGAGTGTCACTTCGAACATTCCATAACCGACTACAATATCTTTCAAAGGATGATTGGATATGAATGGTACTATCAATCAAAGAACGTAGCCACAGTTTTTCATAAACACATTTTCTACAGGGTGGTCAGTACAAGCGGTCAAAGTTGACTATGTTTTTCTCGAAGTTCAACATTTAGGATACGTGGGGAACAAAAGTTGGTGCAGATTAGGCTACAATGTTTCTTTAGTATTATATTTTAGATTCAAAAAGTCTGCCAGTGGATTTGGGAGCGAAGTGACGGCCGATTTCCCGAACCTCTGCGCAAATGGCCCCTACACCATCCGGCTGAAGCCGTCTCTGGCCACTTAAGGGCATTTCTGAGGCCAGAATTTAATTCTACGACCTCGAATTAATTATAACAAAATAGTTTCGGTTTTTATTCTCTAAGATAACATACGTTAACATAGGGTGTAAGTTTTACCATGTGAATCCCTATGGCCACCACACTTAAAAAATGCACTGTATATATAAATAAATTTTCCGAAAGCTCGGTAAAAAGTATAAAGAGTTTACTTTTTCTAATTGCTGTACACCCCAATATATCTGGTTTATATATATATATATATATATATATATATATATATATATAAATATATATATATATATATATATATATATATATATATATATATATATATATATATATATATATATATATATATATATATATATATATATATTGTTACGGTTGCATTAGAAGTAGTATACAAATGAGCATGTTTATTTATAAATATTATGAAAAAGATACTGAATTGGTGTACAACATTGGGGGGAAACAATAATTAAAAATCATTATAAGTCTTTGTTCGATTTTTTTATGCAACTAAATTAATAGAAAGAAAGATAATAGCAAAACTACAAGTTGAGTTTAATTTATTCCAGATAATTATTCCATAAATTTTATAAATTTCTTAAATTGTACCTTGAAAATAATTGATTAGTTTTAATTTCTAGATGTTAAGGACAAATTTGTGATCACTCCCAAAATCAGTAGGAATAATTTTAGAATTCCAAATCTCACTAAAATAAAATCACCCTGTACAACAAGGTTCCAATAAACATCATTTGAGCTTACCAGTCACCAACATAAAAACTGATATTTTTTTAGTAACTTTGCTTTCATTGCCAACATAAATTTATTTATTTTTGTTCAAAAGGAAAGCTGGGAAAACAAAAGAATTTTCGGTAACCATGGTTCTGTTGAATCTAAAATCTCTCTCTTGTTTCTTGTTCCTGAAAGCGAAAGGAGGGTAAGAAATTTGTCCTGATAAAATTAAAATTTTTATAAGTAAAATTAAACAATTAACGCATAATAATGCAAGATAAATACTTAAAACGATAAAGTGTGATATAAAAGTGTATTTCCATAAAAAAATTTAACATACCTGACAAGAAATTGGGGCCAAAGTGTATTGGCATCCAATACCAGCAGTTCCAGGAGAGCAAGCAAGTTATTTAAGCCTTAAGGAACATATTCCTGTCCATTTGAAGGTGACAGCAGTTGTAAGGATTCTACATTTGAGGTATTTGGGGCCAATTTTGCTCCAACACATATTTAGCAAGAATTAAGTACCAGGACTCCACAACATCCACGCATGGACCAAATTCTGAACATTTTTAAGGTGATGTCAATTATTATTGTTCTATTTTAATGTTAGACATTTTCGATACTCTAGAATTTCAACAATTATTATTGATCTATTTTAATGTTTAACATTTTCGATGAACTGTAGAATTTCATACTAATTTGTTTTATCACTAATTCATTTGTACAAGATCCATATTTATTGTCAAAATTTATTCGTATTATAAAGGTTTTATTTAAATTAGCACGTGCTACAACTTTGATGTAGTTTGTTCTTGGAAGAGAAAACAGGATATTCAGGAATTTTCACATCCATACATTTCAATTAAAGAATACGGTTTTATAACTAAGAACACACTATATATTTATTTAAGGTACATTTCATAGGAATAAAAGTATAAATTGTACTCACCAGTAAACCCAATTCATTTTGGAATCTTTCTAATACATTTTCTTTTAGCGACATTGAACAATAAATATCTCTTTTGAATTTCTGTTTATTTCAAACATAAATTAATCTGGAAATTTATTTAACGAGAACGATCACTTCTTAATTTACTTCAATCAGCTGTAACGTCTCAGAACTTTAACCTCACAAAACACAGAATTTGACTAGAGGGAATAATCGCAGAACTTGAACCTACACCAGTAACCTGAGCGGGTGACGTCATACAGTGACCGGAGGAACTACTTAAGTATCTTTTTCGTTATTTGTTTTTAATCATAAAAATTTTTAAGAGTCTCATTGCTTTGAGCAGCTTGGTTTAATTTAATTTCATTGGCGTCATATTTTTTTAAGAAAATATTGTGGGAGATCATATTGTTGTCGTAGGCGTACCGCTATAGGCAACACGTTTCACACAAATACTTTAAGAAAATATAATTTTATAGATACAACAATAATTAAACCCCACAATATTAATGGCGCCCAACGTGGGGCGTTATAAAATTAATATAAATTTCATCTCTAAAGATTTATTGTATTAAATATTATTGTTTACATAAAATAAAAACAAGAGTAATAATTCTAGATTGTTCCAGACTACTCAGAGACAATTAGAATTTTAGTAAACAAATGCTCAGTTGTATTTTTCTTGAATCATATTAACATTGCTTGAGAAAAATAATTCTAAGATTTTCTTTGCAAAATTTTATATTTAACTACATACAAAAACTCAGTACAATTCCTGAAATAGGGAAACATCATTGTTATTGGGTGTAATATCTAGGTCTAATTACTTAAATTAAAACTTAAAACTGATTTCAAAACTCTATTTCAACTTAATCTAACAAAATGGAACAAAACAAGTCCTGTAAGACTATAGGCCAGTTGAGAGTAAAGGAATTGAAAGAAGAATTGGAAAAAAGAAATTTAAGCAGTGAAGGGATTAAATTAACTCTTTTCAATAGACTTAAGACAGCTCTTATCGAGGAGGAAAAGGATCCAGAAACTTTCCAATTTCTTTTGGAGGAAAGAACCTCAAACCAAGAGATGGACCATGAAAAAGATGATGTCTCGGAAACAGGGGAAGAGACAGAAAATCAGACAATGAGAACCTTAGGGGATGATGTCTCGGACAACGCAGCAGAAGAGGTAGACAGACTCGCAGGTGGAGAAGCCACACCGGGAGCAACCAATCAAGACCAAAATTGGATGATGATGAATTTCCTCAGAGAGATGAAAGAAGACATGAAGAAGATGAATAAGAAGATGGATGAACAAAAAGAAGATATTGGTAAGAAGTTGGATGAACAAAAAGAAGAAATGAAGAAGATGGATAAGAAGTTGGATGAACAGAAAGAAGAAATGAAGAAGATGAATAAGAAGATGGATGAACAAAAAGAAGATATTGGTAAGAAGTTGGATGAACAAAAAGAAGAAATGAAGAAGGACATGATAGAGTTAAAAAAAGATCTTGTTAAGAAGATGGATGAACAAAAAGAAGACATGAAGAAGATGGTTAAGAAGATGGATGAACAAAAAGAAGAAAGAAAGCAGGACATGATAGATTTAAGAAAAGATCTTATTAAGATGAAGACAGAAATTACAAATGATATTGGAAGGAAATTACAGAAGATAGAAGAGAAACTTGACAAAAACATAGAGGATTTAAGTGGAAGACAGGACATTTTGGAAGTGGAGATGGAAAACCAGAAGGAGAAGATACATTTCATCCAGGAGAACATACAGGGAGAATTCTTAAAGAATGCAGAGGTACTTGTGAAGAAGGCTCAAGAAAAAATTGGTTGCGAGACAGAAAAGGATATTAAATCTTTAATAAGGATCACACAACAAAACATAAGAGAAATCAAGGAGTTGGAGACAGGAGTAAGAAAGGAGATTGGTTTGTACATTTCTCATGAACAATACAGAAACTTGTGTAATTCATATGGAGATTACACATTAAATTCAAATCTATTAAATATCAAAGAATTGTATAAAAAACACAACAAATTCAAATCGACATTAAAAATAGTAGAACCAAACAATGAATTTGAAGAACTAATAAGAAAACAAAAAGATATTAAACAAAAGTTTAGCCATTTCTTTCCACAGATTGAACAAAATTTAAAGAGAAGTTGTTTGGATAATAAAAAAGCCTTTGAAAGATCCGATCATATCAACTCTATGTGTGAAAAATTTAGTGTTGTAGGTGTTTATGGAAGTAATATTGGACCAGCGATGATCAAAGAAATAAATGGAACAAAATTTATCTTCCCAGAAAACACTGAATTCTACAGTAAAGATGTGTGCGAAATAAAAAAATATTTAACTGAAAGAAAGTTTGACCTAACTCTGCGAGATCCTCCTTGGTGGAATAAATATAATTGGAGGAAAAGGAGAAAAACATCAGATGGCTATAACATGATGTTTAATGAAGATTTAAAGAGTTTAACAATCGACAGCTTATTATCGGATTATGGTCTACTTGTAGTATGGTGTATAAATTCTAGACAAAATTTAAATGCACCTCTCAATAAGATATTTCCACATTGGCAAGTACATTTTATTGCAAAATGGTACTGGTTAAAAATAACAAAAATTGGGGAACCAATTTTTGAGTTCTCTCAAAACCCTGGTAAACAACCTTATAAAAAAATTATATTTGCTAGTAGAAAATGTTCAACACATAAAATTTAAGATGGTAGGATACTGGTCAGTATTCCAATTATTTTGCATTCACATAAAAGTCCTTTGGTAGAAGTACTAGAGGAATTTTCCATGTTACACAGCTGTTTAGATATGTGAATCCTTCTGATGAAAATTCGGTGTGTTTACCTAAAACATAAAATTTATTAATGGTTATTTAGTTATGTTACAATTACAATTATGTTAATTACTCTGTTTAAAATTATTTTTAAGGGAATTTCTGTTTTCTTTCATAATTTAAAATGATACAGGTGTCATGACTGGTGAAATGTGAGAACGTTCTATTCTAATGAACTTAAAGAGATAAAGAGATTTTCAAAGTATTTGTCATTAAGGACATATTTTGAGATTTATAAATGTTGAGGAAGTACCTCAAATAAAATGAAGTAAATGTGATTTCACTATATTTGTCAAAGGCATATGGTGAGCTAAGGAAAAATTGTTTCTCTGAGAGAAAAGATCTCAGGAAAATTTTCAAGATATGAGAATAATAATATAATTTAAATATTGTCACGTTTGTGTGTGGACACATGACGAAATATTAATGAGAAAAGGAATCGTATGTAACGATTCTATTATGAATATTGATAGATAAATGAGTTTTAATGTAAAATGTTCAATTAAAAAAGTAATACCCAGTCAAAGTGTACCAAAAATCATGAACAATACGGAAATTCTCGTGTTTTATTTTAAAAAATGTTTTAGGTAAAGCAATGTTAATAATGTCTATTACTTTTGTTTGGTCTGTGATAAAATCACATAATAATTAATTTTTTTAACTTGATTTAATTTAAAATAAATTTAGGTTTGAATTTTCCTGAATTATTCTAGATTGACAAAGCCAATTATAATAATTACAAGAAAATTCAGGGAAATTGTTACGGTTGCATTAGAAGTAGTATACAAATGAGCATGTTTATTTATAAATATTATGAAAAAGATACTGAATTGGTGTACAACATTCGGGGGAAACAATAATTAAAAATCATTATAAGTCTTTGTTCGATTTTTTTATGCAACTAAATTAATAGAAAGAAAGATAATAGCAAAACTACAAGTTGAGTTTAATTTATTCCAGATAATTATTCCATAAATTTTATAAATTTCTTAAATTGTACCTTGAAAATAATTGATTAGTTTTAATTTCTAGATGTTAAGGACAAATTTGTGATCACTCCCAAAATCAGTAGGAATAATTTTAGAATTCCAAATCTCACTAAAATAAAATCACCCTGTACAACAAGGTTCCAATAAACATCATTTGAGCTTACCAGTCACCAACATAAAAACTGATATTTTTTTAGTAACTTTGCTTTCATTGCCAACATAAATTTATTTATTTTTGTTCAAAAGGAAAGCTGGGAAAACAAAAGAATTTTCGGTAACCATGGTTCTGTTGAATCTAAAATCTCTCTCTTGTTTCTTGTTCCTGAAAGCGAAAGGAGGGTAAGAAATTTGTCCTGATAAAATTAAAATTTTTATAAGTAAAATTAAACAATTAACGCATAATAATGCAAGATAAATACTTAAAACGATAAAGTGTGATATAAAAGTGTATTTCCATAAAAAATTTAACATACCTGACAAGAAATTGGGGCCAAAGTGTATTGGCATCCAATACCAGCAGTTCCAGGAGAGCAAGCAAGTTATTTAAGCCTTAAGGAACATATTCCTGTCCATTTGAAGGTGACAGCAGTTGTAAGGATTCTACATTTGAGGTATTTGGGGCCAATTTTGCTCCAACACATATTTAGCAAGAATTAAGTACCAGGACTCCACAACATCCACGCATGGACCAAATTCTGAACATTTTTAAGGTGATGTCAATTATTATTGTTCTATTTTAATGTTAGACATTTTCGATACTCTAGAATTTCAACAATTATTATTGATCTATTTTAATGTTTAACATTTTCGATGAACTGTAGAATTTCATACTAATTTGTTTTATCACTAATTCATTTGTACAAGATCCATATTTATTGTCAAAATTTATTCGTATTATAAAGGTTTTATTTAAATTAGCACGTGCTACAACTTTGATGTAGTTTGTTCTTGGAAGAGAAAACAGGATATTCAGGAATTTTCACATCCATACATTTCAATTAAAGAATACGGTTTTATAACTAAGAACACACTATATATTTATTTAAGGTACATTTCATAGGAATAAAAGTATAAATTGTACTCACCAGTAAACCCAATTCATTTTGGAATCTTTCTAATACATTTTCTTTTAGCGACATTGAACAATAAATATCTCTTTTGAATTTCTGTTTATTTCAAACATAAATTAATCTGGAAATTTATTTAACGAGAACGATCACTTCTTAATTTACTTCAATCAGCTGTAACGTCTCAGAACTTTAACCTCACAAAACACAGAATTTGACTAGAGGGAATAATCGCAGAACTTGAACCTACACCAGTAACCTGAGCGGGTGACGTCATACAGTGACCGGAGGAACTACTTAAGTATCTTTTTCGTTATTTGTTTTTAATCATAAAAATTTTTAAGAGTCTCATTGCTTTGAGCAGCTTGGTTTAATTTAATTTCATTGGCGTCATATTTTTTTAAGAAAATATTGTGGGAGATCATATTGTTGTCGTAGGCGTACCGCTATAGGCAACACGTTTCACACAAATACTTTAAGAAAATATAATTTTATAGATACAACAATAATTAAACCCCACAATATATATAGTTGAAGATAGTCTCGGCTGACTAGTTAAATACTAAATATTTAAAAATATCGGGGGTTGCAGCCAGTAATTATTAAGTTCACTCTTTAAAGTTTTTGTGAGAGCTTTCGGTAAATTTTTTTACCTTCTTCAGTCACTTCTTTTTGAGATTAAATTAGAAGCTAGTATTTTTTTAAAGAAAATCTTGATAAACTTTTTAAACAAGGTATAATAAATTATAATGTAAAAAATATATTTTTTTAGACATTTGTTTAAAAAGTTTATCAAGATTTTCTTTAAAAAAATACTAGCTTCTAATTAAATCTCAAAGGTAATATTAATTTAATATTTTTAAATTAATACAAAAAGATGTCGTTATTTTATTTATTTCAGAAGTGACTGAAGAAGGTAAAAAATTTAACGAAAGCTATCACAAAAACTTTAAAGAGTGAACTTAATAATTACTGGCTGCAACCCCCGATATTTTTATATATTTAGTATTTAACAAGTCCCCCGAGACTATCTTCTACTATACTTGCCGCTGGGGTTGGATCAACGGATAACAGCATCTTATGGAGAACAAGTTACCGTATCATTCAAAACATGGTCAAACATTAACATCAAGCTAGCATCACAAAAGAATAGGAAAATCTTTTACTTTCATGTAGGAAACAATGTCTTTTACCCATCCATATAAGAAACAGAACAAAATTCACCACAGATCACATAGAATTTCAAGAAGGAATTATGGGACAACTTGTAGACAATTTACACAATAGGTTAAATACTAAAATTTTAAATTTAGAAATTAAAATTACTAATAATACTGTAACAAAATTAGAAAAATCGTTAAATAATATCAAATCATTAGCTAATGAAAAACTACCAAATTATATATACAGTGAGTATGAAAATCGACAATTAATTAATTTTAATAGAATATTTTTTAAAATTAAACAAAGTAACTTAAAAAAGATTGATAATTTAAAAAGAGAAAAATATAATTTAATTAAAATCAAAGATAATTGGTTTAAAAATTTAACCAATGTCGAATTTCCATATGAAACAAAACAAATTTTATCTTTAGGCCCAAAGTTTGTTTTAGAACCTAATATTAGAGATATTTCAATTAAAAATTATTTAGCAGATGTTGAATACACACTAAATTATATAAAAAATGAAAATCAAAAGAATATTTATAGATCACAAATCACTAATATTTTCACTAACTATATGTATAAATCTTTTAATAATAATAACTTTTTAAATCACTGGTTTTATAAAACAAAAAAATTTCTTAAAGAACATCAAGAAATTGTTATTGTAAGATCAGATAAAGGCAATGTTACAACAGCAATGTATAAAGATCAATACATTGAGTTATCAGAAAATCTTTTAAATGATAATACCTATTATAAAAAATCAATCGTGATCCAACATCTACTATACAACAAAAAGCTAACAAATTCATTTCAAAATTAAAAAATTGTAAAGCATTAAAAAAGAAGTAGCCAGTAATTATACAATTTACAACTCATTAACCCCAAAATTTTATTCTTTACCTAAAATCCATAAAGAAATACTTGCAATGCGTCCAATTATATCTTGTGTTAATGCTCCTACATCAAAAATTGCACAATTAATTACTGATATACTTACTAATGCATATAATAAACAAAATACGTACTTTTACTAAAGATTCATTTGAATTTTCAAAATCATTTAATGACTTACAGCTTAAAAATAACAAGGTTATTTTAAGTCTAGATGTTCAATCACTTATTACAAATATTTCTTGGCCTTAATTAGAAAAAAAAATAAAACAACATTGGAATACTATTAACAACCATTGTTCTATTAAAAAACAAAACTTTTTGGAAATCACTAAATTTATTTTTGATAACACATGTTTTAGTTATAATAATCAATATTACAAACAAATTTTTGGGTCACCTATGGGTTCAATTTTATCACCAATTTTAGCACAATATATAATGGATGATTTGTTAGATCATTGCATTCCAAAATTAAGTTATAATATTCCTTTTCTAAAAAATATGTTGATGATATCATTTGCAGTATTCCGTCTACTGGAAAAACAGAACTATTAGAGGTATTTAACAATTATAACGAGTACCTTAAATTTACAATAGAAGAAGAAAATGAAGAACACATGGTACCATTTCTTGATACACAAGTTATTCGTAATCAAACCAATAAAATAATATTAGATTGGTATTCAAAACCCTCTAGTTCTGGAAGATACATTAACTATAATTCGTACCATCCTTACAAAACAAAAATTAACTTAATTAATGCTATGAAAAAAAGAATCCATTTTATATGTCATCCATCTAAAAAGCATAATAGCTTAAAACGTTTATACCAATTATTTTTAGACAACTCATATCCACCAAAATTATTAAAAAAATTACTTTTTTCTACTCCTACTCAAAATGATCTAACTAAAACAGCTGTTATCAACAATATTACAATTAATCAACCTGAAATTAATAACAATGAAAACTTCATTTTTTATAGTAGTATCCCTTTTATTAAAGAAATAACTCCAAAAATACAAAAGATTTTAAAAGAAGAAAAAAATATAAAAATTGCCAATAAACCTATAAAAACTGTTAATAAAATTTTCAGTAAAACTAAAGATAAAGTAAAAAATGATGAACAAAATAGTATAATATATGAAATTCATTGTAATAATTGTGATAAAAAATATATAGGTCAAAGTTCCAGAAGATTAAAAGTCCGCATTGTATCTCATAAAAGTAATATAAGACTTAAAAAAGATTCATGTGCATTAACAAATCATTGTATAGAAAATGGACATATTGCAGATTTCGAAAACACCAAAATCTTGAATAGTGAAAAAAATCAATACAAACGTGGCTTTTTAGAAATGATACATATACACAATGAACCTTTATCTATGAATAAAAAAACGAATATTCAAAATTTAAGTACTATTTATGCTAATATCTTAAATTTTGAACAGAAAAATAAAACAAACCACGATTTTTCAAATCTTACTTTAAATTCAGTGTAATTCTAACATCTTCATATATCTATAAAACATCATGACAGACCACAAATCTATAAAAAAGTGGCTATTTAATGAATAGACAGAGGACATTGTGTATTAGTGAAAAAATTTATAAATATTAAGTAATCTTTTGTGTCATAATTGACAAATGTCTAAAAAATATATTTTTTACATTATAATTTATTATACCTTGTTTAAAAAGTTTGTCAAGATTTTCTTTAAAAAAATACTAGCTTCTAATTTAATCTCAAAAGGTAATATTAATTTAATATTTTTAAATTAATACAAAAAGATGTCGTTATTTTATTTATTTCAGAAGTGACTGAAGAAGGTAAAAAAATTTACCGAAAGCTCTCACAAAAACTTTAAAGAGTGAACTTAATAATTACTGGCTGCAACCCCGATATTTTTAAATATTTAGTATATATATATATGTTGAGACGAAGTTTTATTATCATAAAAATTATCCGTTAAAGAAAAGATTAATTTAAATAAGAATATGTATTATGATGATTAAATCAAAAACAAAATCGTTATTAAGTCAATTAAATGCAAATAAATAATAAAAAAGTAATCACATTACATAAAAATAATCAAAATCATCATTAAAAAAAATAATAATGCAAATATAATTCTAAATGTAAAATAAAACAAACGAACAAATTATAAATTCTCTAAAAATATTTTTTCTGTTAATAAAAGGATTTTCAAAGATCTACAAAAGTGTATTAAAAGTTCTTCTACGAATAACACCTGTGCATATGTGTGACGTAAAATTAGCAGAATTAGATTGCTTGTACACAACATCGCGTGTTTGAAATGTTTAGTTTCCATGAACTCCAAAACCTTAGAACTGCTCCTGTGCCTATGACGTCAAATTAACACGAATTGGAATGCTCGTACACAACTTTGCGTGTTTGAAATGTTTAGTTTCCTCGAACTCCAAGAGCTTAGAATAGCAGCTGCACGTTGTGACGTAAGAGTTACTCGGAAATGTATCGGTCGAATTTATGACTTCAAGCCTCAGTGTGAATATAATTTGAGAGCTTTTCCGACCATAATAAATTATAAAAAATTATTGAACATTAAAAATGATTATTGTATATATTATGTAAAAAAAATTGTTTGTAAAATATAAGTAGTTAGTTAGAAATAAGCAAATTAAGAAATAGTTCCTTCTGATTGGTTCTCGCGGAGTTTTTAAATGAAGCATTTTTATTGGTCAGAGAATAATGAGAGAGGGATCTCAGTTTTTACGTAAAAGAACCAGTCAGGAAGAATAAAGGGAGATTCAAGCCTAATTTTAAGAGAGTCAAGACCCTTTATACAAACATTCAAGCCTCGTTTTAAACAACCAACATTTAATATATAATTTAAAAAAAACTTTCACGACTCAACACTCAAGTTTAATTTTAAAAAATATTCAAGACTCATTTTCAAAACATTCAACAACAGTTATTAAAAATATTCAACTCGTAATCTACATTTTTAAAAAAGATTTTGATTAGTCATAAATTTTATTAACTTTATAAGTTAACAGTATTCGACTTTGAATCGAAAATAGGTTTGTTGAATCGAGCATAGTAATCTTATAATATAACAGTTTCAACTGTAATTTTAATAGGTTTGTTCCAACCAAGCAAAGAACCGTTTTAGAACGGTAATATTGCACTCACGAGACCAAATTAGAGCATTGCGCAACTCACAATACCACTGCGCACAAAAATTACTCTTTTAGAACGCTCTGCTTGGTTGGAACAGACCTATTGATACAAAAGTTAGTATCAAATTAATATAAGAAGCTTGACTTACCCTATATCAGAAATAATCCTAGTATAAAACTTTGTAACACACCACTTGTAAAAAGGAAGTCTTATCAACCAGTAAATTGTATAAATAAATCCACAAGTAAACAATAATAAATTCTACATCGTAAGAGTTTCTGTCTTTAATTACACCATTGAAGTTTCTGCATCCCACGTGTTTACCAGAAGAGAAGATAGACCACCAGTTCCAGCGACACCTACATGTGAATGGCGAACACTCGAGAGACAAAGTTAAAAAAGGTACCGTTATTTAATTTGTATTAAGTGTGCGTATAAACTGTTTTAAAGCGATAATAGTTATTTGCCGCTAGAGAACATTTATACTACTTTATTGTAAAGATTTTTGAATTTCATTTTGATAGAAAATTTATAATTTTGTTTGAGCGTAAATCTGTGGTAAAACTTGTTCGACCTGAGATATAATTTTTCGATTAACGATAGTATTTATTTTGAATTAAACAAACGAGCGCAGAAACATTTAATTTTATTTGAGCTAGTCATCATTATACATATTATTTAAGGGGCTAAAAAACATTATTATTGTAGTAAAAAACTTCAACAATTACGTCAAATCAAATAAAAACAAACCACTAATAATATCTTGTCACAATTAACGTGGGTTTACTAAAATAACATTTAAACATCAGAAAAATTAAAATAATAAAACAAATAAAGGGAAACCATCAGAACCCAACACAATAAATTAATAAAATCATAATAACTTGGCGACCAACGTATCGGGCTCGATTAAAATCACAGATTTTAATAGTTTAAATAACAACAAAAAAATAAATAGACATTACATTAAAATTTATTTAAAAATAAAAAATACTAATAAATTCTTGTAAATATATTTAATATAACAAACAAAATTTGTCTACTTTATTTAACACTTATCTATAATTATAACTATAAAAAAAAATAATGTCTGGTATAGAAGAAATTAATTTTGATGCATGGAAGGTAGAAGAACTGAGACAAGAATTGAGAAACAGAGATTTGGACGAAAGGGGAACCAAACAAAATTTGATAAACAGATTGACAAAAAGTCAATGACA
The DNA here is from genome assembly GCA_035357415.1 of Ophraella communa. NCBI lineage: Eukaryota > Metazoa > Arthropoda > Insecta > Coleoptera > Chrysomelidae > Ophraella > Ophraella communa. The sequence goes on along the minus strand of CM068986.1, from coordinate 45,663,343 downwards.
AGAATTAATAGACATGGTTGCTAACACAGAAGAGCCAGAAGAAAGGGGGAAACAAGAAGATGAACCTCAACAAAAAGATGGTACTTCTTCACAAACTGGAGGAAATGTCAAATTGGCAGATTTGATGAGCATCATTCTAGCCAATTCAGAACAATTAGCGAAAAAACTAGAAGCCAACTCGGAAGAGATGACAAGAAAATTAGAAGCTAACTCTGAAGAAATGAAAAAACAAAATAGACAAAATTCTGAGGAAATAACGAGAAAATTGAATAAAATAACAGAAAAATTGGACAAGAAAGTAGAAAATCAATAGAAAAAATTAAAGTAATTGAGGAAAAACAAGAATTTTTAAATAAACAAGTACAAAATATAGACAAAAGAACAAGCGAAAACAATCTGAAATTAAACTCAAGAATATCAGAAATCGAAGATAACGTGAAAAGAGGAATACAAATAAATTTGGACATAGCCGAACAGGAAAACAGAAAAACAGAAAGACAATTAAGAAAAGAAATAGAAGAAAAATTAAATGCAAATGTAAACGTGGGAAACAGTGAAGAAATCAAGAAATTAAAGGAGGAACTCGAAAATAAAATAAAACAAGTGAATCAAAATATTTCTGAATTATCAGACAATCGCGTAACACCTGACTTGGGTTTTCAAATTATAAATATAGGGGGGAAGTTTGAAGAGAGTTTAAAATTTTGTGGGGATTATAGGAAGATACATCCTATAAATTATTTACATTCAATTAAAAATAAATACTATAAAATTAAAAATTTACAAGACTTTAAAGAATTTATCAGATCAAGTTTAACAGGCAATGCACTATTGTGGTGGAATTGCAGAGAAATGTTTGTAGATTTATTTGAAACCTTTGAAAAAGTATTTCTAGATACTTTCTGGTCAGAATTACAACAGAGTAAAGTCAGGGAAAGATTGTATTTTGGCAAATTTGATAATACAAAAAATAATCTATCCAACTATGTTTTACAACTCTATGCTACTTGTCAATATTTAACTCCTCCTATACCAGAGGCAGAAATTGTAATGTTTTTATCAAGACATTTCAAACCTGAAATCTCTGAGATAATTGCAGTACAAAATATTAATAAATTTGATCATTTAATAACATATTTGCAGAGAATTGAAAAAAATTTAAGTAATAGTATCAACAATCAGAATAGAAATAATGTAAGAAACTTTAATAACAATGATAGAAGTTTTAATAGGCAAAGTAACATTAGGTTTGTTCCAACCAAGCAAAGAACCCTTCTAGAACGGTAATATTACCAATCACGAGACCAAAATAGTGCAATGAGCAACTCAGTACACCAATGCGCACAAAAATTACTATTTTAGAACGGTTCTTTGAATGGTTGGAACACACCTAAAATAACAATTTTAACAGACAAAATAATAATAATAATTTTAACAATAGCTACAATAATCAAAACAGAAATCAAAATAATGAAAATAGGAACAATTACAATAATAATAGAAATTGCAATAATAATCAGAACACTAGAAATTTTAACAATAATTATAATAATAGAAATTTTAATAGATTTGAACAAAATAACAATAATCGAGCAAATACAAACAATAATAATAGACAAGTAAACGCAATTAATACGAGTAACAGTAATGAGGGGATAAATGAGACAAATAATACACCGAGAGACATTGCACGTTCAGGTAGTAGAACTCCTAGGGCCAGATCTCCAGTAGATGATGCCCAAACCACAAATTTTCAGTAGAGGTGCACAATGTAAATAGCGCTAGATGTGACTTTGTACACCTACGTGAATTTTTAATGGACAAGGATAATCTGCATCTAAAAAAATAAAGAAATAGAATTAGTATTAATTAAAGCAAATATTGATAACAATTTATTAAGCATTATAATAGATACAGGGTCTACAGTTTCTTTAATATCAGAAAATACAGTAAATAAAATCTCAATGTTAAAAAACAATATAATCAATATTCCAAAAGTAAATTTTACAGGGATAAATGATAAAAGTTTAGGACATTCTAATAAATCAGTTTTTGCTTCTTTGAATATAAATAATGTAAAATTAAATGTTCAGTTATTGATAGTCAATAAATTAAAATATAATATATTATTGGGTAACGATGAATTATCAAATAATAAAATTATAATAAATTATAACAAGAATGCAGTTATATTTGGGGATAATGAAATAAAATTTGAGGTAATAAATGATTTAAAATTAATTAGTAATTATAATATAATTGGTATATTCGACGAGTCATTAGAAAATAGTAATAAAAATTTCTGCCAAGAAAAAATAAGTAAAATTTGTGAATCTAGTTGCAATTTAATGGTACAAGGGTGCCTAACTATATTTAATAATGTGGCCATAGATGCCGAATAAAATTTAAATAAAAATGGAAATGATAATCATTTAGAAAGGGTCTTAGATACCAAAAATAAATTAAATTATGATTATGATGAAAGGACAATTGATGCCGATGATAGGGTTAATGAAAAGAATTTAGAGGTGATGATAAATTGCAAAAGGATGGAAAAATGAAGTTATAAAATTGGTAGAAAGATATAAAAGTTTAATTAATGATGAACCTAGAGTAGCTAAAAATTATTCACATAGTATAAAAGTTAAAAATATAGAGAGTTTTCAGTCAAAAAGTTATCCAATTCCCTATAAATATCAAGAAGCGGTAGATAAACATTTAAAGAAACTGTTGGCAGATGGAATTATAAGTTATAGTACTACACTCTATATTAATCCTATAGTAGTGGGTAAGAAAAAGATGATACGATGCGCTTATGTTTTAAAATAAATTCTAATGTTTCCTAACACAAAAAATTTCACGTGGTGTGTTTCATGTAAGTTCACTCAAGTAATATATTTAGTAGTTAAGTGTAAATAAATATGTAAATAGCATAAAATAGCATATAGGTGAAGTTAAAATAGAAAATGGAAACTTATAAAAATTTATCCGTCGATAAATTTATTGCAAGTTTGGGGGAAGTTGACACGAAGTTTTATTATCATAAAAATTATCCGTTAAAGAAAAGATTAATTTAAATAATGATTTTGATGAATAAATCAAAAACAAAATCGTTATTAAGTCAATTAAATGCAAATAAATAATAAAAAAGTAATCACATTACATAAAAATAATCAAAATCACCATTAAAAAAATAATAATGAAAATATAATTCTAAATGTAAAATAAAACAAACGAACAAATTATAAATTTTCTAAAAATATTTTTCTGTTAATAAAAAGATTTTCAAAGATCTACAAAAGTGTATTAAAAGTTCTTCTACGAATAACACCTGTGCATATGTGTGACGTAAAATTAGCAGAATTAGATTTCTCGTACACAACATCGCGTGTTTAAAATGTTTAGTTTCCATGAACTCCAAAACCTTAGAACTGCACCTGTGCCTATGACGTCAAATTAACACGAACTAGAATGCTCGTAAACAACTTTGCGTGTTTGAAATGTTTAGTTTCCTCGAAATCCAAGAGCTTAGAATAGCAGCTGCACGTTGTGACATAAGAGTTACTCGGAAATGTATCGGTCGAATTTATGACTTCAAGCCTCAGTGTGAATATAATTTGAGAGCTTTTCCGACCATAATAAATTATAAAAAATTATTGAACATTAAAAATGATTATTGTATATATTATGTAAAAAAATTGTTTGTAAAATATAAGTAGTTAGTTAGAAATAAGCAAATTAAGAAATAGTTTCTTCTGATTGGTTCTCGCGGAGTTTTTAAATGAAGCATTTTTATTGGTCAGAGAATAATGAGAGAGGGCTCTCAGTTTTTACGTAAAAGAACCAGTCAGGAAGAATAAAAGGAGATTCAAGCCTAATTTTAGGAGAGTCAAGACCCTTTATACAAATATTCAAGTCTCGTTTTAAACTTTCAACAAACATTTAATATATAATTTAAAAAACTTTCACGACTCAACACTCAAGTTTAATTTTAAAAATATTCAAGACTCATTTTCAAAACATTCAACAACAGTTATTAAAAATATTCAACTCGTAATCTGCATTTTTAAAAAAGACTTTGATTAGTCATAAATTTTATTAACTTTATAAGTTAACAGTATTCGACTTTGAATCGAAAATAGGTTTGTTGAATCGAGCATAGTAATCTTATAATATAACAGTTTCAACTGTAATTTAAATAGGTTTGTTCCAACAAAGCAAAGAACCGTTTTAGAACGGTAATATTACCACTCACGAGACTAAATTAGAGCATTGCGCAACTCACTATACCACTGCGCACAAAAATTACTATTTTAGAACGGTTCTCTGCTTGGTTGGAACAGACCTATTGACACAAAAGTTAGTATCAAATTAATATAAGAAGCTTGACTTACCTTATATCAGAAATAATCCTAGTATAAAACTTTGTAACACATCACTTGTAAAAAGGGAGTCTTATCAACCAGTAAATTGTATAAATAAATCCACAAGTAAACAATAATAAATTCTACATCGTAAGAGTTTCTGTCTTTAATTACACCATTGAAGTTTCTGCATCCCACGTATTTACCAGAAGAGAAGATAGACTGTGGGAGCTGTTAATCCATCTCACTCCTTTTTCTCTCTATCACTCTCTGATTTCAGAGAGCTGGCAACATTGTCTCGCCAGTCTGCCATGAAGCTTGGTGAAAGTAACATCTATGTAAAACACAATCAGAGTTTTTATATTTTTTTATAGTGGAATAAAGATTTATTATGGTTCCTCGATGTGTATCATTGTAGTGCATGTTAACGAACGTTCCATAGAATCCCACATTGGTGACCCCGACGTGATGATAGTGTTTTTCACATATTAAGTGCTTCATATTTTAATGATCGTCACTCCGGCGAAAATAGCAGACATCGGTACAGTGAATCCACCGTACTCATGACCAAAAGCATCTTTTTTCAACGTAAGAGCATCAAGATCAAGGATTATCAAGGGATAATAGTTTTATGTTTTCAAACACGTGAGTTTTTGCATAACCTTATTTCCTTCAGCCCTGTGCTCTATGGTCTAGTTCTGTGCCCTATGGTTAGTTCTGTGCTCTACGGCCTCGCTCTGTGCTCTACGGTCTCACCACAGAACTACAATTATAAGTGTTCCGTGTTCACGCCTATAGCCGTCTGCAACCCAATATACACCTGTAATACTGGTTGCCTACGGTTGGACCTACATGGTACTGGTTGCATGTGGAGCATCCACCAAGAAGTCCTTTCATCAGCTGTTTATTTCCGAATAGCGTAATTATTTTTAAGTTCTTTTACTATTTTTAGCAGATTTTGCTTTCGTAATGAGTGAGCATTGTGTCACGTTTTTACTATACTGTATTTAGCATTGTTTTAACATTTTTCTTTTAGGTATAATTAAGTAAGTGTTCGTTTATGTAAGAAAAAACATTTGAACCAACTTATTATATGTACATGCGTTATTTTCTCATTATATAGTTGTGTTGCGTCAAATCGATATCGTATATAACATTTAGTTTATGTTCTTTTAATTTGTAGGTTATTAAACAATATATCATTTACCGAAGATCAAATCAGAACAATTATCGACGAGTCAAAGACAGCTCAAAGTCGCGTTCAACAACTAGAGCAATTATTAACCGGAAATATGGATACACAAGTCCATAGTTACCGAGCACCTAAAATTCCCACATTTTTTCGGGCGGATCCCGCGCTGTGGTTTATGCAGGTGGAGATTTCATTACGGAACGCGCGGATTACAAGCGAGACTACGAAGGCAGACATCATGCTGGCTGCACTGGATGTAGAGGTTTTGAGCAGCGTTAAAGATATCATCGCAGTGTCACCACCTCCTCCTGATATCTTCCAAAAACTGAAGGAGAGGATCATTAAAACATTTGCGGTGTCGAACGAGGCGAAACTGAGACAACTTTTGAAGGGACAGGTATTAACCGACGGTAAGCCATCATTAATTTTAAGCCGCCTTCGCAATCTTAATGTAAATAACGCGGTCGACGACGCTATTCTCAAATCGTTGTTCCTTGAGCAGTTGCCCGAGCAACATCGAGGCATCGTGATGTCCAATTCGGCATCTTTAGACACCATGGCCGATCTGGCCGACCAACTCGCGGATATTTCCAACGCGTCTTCCGTCAATTCTCAAATTAACGCCGTACATACCGAGACGCCTGCCTCTCAGGCGCAGATACAGTCTCTAATAGAGTCGGTTAAAGAACTCGCAGTAAAGGTGGACGTTATAGAACGAAAATTGCTATCTCGATCTAGATCCAGAAATGATTCTCAAACGCGAAGTAAATCTAGGGACAAGGAAAAGTCTAGGTTGTGTTATGCACACCTGAAATTTCCAGACAACCCTACGTCGTGTCGAAGCTGGTGCGAGAAATACGCGAACTTTAAAGAAAAAAACTAGTAGTACCTCCCCACGCGGAGACAGTGGCGGAGGGCTCAAATGTTTCTAGTCGTCTCCATATTCGCGATAGGAAAACCGGGCAATATTTCTTAATCGATACAGGGGCTGACATTTCGCTAGTGCCCGCTGATAGAAAAATTAAGCTCGCACCCGCCCAACTTAAACTTTTTCGCAGCAAACGATACGCGCATAGATACCTACGGCGAATCGTACCGCGAACTAGATTTCGGGTTACGCAGACCCATCAAGTGGAATTTCTGCATTGCGGCCGTTCCTTGTGCCATAATTGGAGCAGATCTTTTAAACCACTACGGGATTATCGTCGATTTAAAAAAGCGCCGAATTATTGATTCGTCTACGGGCAGTTTCTCGCTTGGAAATTTTAGTCCCGCGTCAATACAATCAATTTCTAGTTTTAACCCGAATAATTCAATTTCTCATCTATTGCAGAAATTTCCGGAAATCACTGGTGCGCACCCTTTGTCACCTCCGGAAAATCGAAATGTATTTCATCATATTATAACTAATGGACCTCCGGTTGCCGAGCGCGCACGTAGACTTTCCCCGGAAAAATTAAAAGTTGCCAAGGCGGAAATCAAAGCTCTAGTCGAGGCTGGAATTTGCCGCCCTTCGAGCAGCCCATGGGCCAGCCCTGTACACATGGTCATAAAAAAGGACGGTACATGGCGTCTATGCGGAGATTACCGACGGCTAAACGCCGTTACAATCCCCGACAGATATCCGTCTCCCCATTTACACGACTTCTCCGCACAATTAAGCGGTAAGTCGATATTCTCGTCCTTGGACCTGCAAAAGGCATACCATCAAATTCCGATGGCTCCCGAGGACATCGAAAAAACCGCCATTATAACCCCATTTGGGCTTTTTGAATATATGTTTATGACATTCGGTCTACGAAATGCTGGCCAGTCATTTCAAAGATACGTTAATCAAGCTTTGGGAGATCTAGATTACGTATTTATTTACATTGACGACATTTTAGTCGCTTCATCGTCTACCGAAGAACACTCACAACATTTAGAGGTAGTGTTCCAAAGGCTTAAGGATCACCATCTCCGCTTGAATGAGAACAAATGTGTTTTTGGCGTTACCGAATTAAAATTCCTAGGTTACACGATTAACTCTGAGGGCATTCGGCCTACAACCGAAAAAATTGAGGCAATTCAGAAGTTTGAGAAGCCAAAAACGGTTGCAGCACTACGACGATTTCTCGGAATGTTAAATTTCTACCGTCGATGCATACGTAACGCCGCTTCAACCTTCGCCCCGCTTAATTCTTACCTAGCGGGTGCTAAGAAAAATGACCACCGGGAGATCGTGTGGACTCCCGAGGCCACGGAAGCATTCGAAAAATCGAAAAACGATTTGGCAAATGCGACCTTATTGGCTCACCCCGTATCGATGCTAATATCAGGTTAGTGACTGACGCGTCGGATTTCGGCATGGGAGCAGCCCTAGAACAGTCTACTGGCGGCGGCTGGGAACCTCTAGCTTTCTTTTCCCAGAAATTTTCGTCTGCCCAGTCTAAATACAGCGCTTATGATAGGGAGCTCACTGCTATCTATACCGCGATCAAATATTTTAGGCACTTCTTGGAAGGCCGCGAATTTAGAATCCTCACCGATCACAAACCGTTGACATTCGCGTTTAAACAACGCAGTGATAAAGCATCACCTCGGCAACTTCGGCAACTATCCTTCATCGCAGAATTTACCACGGAAATTTTATACGTGGCTGGATCTGGAGAATGTGGTCGCTGATTCACTTTCTCGTATTGAGGCTCTTCGCTTGCCTCTAGAATTTAACTTAAATGACCTCGCCGAGCATCAAGCTGCCGACGAACAACTAAAAGATATTAAAACTTCCCAGGACCACCAACTGAAACTTAAACAGATTCAATGGGGACCTGACAACGTTGCTCTCGAATGCGAGATATCGGGCGAAACCATTCGACCTTACGTCCCTGAATCTCTTCGAAAAAGAGTTTTCCGCATAGTCCATCACCCAGCACATCCCAGTGCTAAAGTAACAGATCGCCTTATTCGCCAGAGATACGTCTGGCCAAATATGCAACGAGACGCCAGATCGTGGTGCAAATCGTGCACAGATTGTCAAGCGTCAAAAATAACTCGTCAGGTAAAAACTCTCCCGGACCAATTTGTCGCTCCGGATGGTCGTTTTGACCAAGTACACATAGACATCGTTGGCCCATTACCACCACACAACGGGTACACGTACTGCCTTACTATGGTGGATAGGTTTTCGCGATGGGTGGAAGCAACTCCAATTAAGGATATATCGGCAGAAACTATCGCAAGAACATTTTTTAATACATGGATATCCAGATACGGTTCACCTAAATGCATAACGACAGACCAAGGGGCGCAATTCGAATCGAGATTATTCCACGCGTTATTAAATCTGATCGGCACCCAACGAATACGAACTACTCCGTATCACCCTCAGTCGAACGGCTTAATCGAACGATGGCATCGCATTTTCAAAGCGGCTATTATGTGCCACTCTCAACAAAATTGGGTACGCACACTTCCAACAGTATTGCTGGGGTTGCAAGCCCATGTTCGAGCCGACACCAATGCCTCTCCCACCGAATTTTTATTTGGAACCACTTTGCGTCTCCCAGGTGAATTCTTTCTTCCAGAAGATATAACACCTGACCCCAATTTCTTCATAGAGGAATTCAGAGAATATATGCGCCAAGTTCGACCTATGCCTACCGCACATAAAAACAAAGGTAAGATTTTATACTTTAAAGAATTACACGAGTGCTCACATGTATTTCTACGCAATGTGGTTAAAAAGGCACTCGAACGTCCCTACTCGGGCCCTCATAAGGTTGTTCGCCGCGTCTCGGATCGCATATTCGAAATCGAGATAACCGGTAAAGTTAAGGCAGTAACCGTGGAACTGCTAAAACCTGTATTCTACGCTACCGATCTTCCAGATTGCCAAGGTCCATCTGCATCAACCAATCAGCCAACTCTTAAAACGTATTCACGCAAACACAAAAAGGTGACATTTGCACCCATCACAAAATAATTGCATTTTTTTCAGATTATGGTCGATAATTGTTGTGATTATGACATTCACATGAGACAGCATATTTATATTATTTTTTGTTGTTTATTCTTCTCAATATGTAATACACAGTTTATTTCCATTTTATTTTGTACTACTATTATTGTTCTATAAAACATTGTCTATGTTCATTTATTTCTAATAATGTAAATTTAGTATTTAGTTACCACTAGGAGGGAGTGTGTGGGAGCTGTTAATCCATCTCACTCCTTTTTCTCGCTATCACTCTCTGATTTTCAGAGAGCTGGCAACATTGTCTCGCCAGTCTGCCATGAAGCTTGGTGAAAGTTGTTAAATATTGTCCTGTCTATTCTGTGGTGAACAATGTGACATTATTGTAGATGGTGCAAGCGATGTAAACCGTAGTTGTAGTAGTATTAAAGAGTTCTGTGAAAAAGAAACGTTGAACACGTTATTTATTTTCTCCTAAATATCACACATAATCCACTAATCTCAACAGGTTATGGGCTCAGAGTGCTAAATAAAATTTACGTTTCGTAAGAAAGTAAAAAAAGAGGTGATATTTCTGAAATTCAAATGTTATAAAGAAAAGCAAAAATTGTGAGGTTAGGAGAAAAAAAAGGATATAATGGCTTCTGTACTTCCTTTTCCACAACTAATGAGTACGAATTACTCAAACTGGCGTTTCAGAGTTGAAACTTTGTTGGATAAAGAAAATGTTAAGAATATTATTGATGTGAGTACCGATGTTTATAATGCAATGACAAATGAACAGAAGGCTGAATTTAACAGGAAGGACTCAAAGGCAAAGTGCATCATTGTACAGTGTATATCAGACAAACATTTAGAATATTAAAGATGCTAAAACAGCTAATGGTATGCTGAAATCTCTACAGAATATTTTTTGAAAGAAAAAGTACTTTTACAAAACTTTTTGTGATGAAAAAATTGTTAAAACTAAAGTGTACTTCAGATGATTTACAGGACCATTTTATGCAAGTTGAGTCGTTACTAAGAAAACTAGAAGCAACTGGAGCAAAACTAGATGAAAGTGACAAAGCTTGTTATTTATTACTAACAATGCCTGACAAGTATGAAACAGTCATAACTGCTATTGAAACAGTCACTACAGATATAACAATGGAGTTTGTCAAAGGAAGACTACTTGATGCAGAATTAAAGTTTAAAGACTCACAACCAGATGTTGTTAATAATAACAGTGCATTCAGTATCAATAAGCATCAACAGACACTTGGTAAATGTTATGAGTGTGGTGAACCAGGTCATTTTTACAAAAACTGTCCTAAAGCTGTAAAGAAAATGGAAACAATGGGTAGAGGAAACTGGAGAGGTTATACAAGAAGATTTAGAGGCAATAACTATACCAGAGGTAGAGGTTCCAGGAGACAAGCAAATCTAACAGGTGAAAATAGCAACAATAGCCAAGAAGAAAGTATATCCTTTATAACTGAGGTAGAATCTGTAGGTATAGCTAATGTTAATAATAATACAGAATCTGAAATTGAATTTATACTTGATAGCGGTGCCACTGATCATTTGGTCACTGGAAATGTATTAAGATTTATGACAGATATTGTTAATCTAGAAAATGAGGTTAATATTAGAGTTGCAAATGGGAATGTTCTTAAAGCTAAAGCTAAAGGTAAATTAACATTAAAGTATAACAATTTAAAAATTGATTTTTATGCATTAGTAGTTCCACAATTAACACATAACTTACTGTCTGTTAAAAGAATAAATAATAAAGGAAATCAAATTATATTTACAAAAGAAAAAGCTCAAATAGTAATAAAGGGTAATAATGTAATTAACTGTTCTGCAAATGGTAATCTTTATGTTGCAAAATTTGTATTTTTCAATAGTACTTTGTGTGCAAATTTAACAGTTTCAGGTGAAACATGGCATAAACGATTAGGTCACTTATCTGAACAGTATATGAAGAAGCTAAACTTACCTGTGCCAACTAATGTATGTAAACCTTGCAGAGAAGGTAAAGCTACAAGACAACCTTTTGAAAATAAGGAGCTACCAAGGTCAAAAAGTATAGGAGAGCTGTTGCATACTGATGTAGGAGGTCCAATAAGAACCCCCACAAAAAATGGTGAGAAATACTACCAGGTAATTATTGACGATTTTTCTCATTTTACTACTGTATACCTATTGAAACAAAAAAGTGAAGCGGCAAAAAATTTGATGAATTTCATAAGAGAACTTAAAGCACAAGGCCATAAATGTGCCCGTATTAGATGTGACAATGGTGGAGAGTTCTCAAATAAGGAACTTCAAAATTTCTGTAAACAAAAGGGAATTAAAATTGAATATACACTGGCTTATACCAGCCAACAAAATGGTGTTAGTGAAAGGGCCAACCGAACACTTCTGGACAAAGTTCGAACAATGTTTGCAGAAACAAATTTACCCAAACACCTATGGGGTGAAGCCATACGTAATGCAGCATATCAACTCAATAGATCACCAACAAATGCTCTATCAGGTAACATACCAGCAAAAATTTTCTTAGGAAAAATAGATTTAAATAAATTAAGAATATTTGGCAGTCAAGCTTGGATATTGAAACTACCAAACTCTGGTGACAAGCTAGATACTAGAGCTAAGCAAGCCCGTATGGTTGGTTATAGCACAAATGGCTACAGACTATGGGATCCCGAAACTGATGAAATTGTTGTATCAAGAGATGTTAGATTTGATGAAACTGATATCATTTATAAATTATATGAAGAAGAACAGGTAGAGAGAAATATACAACAGGAAAGTAGCAAAATAGATGTACCAGAAAATTGGGACAATAAAGAAGATGAAGAAGAAAATAAAGATGGAAATGAACATAACATAGAAGAAGAAAACATCACAGGAACAAACAAAGAAACAGGAACATCTCAAAGACCCAATAAAAGACAGATAAATACGCCGTTAAAACTTAAAGATTATGAACTTTACTCCGCATACTGCTATATAACACAAGAAGAAGAACCACAAGATTATGATAGTGCTATAAAATCAGGCGAAGAATGGCGAACAGCAATACACAACGAATTAGAAGCACACAGGAAACATAGTACATGGGTACCGCAAATTTTACCTGAAGGTAAAAAAGCCATAGATACAAGATGGATTTTTAAAATTAAACAGAATGGTTTAAAAAAGGCTTGACTAGTAGCAAAGGGCTATCAAGAAGACAACCACTATACTGTTTATGCACCTGTAGCAAGATATCAAACAATTAGAATGTTTATTTCATATGCAATAGAAAACAATTTTGAAATCAATCAACTAGACATACCCACAGCATTTCTTATGAAAACCTAAACATAGATGTATATATTAAAATCCCTCAAGGAGTAATTATAGAAAATAAATATAATGTTTAAAAAGCTACAAAAAGCTTTATATGGCTTAAAAGAAGCACCACGGATGTGGAATGAACGTTTTCAGGAATTTGCTGAAAAAACTGGATTAAGACGTTCAGGGAATGATTCTTGTTTGTACACAGGGGACAAAGTCTGGATACTAATTTGGGTTGATGACATCCTTGTAATGGGTAAAAAAGTAAAAAATCATAGCAGCACTAGAGAAAGAATTTAATGCAAACAATCTTGACAAACTTAAAAACTTTCTAGGAATGCAAATAGAAACAATTGATAACAAGAAATGCCTAACACAAAAACATTTATAGAGAAAATAATCCAAAAGTTTAACATGCAAGACAGCAAACCTTCCCAAACACCAATGGAAACTAACTTCCAAATTAATAATGAAGAAATAAATAGTAACATACCCTATAGAGAATTAATAGGATCACTTTTATATGTAGCAACTATAAGCAGACCAGACATTTCATATCCTGTCATATTTCTTAGTATATTTCTAGACAAGCCAACAAATCAAATGTGGCAAGCGGCGAAACGTATTTTGCGTTATCTAAAATTTTCTCAAAATATGACTCTTATATATGAAAAAAATAATAGTGACAATCAATGTATCATCGCCTACTCAGATGCTGACTGGGGAAGCGATCATTTAGATAGGAAAAGTGTAAGTGGCAATGTTGTATTTTTTAATGGAAACTTAGTTTCATGGCTTTCACATAAAAACAAAATGTTGTTGCACAATCTAGCTATGAAGCAGAGTATTTAGCTAGCGCTTTAACAGTGTGAAAAAAAAACTTTACTTAAAAGGTATTTGTTCAGAATTTTCCTTTAAATAATGTACACTGTACTCTCTTTATTGACAACCAAAGTGCTTTTATATTCAATTCACAGTTTTGAAAACAGTAAACGTTCAAAACATATTGATATAAAAGCTCATTTTGTTAAAGATATTGTAGCAAAAGGTATGTTAAAAGTCAAATATGTTCCATCAAATGAAAATATTGCGGACATAATGACAAAGCCCTTAGCTAAAGAAAAATTTAACTACTTCAGACAAGAATTAAATGTTAAAGAATTCTGTTAAAAACTATATTTTTCTTTTAATGGAACAATTTAACTACTTATTAATTGTATTTTATAGAATATTCATTTATTTGATGTAAGCTTAATTACAATTTAAAATGTATTGGTGTTTTACCGTATTTAAATTGAAGGGGGGTGTTAAATATTGTCCTGTCTATTCTGTGGTGAACAATGTGACATTATTGTAGATGGCGCAAGTGATGTAAACCGTAGTTGTAGGTAGTAGTCGATTAATATAGTTCTATGAAAAGCGTTGAACACGTTGTTTATTTTCTCCTAAATATCCATAAATATCACATATAATCCACTAATCTCAACAAAAGTAACATCTATATAAAACACAATCAGAGTTTTTATATTTTTTATAGTGGAATAAAGATTTATTATGGTTCTTCGATGTGTATCATTGTAGTGCATGTGAACGAACGTTCCATAGAATCCCACAAGACCACCAGTTCCAGCGACACCTACATGTGAATGGCGAACACTCGAGAGACAAAGTTAAAAAAGGTACCGTTATTTAATTTGTATTAAGTGTGCGTATAAACTGTTTTAAAGCGATAATAGTTATTAGCCGCTAGAAAACATTTATACTACTTTATTGTAAAGATTTTTGAATTTCATTTTGATAGAAAATTTATAATTTTGTTTGAGCGAAAATCTGTAGTAAAACCTGTACGACCTGAGATATAATTTTTCGATTAACGATAGTATTTATTTTGAATTAAACAAACGAGCGCAGAAACATTTAATTTTATTTGAGCTAGTCATCATTATACATATTATTTAAGGGGCTAAAAAACATTATTATTGTAGTAAAAAACTTCAACAATTACGTCAAATCAAATAAAAACAAACCACTAATAATATCTTGTCACAATTAACGTGGGTTTACTAAAATAACATTTAAACATCAGAAAAATTAAAATAATAAAACAAATAAACTAAACCATCAGAACCCAACACAATAAATTAATAAAATCATAATAATATATATATATATATATATATATATATATATATATATATATATAAATAAAGAAGGGTAGTCTTGACTGTATATTATAAGTTTTTTTGAGGTGAGCAGTCAATTATAAGAGGGCAATTAATGAAAACTCTTTATATTAGTGAAGCTTTCGAAAATGTTTATTTTCTTCTTCAGCACAAACTAAAATCATAATAAATTATAAACACAATATTATAATAGTTTAAGTAAAAAACTTACTATCGTGAGATTAAATGATTTTTGGCTCCCGAATTAAAACTTTAGCCTGATTGAAATTAAAAGAATGATTGTCACTGAGAACATGTTCAGCTAATGCACATGAGTTAACACCTCTTTTTATGTCACTTCTATGAGAAGTCAGTCTTCCAGACAAATTTCTAGAAGTGTGACCTATATACATTTTGTCACAGTTATTACACGGAATTGAATATACAATGTTTGAACTTTCAGATGTAGTTAAAGGTGTTTTAGTTTTAGTATATAAATTACCTACCGTTTTAACATTTTTTTATAGCTATTTTTTGAAATTTTCAAATTCCTTAAAAATTTTTAAAAGTTTAGGAGTTAATATTGGTATAAAAGGAAGAGAAACGTAGGTAATGATATTTTTTGTATCAGTATCACTTTGTACTTGAAAAACTTAAATTTCTTTGGGTTGTTTCAATTTCATTTGAAAAAATGGATTAGAAGTATTAAAAAGTAATTTATTAATTAAATTTTTTGGGTAGGAATTTTCAAGTAATATATTTTTTAATTTTGCCAAATCGTTATTTTTAAATTTAGTATGTGATAATTTGATGACTCTATTTTTAAGACCCAAGATAAAAATTAACTTTCATGTGTTGTGGATGTTGAGAGTAATAATTAATAAATCTATTGCTATGTATATCTTTCCTATGCCAACTAGTAAATAGCATATTATTAGAGTCTCGGTGTATCATCATATCTAAAAAGGAATACAATTATTATTTTCTTTTTCACAAGTAAATTGTAAATAAGGATCATAACTATTAAAAATATTTAGTGTTTCTTCAATCTTATTAAAAGGCAAAGCTAGGATCAAATCATCTACAAATCTTTTGATAAAAGGTACACAAAAATTCAATTTATTATAACAGTCAGATATAAGATCATCAAGTACAAAGTTACTAACAATTGGTGATACACTAGAACCCATTGGAGTGCCAAAAATTTGTTTATAATAAGTATTTTCGAAAATTAAAAAATTGGAATCAAAAATAAATTCTAAAATTTTGATAAACTTGTTAAAATCTACTTTACAATTTTTATAAAAATTATCACAATGTCTATTAATACTCTAAATAACAACTTGTAAAGACAAATTAGTAAAAAGAGAAACCACATCAAAGCTGACAATAACATAATTATCTGGAAGTTTAAAATCATTAATAAATTTACTAAAAATAAAAAAGTCTTGTATACAATAATTGTTGTTAAAATTATACGAATCAGTTAAAATTTTTGTTATAAAATAAGCTAATTTACTATTAGGTGAATCTATAGAAGAAAACAATAGGTCTCATTGATAACTCCGGTTTATGTATTTTAGGAAGCGCATAAAAACGAGGAGCAACTGAATTATATATTGTAAGAGATGAGGCTTCTGTTTTTTTAATAAATTTTTTATTTTTTAATTGACTGCTCACCTCAAAAACTTAATTTTATATATATATATATATATATATTAAACAAGAATTTTTGGGGTAAACGGCAATGTTTTTTAATAAAACTCTTTTACTTGTTTTCCAAGCTTTCGAAATACATTTATTTCATTTTCAAGGAATAAGTGCGAGTTAAAACAAAATTGGTGTTAACAACTTGGTAAATATAACATAAAAAAACTATTTTAACTTTAATTTGGAATTTAAATTTTTTTTTTTTTTTTTTTTTTTTTTTTTTTTTAATTCCAAATTAAAGTTAAAATAGTTTTTTTATGTTATATTTACCAAGTTGTTAACACCAATTTTGTTTTAACTCACACTTTTTCCTTGAAAATGAAATAAATGTATTTCGAAAGCTTGGAAAACAAGTAAAAGAGTTTTCTTAAAAACATTGCTGTTTACCCCAAAAATTCTGGTTTAATACCTATTAGTCGGCAAATAACAGAAATTTAATTATATATATATATATATATATATATATATATATATATATATATATATATATATATATATATATATATATATATATATATATATATATATATGTAAAAGGTAGTTTATTTGCTAAATAATTAGGTATTATACCAGAAATATTGGGGAGTACAGCAATTAGAAAAAGTAAACTCTTTATACTTTTTACCGAGCTTTCGGAAAATTTATTTCCATTATCTAGGTATGTATATGAGAATATTAAATTTTGATGTTATAATGGTAAATATGTAAAAACTTAAAACTATTATTTGTAAAGAAAATTTTTTTTTACAACAAAAATTGTCAGAATGACACTTATGAAATTGTTTAGGCAGTCGTTATTTTTTAATTAAGTACTAGCTATTTACTTATTTCTATCAAATTAAAATAAAAGAAGATATTTTTAGGTTAATTTTGAATTTCATAGTGTCACTTTTTACAATGTTAAAATAATATGTCAATATAATTGTCAAAGTCAGAAAGTAATCAAAATAAAATCTCAAAAAAATTATTTTATTTTGGTTAACAGTAATTTTTAAGATATTTGATTGTTTAAATTTTCTTTTTGTTTTTATGTTTATCTTTGGATAATAAATAATAATAAATGTCACTAAGATTTTTATGGTCACTTTTTTTGTTAATAATATTTTCTTCTTGAGAAATAAAAGACATTTCTAAGAAGAGTCTCTTTAAAACAGGTTGTATATCTAAAATACTAACAGATACGAAATCCATGATATGATCATTTTCAAATACATGTTTGGCCAATTCACACCTTTCAGGGTGTAATCTGCAATCACTTTTATGTAAAGATAATCGACTTTTTAATTTTTGACTTGTATGGCCAATATACTTTTTTCACAATTTTTACATGGAACACAATATATTAAATTTGATAATTCAAGAATTGGAGTTTTATCTTTACTTTTGTGAATACTGATCTTATTGTAAAACACGTCTTATTTGCAATTTTAATATTCGTTAATGGTTTAAAAATTCTTTTTAATTTTGGTGTTAGTTCTTTTATGTATGGTAAAGATACATAATAATTTATAATTTCAGTTGTATTATTTATATAATTATTTACATTAGGATTTATTCTATCGATTACTGAAGAACTATTGAATAATATATTTTTATTAATTTATTGGGATAACCATTATTTAAAAATAATTGATGGAGTATTTTAAAATTATTTTCATAAAATATTGGATCTGAAATCTTGGTTATACGATTTTTCATTTGTTTAATTAAATTAATTTTCATATAATATTTATGATAAGACCAATATTTCATAATTCTTTCTGAACTAATTGGTTTTTGATACCAATTAATAGAAATAGTATTATCAATATTTCGTATAAATTTAGTGTCTAAAAATGCTATACTTTGTTCTTTATCTTCTTTTTCGATAGTAAATTGTATGTGTGGATCGTAACTATTAAATATGAAAAGAATTTCCTCCAATCCATTTTTGGTAAGGCCAAGACAATGTCATCTACATACTTTTTTATAAATATTAAATTAAAAGGTAAAACTGGTATCACTGTATCTAATAAGTTGTCCATAACATAACATGCTATAATTGGAGAAATAGCAGAGCCCATTGGAGTACCGAAAATTTGTTTATATAATTGGTTATCAAATGAAAAATAAGTATTTTCAAAAGAAATTTAATTATTTCTTGAAAGTAGTTTTTAGGTATCGAACAATGTTGACTAATTCTATTCCAATTTTTATCAATAGCTCTTAAAGCAGAATCCTAATATACATTAATAAATAAATAAATAAAATACAAACTATAAATAACATAATTTTCATGTTATTGAAAATTATTAATTTTATTAAAAAAATCAAAAGAATACTTTATGTAATATTCTGTGTTGTAATCGTAAGCATTAGTCAATATTTCGGTAATATATGTATTTAATAAATTTGTTGGAGTATTTATAGAAGCTACTATAGGTCTTAATGATAACGTAGGTTTATGTATTTTGGGAAGACCATAAAATTTTGCAGGAATACCGTTGTAGCAAGTTAACTTATCTTTCAGATCTTTATTTATATGTTTTTTATCGTAAAGTTTTTTATAATTGAATTGCACTTATTTTGAATTGTTGTAGTAGGATTTTTATCTAGTTTAATATAAGAGCAATTGTTATTGATTATTTCTAAGGAAAGATTAATGTAATTGTCTTTTAACATAATAACTGTACAATTACCTTTGTCGCTATTAGTTATGACTATATTCGGATTCTTTTTTAGAAATCTTTTAGTTTTATGATATAAATTACGAAAAAATTATTATTAGTTTTATTGTTTATATGATTTGTAATAACATTGGTTGATTTTGCCATTATTGTTTTTCTTAAATTATCATCAGGTGTAAGCGAAATTATGTAATCAATATCTGCTAGCATATGTTTAATTTTAATGTCTTTTCCTAATATCGGTTCAATACTAAATTTAGGTCCTAGGGATAAAAAACACAAAATGTCATACGGTATTTCAATATCAGTCAAATTTTTAATCCATTTAGGATTTGTTTTTAGTTTAAATTTAAATTCCTCATCTATTAGTTTATTTAATTTATTAATATTTTTCTTTTTTGTTGAATAAAAAATTTTATTATAGGTTACTTTCTGACGATATTCAAAATTCTTAAAAATATATTCTGACGTAGATTGTATAATGTTGTTTTTAAATATTTCTAAATTATTTTCTAGATTTACAATAGTTTTATGATTATTGGATATTTCAATATTTAATATTTTACTTCCTAAACCTAAGAAAAAACCTGTATTTCTTTTCATCTGTATGTCCTGACGATATAAGAGGTCTAATAAAGGTACTAAAGAATGATGTATATGTTTTGGAATGATTCCTTCTTTTCTACATTTCAATAAAAGCATCTTCTGTTATATTCTTTGGCAAGTTTCATTTTAGATTTGGACCAATTTTTCAAATATTGAACACTATATTTACCATATCTTTTTCGATGTTTTTATAAAACCCCATTGTCTTACTTTTATATGGTAAATATAGTGTTCAATATTTGAAAAATTGGTCCAAATCTAAAATGAAACTTGCCAAAGAATATAACAGAAGATGCTTTTTATTGAAATGTAGAAAAGAAGGAATCATTCCAAAACATATACATCATTCTTTAGTACCTTTATTAGACCTCTTATATCGTCAGGACATACAGATGAAAAGAAATACAGGTTTTTTCTTAGGTTTAGGAAGTAAAATATTAAATATTGAAATATCCAATAATCATAAAACTATTGTAAATCTAGAAAATAATTTAGAAATATTTAAAAACAACATTATACAATCTACGTCAGAATATATTTTTAAGAATTTTGAATATCGTCAGAAAGTAACCTATAATAAAATTTTTTATTCAACAAAAAAGAAAAATATTAATAAATTAAATAAACTAATAGATGAGGAATTTAAATTTAAACTAAAAACAAATCCTAAATGGATTAAAAATTTGACTGATATTGAAATACCGTATGACATTTTGTGTTTTTTATCCCTAGGACCTAAATTTAGTATTGAACCGATATTAGGAAAAGACATTAAAATTAAACATATGCTAGCAGATATTGATTACATAATTTCGCTTACACCTGATGATAATTTAAGAAAACAATAATGGCAAAATCAACCAATGTTATTACAAATCATATAAACAATAAAACTAATAATAATTTTTTTCGTAATTTATATCATAAAACTAAAAGATTTCTAAAAGAATCCGAATATAGTCATAACTAATAGCGACAAAGGTAATTGTACAGTTATTATGTTAAAAGACAATTACATTAATCTTTCCTTAGAAATAATCAATAACAATTGCTCTTATATTAAACTAGATAAAAATCCTACTACAACAATTCAAAATAAGTGCAATTAAATTATAAAAAACTTTACGATAAAAAACATATAAATAAAGATCTGAAAGATAAGTTAACTTGCTACAACGGTATTCCTGCAAAATTTTATGGTCTTCCCAAAATACATAAACCTACGTTAT
This sequence comes from Ophraella communa, assembly GCA_035357415.1. Taxonomy (NCBI): domain Eukaryota; kingdom Metazoa; phylum Arthropoda; class Insecta; order Coleoptera; family Chrysomelidae; genus Ophraella; species Ophraella communa. The sequence goes on along the minus strand of CM068986.1, from coordinate 45,642,126 downwards.
CATTAAGACCTATAGTAGCTTCTATAAATACTCCAACAAATTTATTAAATACATATATTACCGAAATATTGACTAATGCTTACGATTACAACACAGAATATTACATAAAGGATTCTTTTGATGTTTTTAATAAATTTAATCATTTTCAATTACCTGAAAATTATGTTATTTGTAGTTTAGATGTTATTTCTTTATTTAGTAATGTATATTTGGATTCTGCTTTAAGAGCTATTGATAAAAATTGGAATAGAATTAGTCAACATTGTTCGATACCTAAAAACTACTTTCAAGAAATAATTAAATTTCTTTTTGAAAATACTTATTTTTCATTTGATAACCAATTATATAAACAAATTTTCGGTACTCCAATGGGCTCTGCTATTTCTCCAATTATAGCATGTTATGTTATGGACAACTTATTAGATACAGTGATACCAGTTTTACCTTTTAATTTAATATTTATAAAAGTATGTAGATGACATTGTCTTGGCCTTACCAAAAAATGGATTGGAGGAAATTCTTTTCATATTTAATAGTTACGATCCACACATACAATTTACTATCGAAAAAGAAGATAAAGAACAAAGTATAGCATTTTTAGACACTAAATTTATACGAAATATTGATAATACTATTTCTATTAATTGGTATCAAAAACCAATTAGTTCAGGAAGAATTATGAACTATTGGTATTATCATAAATATTATATGAAAATTAATTTAATTAAACAAATGAAAAATCGTATAACCAAGATTTCAGATCCAATATTTTATGAAAATAATTTTAAAATACTCCATCAATTATTTTTAAATAATGGTTATCCCAATAAATTAATAAAAATATATTATTCAATAGTTCTTCAGTAATCGATAGAATAAATCCTAATGTAAATAATTATATAAATAATACAACTGAAATTATAAATTATTATGTATCTTTACCATACATAAAAGAACTAACACCAAAATTAAAAAGAATTTTTAAACCATTAACGAATATTAAAATTGCAAATAAGACGTGTTTTACAATAAGATCAGTATTCACAAAAGTAAAAGATAAAACTCCAATTCTTGAATTATCAAATTTAATATATTGTGTTCCATGTAAAAATTGTGAAAAAAGTATATTGGCCATACAAGTCAAAAATTAAAAAGTCGATTATCTTTACATAAAAGTGATTGCAGATTACACCCTGAAAGGTGTGAATTGGCCAAACATGTATTTGAAAATGATCATATCATGGATTTCGTATCTGTTAGTATTTTAGATATACAACCTGTTTTAAAAAAGAGACTCTTCTTAGAAATGTCTTTTATTTCTCAAGAAGAAAATATTATTAACAAAAAAAGTGACCATAAAAATCTTAGTGACATTTATTATTATTTATTATCCAAAGATAAACATAAAAACAAAAAAAAATTTAAACAATCAAATATCTTAAAAATTACTGTTAACCAAAATAAAATAATTTTTTTGAGATTTTATTTTGATTACTTTCTGACTTTGACAATTATATTGACATATTATTTTAACATTGTAAAAAGTGACACTATGAAATTCAAAATTAACCTAAAAATATCTTACTTTATTTTAATTTGATAGAAATAAGTAAATAGCTAGTACTTAATTAAAAATAACGAATGCCTAAACAATTTCATAAGTGTCATTCTGACAATTTTTGTTGTAAAAAATTTCTTTACAAATAATAGTTTTAAGTTTTTACATATTTACCATTATAACATCAAAATTTAATATTCTCATATACATACCTAGATAATGGAAATAAATTTTCCGAAAGCTCGGTAAAAAGTATAAAGAGTTTACTTTTTCTAATTGCTGTACTCCCCAATATTTCTGGTTTAATACCTAATTATTCAGCAAATAAACTACCTTTACATACAAGTAAGACAATGGGGTTTTATAAAAACATCGAAGAAAGATATGGTAAATATAGTGTTCAATATTTGAAAAATTGGTCCAAATCTAAAATGAAACTTGCCAAAGAATATAACAGAAGATGCTTTTTATTGAAATGTAGAAAAGAAGGAATCATTCCAAAACATATACATCATTCTTTAGTACCTTTATTATAGACCTCTTATATCTTCAGGACATACAGATGAAAAGAAATACAGGTTTTTTCTTAGGTTTAGGAAGTAAAATATTAAATATTGAAATATCCAATAATCATAAAACTATTGTAAATCTAGAAAATAATTTAGAAATATTTAAAAACAACATTATACAATCTACGTCAGAATATATTTTTAAGAATTTTGAATATCGTCAGAAAGTAACCTATAATAAAATTTTTTATTCAACAAAAAGAAAAATATTAATAAATTAAATAAACTAATAGATGAGGAATTTAAATTTAAACTAAAAACAAATCCTAAATGGATTAAAAATTTGACTGATATTGAAATACCGTATGACATTTTGTGTTTTTTATCCCTAGGACCTAAATTTAGTATTGAACCGATATTAGGAAAAAGACATTAAAATTAAACATATGCTAGCAGATATTGATTACATAATTTCGCTTACACCTGATGATAATTTAAGAAAACAATAATGGCAAAATCAACCAATGTTATTACAAATCATATAATCAATAAAACTAATAATAATTTTTTCGTAATTTATATCATAAAACTAAAAGATTTCTAAAAAAGAATCCGAATATAGTCATAACTAATAGCGACAAAGGTAATTGTACAGTTATTATGTTAAAAGACAATTACATTAATCTTTCCTTAGAAATAATCAATAACAATTGCTCTTATATTAAACTAGATAAAAATCCTACTACAACAATTCAAAATAAGTGCAATTCAATTATAAAAAACTTTACGATAAAAAACATATAAATAAAGATCTGAAAGATAAGTTAACTTGCTACAACGGTATTCCTGCAAAATTTTATGGTCTTCCCAAAATACATAAACCTACGTTATCATTAAGACCTATAGTAGCTTCTATAAATACTCCAACAAATTTATTAAATACATATATTACCGAAATATTGACTAATGCTTACGATTACAACACAGAATATTACATAAAGGATTCTTTTGATGTTTTTAAAAAATTTAATCATTTTCAATTACCTGAAAATTATGTTATTTGTAGTTTAGATGTTATTTCTTTATTTAGTAATGTATATTTGGATTCTGCTTTAAGAGCTATTGATAAAAATTGGAATAGAATTAGTCAACATTGTTCGATACCTAAAAACTACTTTCAAGAAATAATTAAATTTCTTTTTGAAAATACTTATTTTTCATTTGATAACCAATTATATAAACAAATTTTTTGGTACTCCAATGGGCTCTGCTATTTCTCCAATTATAGCATGTTATGTTATGTTATGGACAACTTATTAGATACAGTGATACCAGTTTTACCTTTTAATTTAATATTTATAAAAAAGTATGTAGATGACATTGTCTTGGCCTTACCAAAAAAATGGATTGGAGGAAATTCTTTTTCATATTTAATAGTTACGATCCACACATACAATTTACTATCGAAAAAGAAGATAAAGAACAAAAGTATAGCATTTTTAGACACTAAATTTATACGAAATATTGATAATACTATTTCTATTAATTGGTATCAAAAACCAATTAGTTCAGGAAGATTTATGAACTATTGGTCTTATCATAAATATTCTATGAAAATTAATTTAATTAAACAAATGAAAAATCGTATAACCAAGATTTCAGATCCAATATTTTATGAAAATAATTTTAAAATACTCCATCAATTATTTTTAAATAATGGTTATCCCAATAAATTAATAAAAATATATTATTCAATAGTTCTTCAGTAATCGATAGAATAAATCCTAATGTAAATAATTATATAAATAATACAACTGAAATTATAAATTATTATGTATCTTTACCATACATAAAAGAACTAACACCAAAATTAAAAAGAATTTTTAAACCATTAACGAATATTAAAATTGCAAATAAGACTTGTTTTACAATAAGATCAGTATTCACAAAAGTAAAAGATAAAACTCCAATTCTTGAATTATCAAATTTAATATATTGTGTTCCATGTAAAAATTGTGAAAAAAAGTATATTGGCCATACAAGTCAAAAATTAAAAAGTCGATTATCTTTACATAAAAGTGATTGCAGATTACACCCTGAAAGGTGTAAATTGGCCAAACATGTATTTGAAAATGATCATATCATGGATTTCGTATCTGTTAGTATTTTAGATGTACAACCTGTTTTAAAAAGAGACTCTTCTTATAAATGTCTTTTATTTCTCAAGAAGAAAATATTATTAACAAAAAAAGTGACCATAAAAATCTTAGTCACAATTATTATTATTTATTATCCAAAGATAAACATAAAAACAAAAAGAAAATTTAAACAATCAAATATCTTAAAAATTACTGTTAACCAAAATAAAATAATTTTTTTGAGATTTTATTTTGATTACTTTCTGACTTTGACAATTATATTGACATATTATTTTAACATTGTAAAAGTGACACTATGAAATTCAAAATTAACCTAAAAATATCTTCTTTTATTTTAATTTGATAGAAATAAGTAAATAGCTAGTACTTAATTAAAAATAACGAATGCCTAAACAATTTCATAAGTGTCATTCTGACAATTTTTGTTGTAAAAAAATTTTCTTTACAAATAATAGTTTTAAGTTTTTACATATTTACCATTATAACATCAAAATTTAATATTCTCATATACATACCTAGATAATGGAAATAAATTTTTCCGAAAGCTCGGTAAAAAGTATAAAGAGTTTACTTTTTCTAATTGCTGTACTCCCCAATATTTCTGGTTTAATACCTAATTATTCAGCAAATAAACTACCTTTACATACAAGTAAGACAATGGGGTTTTATAAAAACATCGAAAAAAGATATGGTAAATATAGTGTTCAATATTTGAAAAATTGGTCCAAATCTAAAATGAAACTTGCCAAAGAATATAACAGAAGATGCTTTTTATTGAAATGTAGAAAATTCACTGAGTGTGAGAGATTTGGAGGATTTTGGTGTCACCCATTATGGTGAATTAAGTTAGATTATGAATTGCGAAGGTTGATTAATCAGACTGTGTGCGCTGGTGGGGACATCGGCATCACGAAGGGTGAGAGCCGTAGTTGTGTGGGTGTCTCTACCAGATCACGGAGATACTGTAGGTGATTACTGTGTCATTGAGGGTGAGAGCCTTAGTGAGGTTGGTGTCACCCTAAAACTTCATTTGCAATCTCGTAGTTTGCTTTGTTTTTCTTTCGGGTTGTTTTTTGTTGCAATTAGGAATGTTGTTTTTTCACTATTTGAATTTTACCATTATAAAAAATTCGAAGGGAATGGGTGGTTAGGAAAACCGGCCTACTTTATTGTACAACTTATAACTCAAAAGAATCAGTTCAATCCGAAAAAGAAGAATTATTGTTGTATGCCCTTTATCACAGGACAACTGTCTAACTGTCAATTGGTACCTAACCTAACATAACCTTCTCAACTATTTTAATAACCATGTGCTGTTTTCTACGTTTATGTCAAGATATAATATTTTTTAATCTTAATTTTTAAAATGATAATGTGTTAATCTAGTTTTATTAGTTCAATCCTACGATTTTCTTGGAATGTCACATGTAGTGATACCACCTAAGACGATTCTATTCTCACCAACGTAAGTTTTTATCCTTGTATACCTAATTTAATTCCATACATTTTGAATATTGTCATAGGTGATATTAATGCATTCATTATTTTGTAGTTTTTCCTGAAGATGAATAAAAATTTATTCGAAAGCTTGAAACATAGTTGAAAGAGTACACTTATTTCACATAGCCACTAACCCTATATATATATATATATATATATATATATATATATATATATATATATATATATATATATATATATATATATATATATATATATATAATTAAATTTATGTTCTTTGCCGACTATTAGGTATTAAACCAGAAATTTTTGGGGTATAAGGCAATGTGTTTTAAGAAAAACTCTTTTACTTGTTTTCCAAGCTTTCGAAATATATTTATTTCATTATCAAGGAATAAGCAAGAGTATAAACAAAATTGGTGTTAGAAAATGGTAAATATAACATAAAAAACTATTTTAACTTTAATTTGGAATTTAAAAAAAAATTTTTTAAGTCAAATTATTTATAAAACAAAATAACGTCATAAAATTAATAAACAACTTAATTGCTTCAGATAAAATGTAATAATAAAAGAGTAGAAAATAATAGGTTATAATTTTAATTTCTTCTTTCATGAAAAATGTAAATTTTGATTAAAATATTTAATTGTTCTATGATAAAAAATAAGGATATCTTATTCTTTTTTATAATTTTGATTTAAGCTTCTAAAATGTCATTTAAAATCAAAATAAAAATGTCAAATAAATGTCATGAATTTTAGGTATTATTTAGATCTTTATTTGTATGTTTATCCAAAGATAGCAGATAATAATAAATGTCACTCAAGTGTTATGGTCACTTTTTTTTATTCATAATATCATTGTCTTGTGATATAGATGCCATTTCCAAAAAAGTCTTTTTTATTGTTAATTTGTACATCCAAAATACTAACAGAAGCATAATCGATAAGATGGTCATTAGTTATTGAATGTTTAGCCAATTCACATCTTTCAGGATGTAACCTGGTATCACTCTTATGCAAGGATAAACGTTGTTTTAATCTTTGGCCAGTTTGACCTATGTATTTTTTGTCGCAAGCAGAACAAGGAATACAATATACTACATTAGATAAATCCAAAATTGGAGTTGTATCTTTTACTTTACTAAAAATTTTGTTTAAGGTAAGACATGTTCTACTCGTAATTTTAATATTATTTAATGGTTTAAAAATTCTACTTAATTTAGATGTAATTTCTCGAATGTATGGTAATGATACATATAATTTTGTATTATTGGTTTGAATGTCTAATTCTTTATTATTTTGATCATATGTATTTATATTGTAAGAATTATTACTTAATACATTTTTTATTAATTTATTCGGATAACCATTTTCTAAAAACATTTCATGTAAAATTTTAAAATTTTTATTATGAAAAATAGGATCCGAAATCAATGTAATTCTTTTTTCATATCATAAATTTTCGACTAAAATTAATTTAATAATGCAAATGAAAAAAAGAATTACATTGATTTCGGATCCTATTTTTCATAATAAAAATTTTAAAATTTTACATGAAATGTTTTTAGAAAATGGTTATCCGAATAAATTAATAAAAAATGTATTAAGTAATAATTCTTACAATATAAATACATATGATCAAAATAATAAAGAATTAGACATTCAAACCAATAATACAAAATTATATGTATCATTACCATACATTCGAGAAATTACATCTAAATTAAGTAGAATTTTTAAACCATTAAATAATATTAAAATTACGAGTAGAACATGTCTTACCTTAAACAAAATTTTTAGTAAAGTAAAAGATACAACTCCAATTTTGGATTTATCTAATGTAGTATATTGTATTCCTTGTTCTGCTTGCGACAAAAAATACATAGGTCAAACTGGCCAAAGATTAAAACAACGTTTATCCTTGCATAAGAGTGATACCAGGTTACATCCTGAAAGATGTGAATTGGCTAAACATTCAATAACTAATGACCATCTTATCGATTATGCTTCTGTTAGTTTTTTGGATGTACAAATTAACAATAAAAAAGACTTTTTTGGAAATGGCATCTATATCACAAGACAATGATATTATGAATAAAAAAAGTGACCATAAAAACTTGAGTGACATTTATTATTATCTGCTATCTTTGGATAAACATACAAATAAAGATCTAAATAATACCTAAAATTCATGACATTTATTTGACATTTTTATTTTGATTTTAAATGACATTTTAGAAGCTTAAATCAAAATTATAAAAGAATAAGATATCCTTATTTTTTATCATAGAACAATTAAATATTTTAATCAAAATTTACATTTTTCATGAAAGAAGAAATTAAAAAATTATAACCTATTATTTTCTACTCTTTTATTATTACATTTTATCTGAAGCAATTAAGTTGTTTATTAATTTTATGACGTTATTTTGTTTTATAAATAATTTGACTTAAAAAAATTTTTAAATTCCAAATTAAAGTTAAAATAGTTTTTTTATGTTATATTTACCATTTTTTAACACCAATTTTGTTTATACTCGTGCTTATTCCTTGATAATGAAATAAATATATTTCGAAAGCTTGGAAAACAAGTAAAAGAGTTTTCTTAAAACACATTGCCGTATACCCCAAAATTTCTGTTTTAATATATATATATATTATATATATATATATTGAGACGAAGTTTTATTATCATAAAAAAATTTATTCATTAAAGAAAATATTAATTTCAATAAGAATGTGTATTATGATGATTAAATCAAAAACAAAATCGTTAAGTCAATTAAAAGCAAAATAAATAATAAAAAAGTAATCACATTACATAAAAATAATCAAAATCACCATTAAAAAAATAAATAATAATGAAAATATAATTCTAAATGTAAAATAAAATAAACGAACAAATTATAAATTTTTGTAAAATATTTTTCTGTTAAATATATAAAAGGATTTTCAAAGATCTACAAAAGTGTATAAAAGTGTGTCTTCTACGAATAACACTTGTGCATATGTGTGACGTAAAATTATCAGAACTACGACTGCTAACATCGCGTGTTTGAAATGTTTAGTTTCCATGAATTCCAAAACTTTAGAAGTGCACCTGTGCCTGTGTGACGTCAAATTATCAGAACTACGAGTGCTTGTACACACCATCGCGTGTTTGAAATGTTTAGTTTCCTCGAACTCCAAGAGCTTAGAATAGCAGCTGCACGTTGTGACGTATGAGTTACTCGGAAGTATATCGGTCGAATTTATGACTTCAAGCCTCAGTGTAAATATAATTTGAGAGCTTTTCCGACCATAATAAATTATATAAAAATTATTGAACATTAAAAATGATTATTGTATATATTATGTAAAAAAATTGTTTGTAAAATATAAGTAGTTAGTTAGAAATAAGCAAATTAAGAAATAGTTCCTTCTGATTGGTTCTCGTGGAGTTTTTAAATGAAGCATTTTTATTGGTCAGAGAATAATGAGAGAGGGATCTCAGTTTTTACGTAAAAGAACCAGTCAGGAAGAATGAAAGGGATTCAAGCCAAATTTTAAGAGAGTCAAGACCCTTTATACAAACATTAAAGCTTCGTTTAAAAAAATTTTCAACAAACATTTAAGATTTAATTTTAAAAAAACTTTCACGACTCAATACTCAAGTTTAATTTTAAAAAAGATTCAAGACTCATTTTCAAAACATTCAACAACAGTTATTATAATATTCAACTCGTAATCTACATTTTAAAAAAGACTTTGATTAGTCATAAATTTTATTAACTTTATAAGTTAACAGTATTCGACTTTGAATCGAAAATAGGTTTGTTGAATCGAGCAGAGTAATCTTATAATATAACAGTTTCAACTGTAATTTTAATGATACAAAAGTTAGTATTAAATTAATATAAGAAGCTTGACTTACCTTATATCAGAAATAATCCTAGTATAAAACTTTGTAACACGCCACTTGTAAAAAGGGAGTCTTATCAACCAGTAAATTGTATAAACAAATCCACAAGTAAACAATAATAAATTCTACATCGTAAGAGTTTCTGTCTTTAATTAAACCATTGGAAGTTCTACATCCCACGTGTCTACCAGAAGAGAAGATAGACCACCAGTTCCAGCGACACCTACATGTGAATGGCGAACACTCGAGAGACAAAGTTAAAAAAAGGTACCGTTATTTGATTTGTATTAAGTGTGCGTATAAACTGTTTTAAAGCGATAATAATTATTAGCCGCTAGAGAACATTTATACTACTTTATTGTAAAGATTTTTGAATTTCATTTTGATAGAAAATTTATAATTTGTTTGAGCGTAAATCTGTGGTGAAACCTGTACGACCTGAGATATAATTTTTCGATTAACGATAGTGTCTATTTTCAATAAACATTAAATTTATTTGAGCTAGTCATCATTATACAACATATTATTTAAGGGGCTAAAAAACATTATTATTGTAGTAAAAAACTTCAACAATTACGTCAAATCAAATAAAAACAAACCACTAATAATATCATGCCACAATTAACGTGAATTTACTAAAATAACATTCAATCATCAGAAAAAATTAAAATAATAAAACAAAAAAAGAAAACATATGAACCCAACAGCAATAAAATAATAAAATCATAATATATATATATATATATAAAGGAGGGTAGTCTTGACTGATATATATGAAATTAAAGGTTTTTTTTGAGGTAAGCAGTCAAATAAAAAAGGGTGTTTCAAAAAAAGGTAACACCGTCTCTAGGATAGGTAAAAAACAAAAAAATAATTGGTGTTGGCTTAGTGAAATTTTTATTCTAACGTCATCCGTTTTCAAGATAAAGGGCGTTGAAGAAAATGAAAAATTACACATTTCTTACGATTTTGCCGAAACTACTGGGACCATTGCAATGAAATTTTATACGAATATGTTTTGGAAGCTAATAATATCCCATGAATTTGTTTTTATAACTAACTCTCATAGAGGCCGCTAGTTACACGATTCATACAACGTATTATTCAACATAACTTTTTTAAGGGTAGAATTATTAGTCAAATTTCCAAATGAACATAAACATCGTTTAATTCTGCACCAAAAAGTTACTCTTGGTAAAACTCGATATTATGTACCGTTTTCGGAATATTTTGATTTGAAAATTATGAAGTAATAATCGCCCCTGGTATAAACTAATGATAAAGTTCGCTTTTCTCTAAGTTTGCCATGTAAAATTGACATTTATTGATTGTTATGACAATAAGTTAATTTTACAAATAACAAGGTTTCAAAACTCTATTTATTGTTGGGGTTGGGGGTCGAGGGCTCTGGTTCCCTTTCTAATCGGCGTAAAGCTGAACGGAAAAACGAACTATCTCAGGGTATTGGTATTAAACCATTCCAAGACCGCTGGGTACTCTCAACTAGATTGGGAGTTTGTGATCTCTGATTGCAACCTACTCGTGGTGACCCTGTTGAAACTGAATCCAGCGGATCTAGACCGGAAGGTCGAAAAACATTCCCCAAGTCCAAGTTGTTAGATACCGTGACGATGACTGAATGGCACTGGGGTGATAGTGTCGCAAAACGAGAGCCCAAGGCTAAGAAGCCGGGGCAATCAAAAACTAAGGAGGATACTAAAGCTGCAGAGCCAAGTACCTCCTCGAAAAATCCTCAGGCTGAAAGGCCCGGATCTTCCAAAGCCGAAAGGCAAAAAATTTCAAAGGCTGTCAGGGTCAATACCTTGGAGGAGGTTGATCTTATGACAGACGAGGAAATTAAATTTGCAAGACTATCTGGCATCTCCAAAGCCAAGATAGAGAAATTGGTAAAACAAGGCCAAAATTACATCCAATCCAAAAGGGCCGTAATTAAAGCCAATTTTACCAAATCCTTGGAGAAAGCAAAGGAGGAACAGCCAAAGCCGACAAAGGCAAAGGCAGTGAACCCTAAGCAAAAAACCGTACCAGCCACAGGCTCAAAAAGGCCAAGGTCACACGGTAATACACCACCCGAAAGCCAGCGCAAAGGGAAGAAACCAAAGACTGAAGGTCTAACCTTTAGTGAAGCCGCAGCTTCTATAAAAGTAGCTGTGGTAAGTACAGGTTTCCCGGAGGCCAAGATGGATCAGGATAAGCTGAAGGCAGTCCAAAAATCCGTCATGGCCGCCTATGAGTCGATTCCGGAGGGAGGACCGCAGGTCCGCTTCCTGAAGAGCACTTTTAGACCGGGATATCTGGAACTCACTTGTGTGGACGACACAACGGCAAACTGGAGTTAAGGAGGTCTCCCCAACTCTAAAGCCGTGGGATGGCGCATCCCTGATGGCACTGGAGGGAAAGGACATGCCCAAACCCTTTGCAAGTGTGGTATTTATACCAGACGAAGACGGCGAAAGGCTGGAGTCCAAAAGGGTCCTTAATAGGTTAAGGATAAGTAACCATGGACTCAGAACGGACCTATGGACGGTCTGGGGCAGCAAGCCTACAGAAAAGGAGTACTCTGGACATTCTCGATGGATCAGGAATCCAAGGAGGAGATCCAGAGGCTCAAAATGACCCCGTACTTTGGCTTAGGAAGGGTAACCTTCAGAGCCAAAAAGGAGAAGCTAACAGCAACGTCCACCACGGAGACAAGGGAAACACCCATGGAGGCTCAGGAGGAGGAAGCTCCCGAGAGTGGAGTCAGCCCCTCAAAAGGACGTCAGTCCACGAGAAGGAAGACTCCGCTCAAGGAAGACCTCCTGAGGAAGAAATGGAGAGCTCTTCGCAAGAAGAGAAGTAAGGTTCTTGCAAGCCAATCTTCAACACGCTAAAGCTGCATCGGCAACAGTGTGTAGAAGAGTGGAGCAAGAAGGCATCGATGTGGCCCTCTTGCAAGAACCCTGGAGGATAGGCGATAAGGTAGCCGGCCTATCCACCAAATCAGGTAAGATATTACAAACCCCTAAGGCCGTAAGGCCAAGGGCTTGTATAATTTACAGTAATAGAATACAATGTACTTTAATACCAGTGCTCTGCACTGGTGATGTTGTTACAGGTATCCTAACAGTATCCACGGACGAGGGGGAAAGAAGCTTGGTAGTATGCTCCGCCTATTTCCCTGGAGATGAGACTGAAAGTCCACCACACATAATAAGCGACATTGTTGCATACTGTGTGGGAAAAGGATTGCAGTTAATAATAGGATGTGATGCGAACGCACACCATACAATATGGGGCAGCACGGACATCAATAAAAGAGGTGAGTCTATTTTGAACTTTATCTTATCCGATGGTTTAATTATCTCCAATATAGGAAATAAACCTACATTTGTCTCTACCAAAACGCGCAAAGAAGTTTTAGATCTAACACTCTGCACGAATAAAATTGGTGATAACATCATAAACTGGCATGTGTCTGAAGAACCTTCGAGTTCAGACCACAGACACATAAGATTTGATCTAAACATTTTTCCGTCGGAAACAAAATACCGTAACCCAAGAGATACGAACTGGACGGGGTATAAAGAAGCCCTCAGTAATAATCTCAAGGAAGGTATTGAACCACTTAATAGTACCAAAACTATAAACGCGGCGGCAAAAATGGTAAGTGAAGCTATATTGGCGGCATACCATGAAAATTGCCCTGAAAAAACAAGGAAAAACAAAGGCACTAATACAGTCTGGTGGAACAACGGCTTAAGGAAGCTTAGGGCGGAGGTCCGAAGCCTCTTTAATAAAGCCAAAAGCAGGCAGGACTGGGATGCCTATAGGTATAAGCTCACGCAATACTATTAAGAAATACTTACAGACAAAAGGAAAACTTTGAGGAAGTTCTGCGTGGAGATTTGAGACTCTACGGCATGTTCCAGAATCCACAAAGTCCTGGCTAAAGATGGAACAACCAGTAAAGAGGTGGGTTTCTTAAAGAAAGCTAATGGCACTTACACAGAAACCAAAGAGGAAAGTCTTAAAGAACTGGTATATACACACTTTCCTGCCGCAACAATTCTGGATGACTCAATAAGGCTAACCAATCTGGAACAAAAGCTGACCAGGCCAAGTTCGACAGATTGGAAAATGGCTACAGAAGTCACAAGACCTAACAGAATCAGATGGGCAATCAAAAAATTTAAACCATTTAAGTCCCCAGGGATGGATGGTATACACCCCATTCTATTACAGATGGGGGTGGAGGAGTTGCTACCACATTTAAGTAGGATACTAAAAGCTTGTTTGGCATGGGGTATCTTACCAGAAGTATGGCAAAAGGTTAAAGTCATCTACTTACCAAAGGTTGGTAAAGTATCGGACCTAACACCAAAATCATACAGACCAATAAGCCTGTCATCCTTTCTACTAAAGACTTTAGAGAGGCTTTTGGACAGGTACATAAGAGACGAAGTGCTAAAAGAGCACCCTCTAAGCAATCGTCAATATGCATACCAACCAGGTAAATCAACGGAAACGGCATTAGATGACCTAAATAGGTTGGTCTCTAAGTCTATAGAGGACAAAGAGATTGCAATGTCTGCCTTTCTGGACATCGAAGGAGCGTTTAACAATGTTACAACGAACTCATTGATAGATGCAATGAGTAGACGGGGCACACCTCAAGTGATATGCAGATGGATAAAGGCAGCTCTAGAGAATAGGATTGTAATATCCTCACTAGGGCAAGCTACCATCAAAGCGAAAGCAGGTGGAGGTTGTCCACAAGGAGGAGTTCTGTCACCACTACTTTGGGCAACCCTAGTAGACGATCTCCTCAACGAATTATCCAAAAAAGACTTTCAGTGTCTAGGATATGCAGATGACATAGCGATTGTCATCAGAGGCAAATTTGCCGGGGTATTATCCGACAGAATGCAGATAGCCCTAAACACGGTTGAAAACAGTCAATGCTCAAAAAACACAAATTATCAACTTCACAAAAAAGACAACATTGGCCGGTCTAAAACCACTAACATTGGGGGGAACAGTGATTCCAGTAGTCAAAGAAATAAAATACCTAGGAGTATTCCTGGATCAAAGACTCTCATGGAACACACACATACAAAAACCACGCAGAAAGCTATATTGTCATTGGGCAGATGTAGACGAATGTGTGGAAAAAATTGGGGGCTTAACCCCAAAATGACCATATGGTTATATACAAGGGTTATTAGACCCATAATAACCTACGGGTCAGTGGTATGGTGGACAAAGACACAGCAAACAGGAGCAGTAAGGCTATTAAGTAACATACAAAGGTTAGCTTGCCTGTGCGTTACGGGGGCCATAAAAACTACTCCTTTAGCTGCACTGGAAGTCTTGTTAAACATTCCACCACTACACATATATATACAGGGCGAAGCGAGAGCAGCCATGCACAGATTAATACATAATCAGCAGCACATAAGCCAATCGCATGGGGCTGATAATGGTAAGCTAATCAAGGAACTAAAAGCGGATAACATTTTGGGGCAACCCATTGACGCAACAGTCACGAGATATAGCTTTGCCAATAAATTTAAAATAGTTATACCAGGTAGGGAAGACTGGGAAAAGGTGTACCCGTAGAGGCGGAGTCAACCTGGTACACGGACGGCTCAAAGACGCCGTATGGCGTGGGAGCCGGCGTAGTCGGAAGGAAACAAGGAATAACATTCCCAGTAAGTCTATCCCAAAATGCCACGATTTTTCAAGCAGAAATTACGGCAATTCACTACTGTGTAGAAAAAATTAAAAGACTGGATAGGACATACCGTGCTAAGGGCACTAGATTCTGTAGAGGTCAATTCTAGGCTAGTATGGGACTGTGTGCATGCTCTGAATACTCTGGGGGATCGTAGCAAGGTTACGGTAGCTTGGGTACCAGGTCATAGGGGTCTAAAAGGCATTGAAAAGGCAGATGAAATGGCTAAACTAGGCTCATCAATGCCTTTTATTGGACCGGAACCTTTCTGCGGCATTGCAAAAAATATAATAAAGACGGCCATGAAAACATGGGTGGCACAAAAATCACGGGAATGGTGGTGGAATTCACCAGGACAAAGGCAAGTGAAACAGTTCATAATGGAACATTCGCAAAAGTTTACACTCATTGAGTAAAGACAGGAAAACGGTCAAAACTGTAGTAAGTCTATTGACGGGGCACTGTAAGCTAAACAGGCATCTTAAGCTGATGGGGTTGACAGAGACGGATCTGTGCAGATTCTGTCACCTAGAAGAGGAAACACCAGAGCACATCTTATGTCAGTGCGACGGACTGGTAAATATGCGGTTCCTGATTTTAGGAGAAGAATATCCATTGGCAAGGGACTACATGAAGGTTACAGTCTTAAAGCTTATAGACTTTTTTTTCGAGGACCACAAAAGATCTGAAAAGGTCGCAGTGGAATAGGCTTCTGGCCACCTCTTAAACATCTATCTATGTTCATTTGGAGTTTTGACTAATAATTCTACCCTAAAAAAGTTATGTTGAATAATACGTTGTATGAATCGTGTAACTAGCGCCCTCTATGAGAGTTAGTTATTAAAACAAATTCATGGGATATTATTAGCTTCCAAAACATATTCGTATAAAATTTCATTGCAATGGTCCCAGTAGTTTCGGCAAAATCGTAAGAAATGTGTAATTTTTCATTTTCTTCAACGCCCTTTATCTTGAAAAACGGATGGCGTTAGAAAAAATTTCACTAAGCCAACCCCAATTATTTTTTCTGTTTTTACCTATCCTAGAGACGGTGTTACCTTTTTTTGAAACACACTGTATATATATATATATATATATATATATATATATATATATATCTGTATTTACTAAAATCGTCCTTAAATGAAACAAAATAACAGTTACCTGACGGAAATCTAGCAAAAGGTCCACATACATCAGAGTGTATAAGTTCACCAGGTCTTGTTGTACGTTCTCTGGTACCAAATTTTAGACGATGGGCTTTCCCATATATGCAGCCCTCACACAGCTTACTATCTAGGTGTACCTGTATACCTAATTCTCTTTCGATTACAGACTTTTCATGCCTTTTATTCTGGTGGCCAAGGCGTTCATGGTAAAGTTGCAGCAAATTTGTATTAGATATCACATTCAATTCTTCTTTCTTATTTTGTAATGCTAACTTATATAATCCTCCAAATCGAGATCGTGTTCCAACTACTTTAACGTCTCCATTAATTGTTAAAGTGCATATTTCAGCACTTGAGTGAAATTCACTATTGTGATTTCTATCTTGAGCTGCTAAAACAGAAAAAAGATTTTTCTTTATACCAGGTACATAACATACGTTTTTCCATATACATTAGATTCAATAGTAACCATTCCTTTTCCAATAGCGGTGATAGACATTACCTGTAGTTACTGTACACTGGTTATTAAAATATTCAAATGTATCGAAAATATTTTCTCTGTTCGTAATATGGCTTGTGGCACCATTATCGACATACCTGCTTGAAGCATACGATACTACATTGATGTAATTCTTTTGGTTTTTATTAGTTTCTTGTGATTTTGAAGGACGTCCATCTCCCTTCCACTTATCACATTGTAGAACTTTATGACCAGTCATATTAGATAAGGCTCTTTCATATGCACATAATTGTGTTGTTAAATTATCTACTGTTTGTGGTATCATGTACATTGTGGGCTATTGTTAAATTTTTGTTTAAGTTTGTACTTATGTTGGTACCAGTGCTTGTCAGTATAGCAAACTCTTTTACTTCACTTTCCGTCCTTTGCGGATAAAATCCGGTTGTCTCAAAAACCGTAATGTCGCATGGAATTAATTCATAGGAAATGCAAGTTAAATGCTCAGTCTTTTCGATGATATCCAGACAATTATTTAGCCGAAGTTTTTTAAGGTAGGAAAATAGCGGATCGTTTTTAAAACATTCCCAATATCCTCTCAAAAAATACTTTGCATTGTTGATGACTTGGATAAGGGATGGAAGTACTTTAAACTCAGTAGAAATGGGAGAGCCCTTGAGAGACTCCTCAAGGACCGACTCTCGAACTTCTCTGACATACACAACATCATCCCCCAATTTCAATCAGGTTTCAGACCAGAGCACTCCACCCTTACTCCTTTGGTCAACTTCCAAACAATCATATCCAGATCCCAAAATAATCCTCTCTGCAGTGCTGCAATATTCCTCGATATTCAGAAGGCTTTCGATCAGGTCTGGCACGCCGGACTTGTTAGAAAGCTCATGAGCATCCACCTTCCTATTCCCTTCGTTAAACTCATTCACTCCTACCTAACAAATCGCACTATCAGAGTTCACAATAGTAATAAAATAATACCCTATTGTAATAAAAATGTATTAGGTGTTTACCTGGAAGATTTTGTGGGAGAACTTTTACTAAAGGTAGAGTCTGAAATAAATGAAAGAAATTACAATATAAGTATAAATGATTAGTTAAGGTTTAAAAATGTTTTTACCTGCAAGACACTTCCGTAATTATGGGCATATTATACTACAAATGTGGCTCAGCTTTGGGTCTAATTTATTTTTGACGACCTGATATCTAAGTAATTATAATATCGCTCTCATCAAAATGGTCTGAGCAAATTGATGTATATTTAAAAACATGTTGGTTATTTAAATTTAGCCCTCTCCGCGTTTGTTATTGTTTCAGTGGAAAACTAAAATACAAAATAAATCAATACCTACTCATAAAAATATAAAAAATACATGAAATAAGATTTCTAACTCAAACTAAAAAAGTTTTTGTAGACATACAAAATACCAAATATTTGTTTACTAAAAATTTTAACAGCACCACTGGATAATCAACAACTTTGTTTACATTATCGTAATGTCACTAACCACTGGAATATTAAGTTTGGGTTGGAAAAATCCATTTTTTTAAACTACACAATGACGAACCATTTTTTAAAGCTTAACAGTTTATTTAAAGAAAAAAAACCGAATAACACTAAGAAACAATATAAAATACTTAACCACCGCAGCACAACACTGTAAATCCAAAAATGGTATAAAATAATCAACTTGTAGTAGTTTCAACCCCACAGCGTTGCCAACACTTTTCCTAATAAATTTTAAAAGTTTGTAAAAATGACTAAAAACATTGTTTAAAGCCAAAAGATAAAAGAAGATGCTTAATTTAAAAAGCAATTATTTAATGAATGTAGTTTACACAATTTTAAACGTAAAAATACTCTTATTTTAATATAAATCATATTGTTTGTTTTAAAACATCGTCAGTAAATCTAGGGAACGTAACTCAAGTTCGGCATCGGGTGTTTTTGTCAATAAAGATGTGTGATCGCTTTAAAATGTAAACAGTTGGATCCCTTTAAATTATATGTCTATGCCCACTACTAAAAGACAACGAGATCAACCGGGTCCGCAAGAAACCATCTCGAGGTTCCACCAGCCATTCATGTTAGTTATACACGTTAACACCAATCAATAAAGTATTTAGCTAACCAGTGTATGCTTTGTATCACCAACTACTTCAATCTTTTTAATTGATGAATAAGAATATTTCCTTAAGAATCAGAAAAATATTAAAACACCATTTCTTTTCGCTCCGCCCAAGGCAACGGAATACTATAGCATTTCCTAGGACCATAGGTAAAACCTCTGTTCTGGATTAGAGATTAGGCACCAACTGTTTTCGGAGTCTATTCTACCGCTTTTTACTGTCGACATAAATTTTAATCTGGCAGCATTTAAATTGCAGTTTTCTAAGTTTTCCTATTTTTTATTTGATTTATAAAATTTTCTTAATATATCTATAAACTTGCACCAAAATGATATATATCCTTACAACGAATTTGATTAGTAAAAAAAAACCCTTATGGCAAAAAAATTAATGTAGGTATTCGTTAGTTCAACAAATAACTTAATTTAAAATACCTATCTCAATATTCATTATTCAATAAAACAAAACTGACCCCTATGAAAACTCCAAAATTGTTGGAAAAAATGAGAAATACAGTAACTAAATACTAATCTATAATTTAATTATAATTTACTATAAACTAAACTATAAATACCGGGTGTCCCAGAAGTTTTTTGACCCATTTTAACTGCAAATATATCGGAACTTAAAAACCATACAGAGGTGCGGTTTTCGAAGAACAATTTCTTTTTATATAAAATTTTTTTGAATATATATGTTTAATTAGTAAAATCTTATTAAGGTGTTTAATAAAAAGCTGTTTTTTAAATGCAAATATTGTCGATTTTTTTAATGGAACACCCTACATATTTTTATTCTATCTGACAGACAAACTCTTTCCCTTTGAGAAAATGTATAATTTGTTAAAATGGCGTATTTTGATAGATTTTAAAATTGTTAGAGAAATTTTAAAAGATAATAGTGTTTAAGAAGAAACAGAAGATTAAGATGATCACAATGAGAATAATAATATTTAAGAAATAACAATTGGCAAGCAAGATGACAATAAATAAGTGCTATGATTATGCAGCAATATTTTATTAAAAATAAACAATAATTATTAAAAACTACTTCACCAATTTATAAGAATCTTTGTAATAAAATGTTTGATCTTTTATTTTAATTATTGTATAATTATTACAAAATATTTATTAAAAAACATAAAAACATTACTAGATTTTTAAATAAACAACCATAATATTCCTGGCAGAAAAACAAAACACTGATCTGAAAGTAACAACATAAGTAACATTATTTTTGCCTCTTTTCTACTTGTTTTTAGCCAATTGATTTAAAACTGTAGCTAAACATCTAATAGAGTGGGCAATTGCAAATTTGAAATTTGCTAAATTTTGCACTTGCTTATTGTGTGAGTTTATTGCATGTTCAGCACAAACTTTTCAAGTTTTAACCCTCTTCCTTTGTACCTATTTTATTTTTTTTTTTTCTTCTCATGATACATTTTCAACAGGGAAACGCAAGTTTACTTTTTCCAAGGTGCTATCTTGGTTGAGAATTCCTTAAAATAATATTAAATGAATAAATATTAATTGGTTTTGAAAAAGAGTTTAAAAAATAGGTACTATGAATATTTCTTAATAGGTACTTACTATGTTTAGTCTCATTATATATAGGTGCATTACCAGCTTCATTATATTATGAAGGTGTATTTTGAGTCTCATTATAAGTAGGTATAGTATCAGACTCAATATTTATAAATTTAATCTGTCTGGTATATCTTCAACTGAATTATTTAAATTTTGAGAGATTCCAACCTCCACTAAATCTGCTCCTTCTGCACTAATAGTTAAATAAAGGGCCAGTAGTCTTTTTTTCTAAGTCAAAGGTTTAACTGGACCACCTCCTCCTGTGCCTTGGGGTCCATATTTGATGTCCCTTATCCGTTTTATAATATTTGCCTACCTTCACTTAAAGTATAAAATAACATTTAACTTATAAAATAGTCCTAAATATTATAATAGTATTTAAGAATAATGAAAAACTCTTCGTTTTACCAAAACTTCCAATATTTATTTAAAAAATTGCTTTATTAACTTTAATGATAGCCGTTTCGCTAGACTTAGCATCGTCAGATTGACATATTGAAGTTACATTTTGTTTGTTTGTAGCTAGGTACCTGATGTTTATTAGGTAGTTATAAGGCTAGACCAAGTATGGAAGTAATAAGACATAACAATATTAAAGCCTAGATGTTATGAGCCCTAAGGGATTATCCTGGATGTACTTCCCTCTAAGATCAGTATAACTGTGCAATGATATAGAAAAATCAGGAAAAAACTATATCATGCTGATCTTTACAATAACTTAATATATTTGTGTTACAATTACGTCTTATCTATGTATAAAATGAAGACTCAATCAAAGCAAACACTTTAAAAGTGGAGAACTTCCCAGATTTATTTGTTCATTAACAACTTTAAATTGTGGATCTGCTAGATGTCTTTTTATTTCAAGTTCTTCAAGGAAATCTAAATTTTGTTTTTTATTACAAGTGTGTAGTATTTGGATGTCATTGATGTGTAAGAGTGAGGTTGGATGTTCAAGTAGGTGTTTTGCATAATTTGACTTATCTGGTTGTTTTAATCTATATGCTCTTAAATGTTCGTTAAATCTTACTTCAAAATTTCTTTGTGTTTGACCTATATATACAGCATTACACTTTGGACAATTAATTTTGTAAACACCAGATTTTTTTTAATTTAGGTAATTTTGTTTTAAATTTAACAATTTTGTACCAATATTATTTTGTATTTTAAATGATATTAATGCTGATGTTGCCGAAGATATTATTTTTGAAATTTTATTGGAAATAGTTCCACAATATGTAATATTTTTATAACTTTTAATTTCTTTAGTTTGTTTAGGAAATATTAGGTTTAGTGACACTTTCTGTTCTTTCTTATTAATTAATGTATTTATTAAATGAATTGGGTAGCCATTATATGTAGCTATTTGTTTTATGATATAAATTTCTTTATCAAAATTAATTTTGTTCATTGGAATTGAAAATACCCTATGTATCATAGAATTATAAGCTGCTATTTTATGTGTTATAGGATGATTTGAATTATACGGTATGGTTACATCTGTTTGTGTTGGTTTTCTGTATATTGAATAATTTAGTAAATTATTAACTTTTTCAATTTTTAAATCTAGAAAATTAATTGAATTATTTTCTTCAACTTCTAAAGTAAAATTAATTTTAGGATGCAAGGTATTAATATAATTAAAAAAAAAAAAAATAAATATATATATATATATATATATATATATATATATATATACAGAAAATATGCATTAATAAAGCAAATTTTTTAAATAAATATTGGAAGTTTTGGTAAAAAGAAGAGTTTTTTATTATTCTTAATAAGATGGACTTCCAAAAAGTAAGGGTTAGTACAATCAATTTAATAATAGTATTTTATATCATGATAGCCATTAAAGCAGATAGCTGTATTGTAATGTAATGTATTTCATTATGATACAGATTTTTTGCCTTGATTAAGTGTATTATAAAACAGAAGCATAGTGTTTTTTTAAATACTAAAGCCGCGTCCACACAGAAGCAACAATAAGCAACATTTGTCATCAATGACTAGTTTCTAGAAACAAAGTTGCTCTTTGTCGACAAATGTTTCTGGTTGTTTATGTCGCACACTGCGACAAAAGTCGACAGTCATGTTACTACATGTTGCTTCTGTGTGGACGCGGCTTTACATCTTTCCACTGTTTTATTGTTTAACTTTAGACTTTAGACTGTTTAATTTCGTTGTAATTCATTTCCACAGATCATTTAATTTAAATAAATCCATAGGTTATATCTTCGTGCCCATCAAAAATTTTCTTTTCTTAGGAAACTTATGAAATATTCTTTTTGTTTTCTTGTTATTCTTTTAGCTCTAGACAAATTCAATTAATTGTTTGAACACAAAAATAATAATATAAACCACAAATTTAACTATATTATTTTACTATTATAGGTTGGAATTTCTTCTTTTTTATTTTTTGCTTTCTTTTATTAACAAAACTGACTTATATCAATGTTGCCAAATGTTGTACACTATTTTTAACGGTCCTCTAAAAACTGTGCGTACAGATTATTCCGATATTATTATTTAACGGACCTTTAAAATATGTATATTTTTAACGGCCTTTAATATTTCACGGAATAGTTACAGAATAGACCCCTGTTTTCCACATTACCATGGATACGATTTGTTTTTGTTTTTGTTTAATGTCTGTTGTTATGTATGAAATGTCAATAATAAAAATGTATATATAGTTTTTATTTTCGATAGTAGCTGCAGTTTTATTAAAAAGTTATTGTATTAGTCTGGATTTGGATTAATGTGCATCTGCTGTCCAACAGGTTATCGGCCCAAATATCCTGTGAAAAATAAAAGGTGGTAAATTTTACATTTTCTTCTTCCATCGAGCTGCTACGAAAAGCGTTGCAAAAATATGGCGGGTGAATCGAGTATAGCGGAAAGCATTGAAGAACTAAAAGAAAGAGAAAACTATTCAGAATGGAAATTTCAAGTGACTGCTTTATTAAAACTAGATGGATTGTGGAATGAGTAGATGAGTAGCAGCATCATCAGATACAGATATTGCGGCAAATGCACGACGTGAATGAAAAGGGGCTTTGTCAAGAATAATATCGAAATTGATTGTGTTAAACTCAACTTTTTGGAAGTTCATCTTACTAAGAACAATTAATAACTGCACAGTTAAACTAAACTTCCACTATTTATTTGAAAAATTCGCTTTAAAATCAATTACAGCTGTTTCGCTATCACTAGCATCGTCAGATTGACATATTGAAATTACATGTTGTTTGTTTGTAACTAGGTGCTTGATGTTGATAAGGAGTTAAGGCTAGACCAAGTAAGGAAGTAATAAGACATAACAATATTAAAGCCTAGATGTTATTAGCCCTAAGGGATTATCCTGGATGTATTTCCCTCAAAGATCAGTATAACTGTGCAATGATATTGAAAAACCAGGAAAAAACTATACCATGCTGATCTTTACAATAACTTAATATATTTATGTAACAATAATATCTAATCTATGTAAAAATGAAGACTTAATCAAAGTAAACAGTTTAATAGTGGAGAACTTTCAAGATTTATTTGTTCATTAACTACATTAAACTGTTGATCAGCTAGATGTCTTTTAATTTCAAGTTCTTCTAGAAAATCTAAATTTTGTTTTTTATCACAAATGTGTAGTATATGAATGTCATTGGTGTGTATAAGTGAGTTTGGATGTTCCAGTAGGTGTTTTGCATAGTTCGACTTATCTGGTTGTTGTAATCTATATGCTCTTAAGTGTTCATTAAATCTTACTTCAAAATTTCTTTGTGTTTGACCTATATATACTGCATTACATTTTGGACAATTAATTTTGTAAACACCAGATTTTTTTAATTTTGGTAGTTTTGTTTTTACATTTAACAATTTTGTTCCAATACTATTTTGTGTTTTAAATGATATTAATGTTGATGTTGCCGAAGTTATTATTTTTGAAATTGCATTGGAAATATTTCCACAATATGTAATACTTTTATAGCTTTTAATTTCTTTAGTTTGTTTTGGATATATTAGTTCTAGTGACATTTTTTGTTCTTTCTTATTAATTAATTTATTTATCAAATGTATTGGATAGCCATTAGATGTAGCTATTTGTTTTATGATCTCAATTTCTTTATTAAAATTACTTTTGTTCATTGGAATCGAAAATGCTCTATGTATCATGGAATTATAAGCTGCTAATTTATGTGATAGTGGATGATTTGAATTATATGGTATGGTTACATCTGTTTGTGTAGGTTTTCTGTATATTGAATAATTTAATGAATTATTAACTTTTTCAATTCTTAAATCTAGAAAATTAATTGAATTATTTTCTTCAACTTCTAAAGTAAAATTAATTTTAGGATGCAAGGTATTAATATAATTAAAAAATATATCTAACTGCCGTTCGCTACCTACAAAACCTGCTAACACATCATCAACATATCTATACAAAAATACAATATTGTTTTTATAACTAGAATTAAAGATTTTGTTTTCTAAATTATCCATAAATATATTTGCCAAAATTGGAGAAATAGGACTTCCCATGGGAAGACCCTCATTTTGAATATAAACTTTGTTATCAAAAGTAAAATAATTTTTAATAATGAATACATCAAATAGATCAATTATGTCTGATATTATACCTGGATGGATATTTCTTTCATCTAATAGTTTTTTAACTAGAACTATACATTCTTTAGGAGGTATTTTTTGAGAACATATTAGTTACGTCAAACGATACTAATTTAGTATTATTTTGTAAATTACATTTATTCAATTTTTTGATCAAATCTAATGAATTTTGTACTGAATATTTAGATGTGTAACCATAATTGTTTAGGATACTATTTAATTTTTTAGCTACTTTAGTATTAGGAGTGTTAACATACGAAACTACCGGTCTAATTGGTTTTGAATCTTTATGTAATTTAATTGTTCCATATAATTCTGGACATTGAGGATTTTTTATTTACTAGGTATTTTTTATCTATGTAATTAAATAGGTAATTTGAATGATTTACATGTTCTCTTATTTGGTTAGAAAATTTCTGTGTAGGATCGTTTTTAGAATTTTGACATTACTTGACATTATGAAATCATTCACTTTAGATTTAAATTCTTCTCTTTTTAAAATTACTGTTGAGTTACCCTTATCTGATTTTGTTATAATTAGGTTATTTTCATCTACTTTATTTTTGATTGATTTTAAAGCTAAAATGTCATTTTTAATACTTTGACTTTGACTTTTAAATTTGTTCGGTTTTATATCTTTAATAAGATTTGCTATTTGCATTTTTTTCATAAATAAAATTATTTGATTTAGTTTTCAAAGCTATTTCAGAATCTGTGGCTAAAATTTCTTTTATATTATTAGTGAATTTAGGAGGTATGCAATATTTTTAAATTGGCGCCCAAACGCTGGTTTCATTTTTCTCTGACTGTACAATAATTTTTTTCTTTGGGAAATAGATTTTCTATTCGAGAAAAGTACTTGGTGAAAATATCTACAAATTATTTTTTCTTAAATCATTTTTTTCATATTCTCAATATTAATCTTTCGTAATTAATTTTTTAACTGTCTTAAATATTTTTATAAACAGTTCAATTTCCTTTGATTTTTCCTATTGTGTTTTTAATACCTATATTATCCCTAACGTACAGCACTGATAGATATATTTATTTATTTATTTGCTTAACTATATTGATTGTTCAAATTTGTAGCAAACAGTTTATTTCGACGACAATAACTTGTACTTTTTATTGCTTATTTAGGTACCAGTTTTTTGTTTTTTGGTTAATGACTTTAAAATAGAAATTTTAATATTAGCGTGGTTTTAAAAATAACCTTGGTAATTTATATTGAAGCAGTTTGATTTTTATTCGTTTGGGACTGGTTTTTTTTTGTCTTGTCTTTCTTTTCTTCTTGACAATTAGGAAAGTTTTGCACTTTTAAAATATTTAATATTTTTACAATTTTCTTTTGAATTAAAATGAAAGCTGAATATTTGAAAGCACATGAACTTGTTTATGAAGTTTCATTATTTGATGTAGAGGTTCCTTCAAAGGTAGAGGAGTTACGTAAGCTTTTTAGAGGTTTAAGGGCACAACAATCCGCTGATAGGTCGTTTAAGGAGGGTGTAAATTCATATCCTTTCGAGGATGATTTAAACGAAATTAATACAACATTAAAGGAACTTAAATCGGAAATAGATTCTTTTTAGTGGTAATAAATTAGATTCAGCTTATAAAAGAATTTCAACAAGGTTAACTCATGTAAATGGTAGGATACATAGAATGAATGTGTCAGATAGTGAGCAAAAGAAAAAGCAGGGTATTTTAAAGAGTAAAGTTTTAATGTTAGAAGCAGATTTAGATATAAAAATTCCGGATCCAATTGTTACTAGCAATCCATCCACTTTGGGAAGTGATGCGCAAAGTAATGTTATCAAATACAATGACATTCATAAATGGGACATTTCTTTTGATGGTACAGGTTCACTTCATGATTTTTTGTCGAAAATAGAGTTGCTGAAAAATTCTCGAGGTGTGTCAGATGATGAATTGTTTATTAAATGTTTTGAATTTTTTAAGGGGTCAGCATTAGTTTGGTTTTTATCTATTAAAAATAAAGTAACTTCTTGGTCACACATTGTATCTAAACTTAAAGACGATTTTTTGCCTTGCAATTACCAGTTTAATTTAGAGTTAGAAATTAACAACAGAATGCAAACAGTTAATGAGCCAGCACATTTATTTATTGCACAAATGGAAAACATGTTCAGTAGATTGGATATAATACCGGACGAAGAAAGTAGGGTTACGAGAATTAGGCGAAATTTGTTACCATTTCATGTCTCTCAGTTAGTTTTGCACTCACCTAAAACTATTGATGAGTTAAGTAATCTTTGTAAACGGATTGAAGAATCACAGCTCTGGGCTGATAGAGGTAGAAATTCAGCTATAGTAAATAATAATTGTTATCTTAATAATAATAATAGTTTTTTTGAACCAGAATCAAATTTTAGAAATCGGCAAAACACTGTTAGGTACTCTAGTAACTTTGTAGCAAATAATAATGCACATAGATCCCGTGGTAGCAATACAAATAATAATAATGTTTCGAATAATTCAACTAGGATTTGTTGGAATTGTGATAAGAGAGGTCATATATATAATAATTGCAGATTACCTAGAACTATTTTTTGTTATGGTTGTGGTAGGAAAAATGTGGTTAAGTCAAAATGTTTTCGTTGCTCAAAAACTCAACACAGACTAGACAGGAAAGTCTGGGTGCTGTTTCCAGTCAACCAAGGGAAAATATACCGGACAATCAATCACAAAAAACAAAAAATACAAATGCTCACCGACACAAAAAATAAATGTCTTTACTTCTCCCAGTGAGTGGAACAATTACCTTAAGTTTGTACATATTTTTTAAATAACATTTCTTTTACTACTTCTGATTGTGCAGGTGATTCTGATCATATTAATATTTTACGTAATTCATTTAAATCAAATTTACAGACAACTAGTTTAAGGGAGGTATTTAATTCTAATGTTAGTCCTTTGTTTGTGAAAAAGAGTAACGATAATAGACCATATCTCAATATTAATATAAATAATACTGAAATTTTAGCTTTGATTGATAGTGGAAGCAATTCTTGTGTTTTGGGTAATCAAGGTTTTAATATTTTGCATTGTCTTAACTAGATACCTAGGAGCACATGGAATAGAGGAAGGGGATCTACCTGACTTGAAGCCCGACGATGTCCTAAACTTCCTCAGGAAGATAGGATTCGAAGAGCTGCTATAATTCTGAGAAAATATCAGAACATGGCAAGTAAGGGGGAAACAATAGATCCTATAGGTCGCAGTGTAATTATTACCCCTAACTTATACATACATACATACATACATACATACATACATACATACATAATTGTCAATGTCACTTTACTGTCTTTCGTGAAATAAAAGCCGAAGTATTGTTTTCCTGTATTTAATATTTTATTTCCATGAAAAACCTTTCATGGTAGCATCGCAGTGGTTATGATCGACGGAAAAATGAATCCAGATAGCTCAAATATGTTCAGCATACCGAAACTAACCGGTCGCGTCAACTATGCGACATGGAAGTTCGCCGTGCAAACATACCTGGAACATGAAGATCTTTGGCAGTATGTGGTGTATGATGCTAAAACGGATGCGTCGGCGTCTTCTACAAAGGAAGTCAAGGCTAAAGCGAAGTTAATTCTGTTGATGGACCCTCAAATCTACGTCCATATTCAAGATTGTTCGAGTGCCAAAGAAGCATGGAAACACCTCGAAAAAGCCTTCGATGACAGTGGTTTAGCGAGAAGAGTGGGTCTCCTGAGGGATATCGTCAACACAAATCTCGAATCGAGTGACAGCGTTGAAGATTACGTGAGCAAAATCATGTGTACTGCACACAAATTGCGAAACATCGGTTTTAAGGTTAACGACGAATGGCTGGGCACCCTGATGTTGGCTGGTCTCCCTGAAGTTTATATGCCCATGATCATGGGATTGGAGAGTTCTGGAGCAAAAATCAGCGCCGATCTTGTGAAAACAAAGCTGCTGCAGGAGGTTGCTTCAACTGCAACAAGTTCGGGCACATCGCTAAATTCTGTAAACTTCCTAAGAAAAGTAAAACTAACGACGACGAAAAGACAAATTTTGTTGCTGCTTTCTCCGCTGCTATCGAAAATGACAGTCAAAAATGGCATATTGACTCTGGTGCATCCATGCATATGACTGGAAAGAAAGAATGGTTGTACAACTTCACCGAGCCATCAGTGAAACAAATAACAGTTGCGAACAGTGAGCCATTTGTAGTAAAAGGGTTGGGTGTATAGACATTACTCTAGTTCAAGGAGAGAAGATTCAACTAAAGAATGTGTTATATGTTCCTGGACTAGCTGCCAACCTACTTTCAGTGAGTACTATAGTGAAGAATGGACATAAAGTGATCTTCAATAATGGTTGTGATATATTGTTACGGTTGCATTAGGAGTAGGATACAAGTGAGCATGTTTATTTATAAATATTACAAAAGAGATACTGAATTGGTGTACAACACTCGGGGGGAAACAATGATTAAAAATCATTATAAATCTTTGTTCGATTTTTTTTTATGAAAATAAATTAATAGATAGAAAGATAATAGAAAAACTACAAGTTGAGTTTAGTTTATTCTAGATAATTATTCTATAAATTTTATAAATTTCTTAAATTGTACCTTGAAAATAATTGATTAGTTTTAATTTCTAGATGTTACAAATTTGTGACCACTCCAAAAAAACAGGAGGAATAATTTTAGAATTCCAAATTTCACTAAAATAAAATCACCCTGTACAACAAAAATTCCAACAAACATCATTTGAGCTTACCAGTCACCAACATAAACACTGATTTTTTAGTAATTTTGCTTTTACTGCCAACATAAATTTAATTTTTTTGTTCAAAAAGGAAAGCTGGGAAAACAAAAGAATTATTGGTAACCAGGGTTTTGTTGAATCTTGAATCGCTCTCTTGTTTTTTGTTCCTGAAAGCGAAAGGAGGGTAAGAAAATTTGTCCTGATAAAATTAAAATTTTGTATGTGAAATTAAACAATTAACGCATAATCATGTAAGATAAATGCTTAAATCGATAAAATGTGTGTGTAGAAGTGTATTTTCATAAAAATTCAACCTACCTGACAAGAAATTGGGGCCAAAGTGTATTGGCATCCAATACTAGCAGTTCCAGGAGGACAGGCAAGTTATTTAAGCCTCAAGGAACATATTCCTGTCCATTAGAAGGTGACAACAGTTGTAAGGATTCTACATCTGAGGTATTTGGGGCCATTTTGCTCCAACACATATTTAGCAAGAATTAAGTACCAGGACTCTACAACATACATGCATGGACCAAATTCTGAACATTTTTAAGGTGATATCAATTATTATCGTTCTATTTTAATATTTGACATTTTCGATAAACTCTAGAATTTCAACAATTATTATCGCTCTATTTTAATGTTTAACATTTTCGATGAACTCTAGAATTTCACACTGATTTTTTTGTCATTAATTCATTTGTACGAGATCCATAATTATTGTCAACTTTATTCGTATCATAAAGGTTTTAATTAAATTAGCACGTGCTACAACTTTGATGTAGTTTGTTCTTGGAAGAGAGAACAGGATATTCAGGAATTTTCACATTCATACAGTTCAATTGAAGAATACTGTTTTATAACTAAGAACACGCTATATCTTAATTTAAGGTACATTCCATAGGAATAAAAAATTATAAAAAAAAAATTGTACTCACTTGTAACATCAATCCATTTTGGAATCTTTCTAATGCATCTTTTTCAGCGACATTCAATAATAAATGTTTCTTTTGAATTTCTAATTATTTTAAAGATAGATTAATTTGGGAGATTTGTTTAAAGAAAACAACCACTTCCAATTTTGCTTTCATCAGCTGTGACTTTCAGAACTTTAACCTCACAAAACACAGCATTTGACCGGAGGTAATAACCATAGAACTCTAACCCACACACGTAACCTGAGCAGGTGACGTCATACAGTGACCGGAGGAACTACATTAGGTATCTCTTTCGTTATTTGTTTTTATCATAAAAAATTTTAAAGTCTCATTGCTTTGAGCAGCCTGGTTTAATTTAACTTCATTGGCGTCATATTTGTTTTCAAGAAAATATTGTGGGAAGTCATATTGTTGTCTTAGGCGTACTGCTATAGGCAACACGTTTCACAAATACAAAATATCTTGACTACATATAATTATATATATATATATATATATATATATATATATATATATATATGAAATTAAAGGTTTTTTGAGGTAAGCAGTCAAATAAAAAAGGGCAATTAATGTAAACTCTTTATATTTTAATTTATCTATTATAATATAATGTTAAAAGTTTATTATAATTTTAGTTTGTGCTGAAGAAGAAAATAAACATTTTTCGAAAAGCTTCGCAAATATAAAGAGTTTACATTAATTGCCCTTTTTTATTTGACTGCTTACCTCAAAATAACCTTTAATTTTATACATATACATATACATATATATATATATATATATATATATATATAAATATAATTAAATTTCTGTTATTTGCCTAATAGGTATTAAACCAGACTTTTTGGGGTAAACGGCAATTTTTTTTAAGAAAACTCTTTTACTTGTTTTCCAAGCTTTCGAAATACAATTATTTCATTTTTTATGAATAAGTGCGAGTTAAAACCAAATTGCTGTTAACAACTTGGTAAATATAACATAAAAACTATTTTAACTTTAATTTGGAATTTAAAAAAAATTTTTAGTGCAATTATTTATAAAACAAAATTTGGTAAAAAACAATGCCGTTTACCCCAAAAATTCTGGTTTAATATATATATATATATATATATATATATATATATATATATATATATATATATATATATATATATATATATATATGTATATATATTGAGAAGGTATATTAAGGGTCACATCAAATTTTATTTTAGTTTTATTATTATTTTCGGAAATGTCACAAATTCAAATAAAATGTCAAAGTCAAAAAAATAATTTATTAGGTTAAGAAAATTTTTGTAATGTTTTGAATTCTGTAATAGTTTAAGTGTAGATAAGAAGTGTAGTGATAGTGAGTAAGAAAGTTGGTTGCCGAGGATCGGAAGTTTTGACAGTTTAGTTTTTGAAAAAGTCACGAAAAGAAGGAAATTAATTTTAAAAAAAAAAGTTAAACAGGTTAATAAAGTATAATTTATAAAAAGGTAAAAGACGAATAGAAGAGGTTGTAATTAATAATTGTTGAAGAAAACTGTAGCAGTTAGTTAATTTTGGAAATAGTAAAAGTGGTGAGAACGAAAAGATATTCAGAAAGAAAAAGTGAAAGTAATGAAGCTGAACCAAAATTATAAACTATATAAACCAAGAAGATATAGTAAATTCAAAATTTAAAAGTAGCAGTAAGCATAGCTGTTCCATAAGTGAATAGAAGACCTGGAGGAGATTTAAACCTATAGAAAATAAGTGAAGCAAGGGAAGAAAAAAGGATAAGGACAATTTTAAAGACAAATTTTGCGGTAATTAAGGTTAGTTAAGATAGTTAAGTAATTAGTTAAGACTAGATAAGATAGGTAGGTAGCAGCTAGGGATTAGGTAGATAGGAGTTAGTTAGACATCACTTGATAAAATTTCATTTAGTTAATTATTCAAAATTCAATATAATAAAAAAAAATTAAAATACATTTTGTTGTTAGAACCCTACCCTATACATAATTAGTTAATTGAAAATTAAAATTCAAAATTTAATTTCTTTATTGAGATGAAGGTATATTAAGGGTCACATCAAATTTTATTTTAGTTTTATTATTATTTTCGGAAATGTCACAAATTCAAATAAAATGTCAAAGTCAAAAAAATAATTTATTAGGTTAAGAAAATTTTTGTAATGTTTTGAATTCTGTAATAGTTTAAGTGTAGATAAGAAGTGTAGTGATAGTGAGTAAGAAAGTTGGTTGCCGGGGATCTGGAGTTTGACAGTGGAGTTTTTGAAAAAGTCACGAAAAGAAGGAAATTAATTTTAAAAAAAAGTTAAACAGGTTAATAAAGTATAATTTATAAAAAGGTAAAAGACGAATAGAAGAGGTTGTAATTAATAATTGTTGAAGAAAACTGTAGCAGTTAGTTAATTTTGGAAATAGTAAAAGTGGTGAGAACGAAAAAGATATTCAGTAAGAAAAAGTGAAAGTAATGTAGCTGAACCAAAATTATAAAATATATAAACCAAGAAGATATAGTAAATTCAAAATTTAAAAGTAGCAGTAAGCATAGCTGTTCCATAAGTGAATAGAAGACCTGGAGGAGATTTAAACCTATAGAAAATAAGTGAAGCAAGGGAAGAAAAAAAGGATAAGGACAATTTTAAAGACAAATTTTGCGGTAATTAAGGTTAGTTAAGATAGTTAAGTAATTAGTTAAGACTAGATAAGATAGGTAGGTAGCAGCTAGGGATTAGGTAGATAGGAATTAGTTAGAAAGAATAAATTTTATTTGGTTATTTATAAAAAAATATAACAAAAAAATTAAAATACATTTTGTTGTTAGAACCCTACCCTATACATAATTAGTTAATTGAAAATTAAAATTCAAAATTTAATTTCTTTATTGAGAAAATTAGAAAATCATCTCAATTGGCGCCCGAGTAGGGACTTCACAATATTTATGTGGAGTTGTAAAAAAAAAATTAATAATATAATAATAATATTTTTATTTAGTAATTTAAAAAATATAAGGTATCAATAAACCGAAAATTAAAAATTTTATAACATTTATATAGAAATAATTTAACATGGCGGACAAGAAGATGGTTCTAAGGGATGGGAAGCAGTTAGGTGAGGTCAAGGAAGGTGAGATAGTTGATCAGAGGGATAGAGCTGAGGTGGAGGTACAGGTTAACGAGGAAAGGAATAGAGGTGCCGGAGATTTTATAGCAGAGCATTTGATACAAGGACAGGATATAGAAGGAGATGAACAGGGTGAAGTAGGAGAACAAGAGACCGATAGAAGACAAGAAGCGGCAAGGAGTGATAATTGGTTAAGGGAAATGTTGATTGATTTAAATAAAAAACTGGATGAAAATAAAGAAGAAATGAAGAAGAAATTTGAAGAAAATAAAGTAGATATAAACAAGAAATTTGAAGAAAATAAAGTAGAGTTAAACAAGAAATTTGAAGAAAATAAAGAAGATATGAACAGAAAATTTGAGGATAATGATAAAAAATGCATGAGAATATAAAAAAATGAAAGAGGATTTAAAGAAAGATATAAATCATTTAAATGAAGATTTGAACAAGAAATTGGAAGACAGTAAGATGGAAAGTCTAAAGGAAATGAAGAAAATCAGGGAGGAAAACGAACAGTTTAGAAAGAAGATGATAGAAGAAAAGGAAGAAATTAAAAACCAACAAAAGAATTTACAAGCAGAGATCCAAGAAAACAGAAGTAAAATTAGAGAAGAATTAGAACAACATATAGTAGAAGAAGTTCAGGAATTAGGAAGAAGTATTGTAGAACATTTACCTAGAGAAATAAAAACAGAAGTAAGTAAACAAACTGAAAAATATAAGTAAGGAAGTAGGATATATAAAATTGCGTGAACAGACTAATGAAGAATTGATGCAGAAGTATCGACAAGGTGTTGAAAGGACAATTGAAAATTTAGATAGTAAAATGAAAACACAAACAGAAACATGTGAAAAAAGAAATCAAATAATGGGTAATCAAATTAACAAAGAATTAGAGGAATTGAATAGAAAATTGCAAGATACTCGAGAAGAAATAGAAGAGAACATAAGAAGAAATAGCGGAGGAATTATCCATACGGGAAATGTAGAAACAGGATTAAAGTTTGATGGAAATATAAAAGTAATTCACCCAATAGTTTTTATGACAATAATAAAAAGCAAAGTAAAAGGAATAAGGAATATGATCGATAAGAAAATAATAATTAGGGAAATGTTATCAGGAGATGCATTATTATGGTTTTGCAATAAAGAAAAATCAAATTATGGACATGGAAGAATTTGAGAAGCAATTTTTAACATATTTCTGGGGAGAAGTTCGACAGACTAAGATTCGAGAAAGATTATATTTCGGAAAATTTGATTATAATAAGAGTAGAAATTTAAATACTTATGCTATGCATCTATATAATATGGCACAATATTTGAAACCCGCAATGAACGAAGAAGAATTAGTTTTATATGTTGGAAGACATTTTAAGGCAGAGGTCTCAGAAACAATAGCATTGCATCATATAAAAACCATGGATAATTTATCAAATTATTTACAAAGAATAGAGAGAAGTACCCAAATTGAAAATGGTGGTCATGGTCGATATCAAAGAGAAAATAGATATGAAGTTACAAGAAATGATAGACAGAGAGAAAATGGAAATGGTTTTGCTAGAAGAGATAATTATGAAAGGTATGAAAATAGAGACTATGGATACAGGAATGGGGATTACAGAAGAAATCAAGAAAACGGAGGAAGAAATTATGGAAATGGAGATAGAAATAATGGTAATAGAAATTATGATAATAGAAGAAATTGTGGAAATGGATATAGAAATAATGGTAGTAGTTATAATGAAAACAGAGAAAATCAAGAAAATTTTGAAAGAAGATACTATAATGAAGATAGAAATGGGAACTGGCAGCAGAATAGAGGGGAAGGTAGAAACCAGTACAATCAACGAAGAAATGATTATAACAGAAGTAACTTCAATTTAGAAAATCGAGAACGAACCTATAATCGACAAAATAATGCAGATGAAGATAGGAGACAAGTAAATAATTTAGTTAGAAATCAAGAAATACCAGAAAATAATCAGGGTGAAAGGACTGAGCTACAATTTGAAAATTAAAATTTAAACAGCTTTTTTTTAAATACTTACTTAATAAAAAAAAATAAAAAAACCTCTTAAATTTGAATTTGAGGGGAATATTGAGAAGGTATATTAAGGGTCACATCAAATTTTATTTTAGTTTTATTATTATTTTCGGAAATGTCACAAATTCAAATAAAATGTCAAAGTCAAAAAAATAATTTATTAGGTTAAGAAAATTTTTGTAATGTTTTGAATTCTGTAATAGTTTAAGTGTAGATAAGAAGTGTAGTGATAGTGAGTAAGAAAGTTGGTTGCCGGGGATCTGGAGTTTGACAGTTGAGTTTTTGAAAAAGTCACGAAAAGAAGGAAATTAATTTTAAAAAAAAGTTAAACAGGTTAATAAAGTATAATTTATAAAAAGGTAAAAGACGAATAGAAGAGGTTGTAATTAATAATTGTTGAAGAAAACTGTAGCAGTTAGTTAATTTTGGAAATAGTAAAAGTGGTGAGAACGAAAAAGATATTCAGTAAGAAAAAGTGAAAGTAATGTAGCTGAACCAAAATTATAAACTATATAAACCAAGAAGATATAGTAAATTCAAAATTTAAAAGTAGCAGTAAGCATAGCTGTTCCATAAGTGAATAGAAGACCTGGAGGAGATTTAAACCTATAGAAAATAAGTGAAGCAAGGGAAGAAAAAAAGGATAAGGACAATTTTAAAGACAAATTTTGCGGTAATTAAGGTTAGTTAAGATAGTTAAGTAATTAGTTAAGACTAGATAAGATAGGTAGGTAGCAGCTAGGGATTAGGTAGATAGGAGTTAGTTAGACATCACTTGATAAAATTTCATTTAGTTAATTATTCAAAATTCAATATAATAAAAAAAAATTAAAATACATTTTGTTGTTAGAACCCTACCCTATACATAATTAGTTAATTAAAAAATTAAAATTCAAAATTTAATTTCTTTATTGAGAAAATTAGAAAATCATCTCAATATATATATATATATAAATAAAGGAGGGTAGTCTTGACTGATATATATGAAATTAAAGGTTTTTTTGAGGTAAGCAGTCAAATAAAAAAGGGCAATTAATGTAAACTCTTTATATTTGCGAAGCTTTCGAAAATGTTTATTTTCTTCTTCAGCACAAACTAAAATTATAATAAACTTTTAACATTATATTATAATAGATAAATTAAAAACTTACTACCGTGAGGTTAAATAATTTTTGGACTTATAAATGCGCACATTATAAAAATTTTTACCAAAAATACAAAAATAAATTAAATTAAAAGAAATGTTAATTTAGAATAAATTTTCAAAATCAAAATTTGACGATTATGTTATGATGACATAAACTATCAGAATTTAAAATCATTAATCAAAAAGAAGAAGAAATGAAAGAAAATTTAATTTTTAATTTATATGTTACACATCCCGTGATAGTATATAACTGTAGATATTATTTAAATTATCAATATCTGATCTTTTATTAATACAGTTATTTTTATTTATATATACCAT
The DNA here is from genome assembly GCA_035357415.1 of Ophraella communa. NCBI lineage: Eukaryota > Metazoa > Arthropoda > Insecta > Coleoptera > Chrysomelidae > Ophraella > Ophraella communa. The sequence continues at coordinate 45,604,478 of CM068986.1, read as the reverse complement.
CTCAAGAAATTCTCTTTTTTGTAAATTTTTTTCTCGAATTAAAATTTTTGCTTGATTAAAATTAAAAGAATGATTGTCACTAAGAACATGTTCGGCCAATGCACATGAGTTAACACCTCTTTTTATGTCACTTCTATGAGGCCAAAAATTATTTAACCTCACGATAGTAAGTTTTTAATTTATCTATTATAATATAATGTTAAAAGTTTATTATAATTTTAGTTTGTGCTGAAGAAGAAAATAAACATTTTCGAAAGCTTCGCAAATATAAAGAGTTTACATTAATTGCCCTTTTTTATTTGACTGCTTACCTCAAAAAAACCTTTAATTATATATATATATATATATATATATATATATATATATATATATATATAAATTAAATTTATGTTCTTTGCCGACTAATAGGTATTAAACCAGAAATTTTTTGGGGTATACGGCAATATGTTTTAAGAAAACTCATTTACTTGTTTTCCAAGCTTTCGAAATATATTTATTTCATTATCAAGGAATAAGCACGAGTATAAACAAAATTGGTGTTAAAAAATGGGAAATATAACATAAAAAACTATTTTAACTTTAATTTGGAATTTAAAATTTTTATATATATATATATATATATATATATATATATATATATATATATATATATATATATATATTTATATATTTTTATTATTTATATATATATATTAATGTCATGTTTATGTCAAATGAGATATGTTGACATAAATCAGGAGGTATGTAATGTTTTTTGAGTTTTTGTCATGAGAGTGAGATTAAGAGAGGCGTCGAAAATGTGAAAACGGGTGGCAAGCCTGAATTGTACCCAAAATTTCAATCATTTTGTAAACAAATCTAAAGAACGCCTTTAAATTACGTATTCAAATTTTAACAGGATATATCTTAGACCTTTCTCTAGGAGATAAGGTTTTTTAGTTAAGTTTTATATTGAAAAAAATGATATATTGGTGTTTAAGTGATGGTATGTTTTTAAAAAGTTTGACAATTTGTGATCACGAATTTTAACGCCAGAAGCTTAACTCCTAAAGAAAGCATAGAGAATGCGACTAGCAAAATATGAAGTTAAAGAAAGGTGTATTTTTTGAGATTTGTTGCACGCAAAATTTGAACATTGCACTAATCTGTCAAATTAGTTCAACAGTTTTGGTGGCGCTTTTTTCCGAGACGTATGTCTATTCTAATTCTCCAAATCCAAACTTCACTTCATTTATTTCTCGTTTATAACGTCAAAATCTATTAATTTTAGTGTTTTGCTTTTAAATATATAATTGTCTATATTAATATTCGTTTATAATTTACCAGAAGTTAAAAAAATTAATTTTAAAGTATATTTTCAAAATGTGCGTTGGTTTTTAAATCTTTAGCATTATTCAACTGCGATATGTGCAAGGAATTTAGTGTTATGAACCATTGTTATTTCCTAAATTACTTTTTACTTAAACACAGTTGTCTTATTTTAGTCGAATTGGTAAAAATATGAGTTTTGAGAGACCCGAATTTTGTTTATACTTTTTTTTTAATCTTTAAATTTACCTAATCATTATCTTATATCTTTAAGTATTTGTTAAATAACAAAACCCAACCTAAGGGATTTACATTTATAAATTAAAACCACATATGTAAATATTAACAGCTAAGTGTTAAACTGTTTTTCTAAATAGGCATGATAATAATGTCAACAAAGGGTTTCTACAATATTTATTTACATGTTCAATATGCATAAATATAATAGATAATGTGAAGAATTAAAATTTACAGTTAAATATGTAATATTTTTATTAAAACAGTTTCACAAATTTGGGTTGGATACTGGATACGTCTGTTATTTTTATATATATCCCCTTTACCATTGAAAGTTTGTTGGTAAATGATAAAACAGACCAAAGGATTCCATATTCATGTCAGAATGAAGTTCATATATTTCCATAATATGGTGATCTGGGTACATATAATTGAGAAAATGAGTCCTAAAAAAAGAAAAACATAAAACATTATTTACTTGTTATTTACTAATAATACCTATGCAGATGTTATTTGGTAATGTTTAAATTGTAATTGAACCCTAAAATAAACATTTGTATTTTAAAAACACATAATAGCCCACAATAGGTTTCATATTGATGTAGCCATGGGTTCTATAAGGGTCCAGATTCAATGTTTTCGAAGAAAGAGTTCTAAAAAATAAAAGATTAGAATTAACAGTAAAAATTATTAACTATTTACATAAATAGAATAAAACCTGTGTAGGCAGTTACTTCAGGTCCAAAGTTTTTGAGGAAACAGTTCTAAAAAATTAAAGATTATAAATAAAATATAAAATTATTCATAGCATTACTAACTCAGTTACAAATTTTGTCAGTCTTCTTACTATCAACAGAATACAACCAGTGTAGGCAGTTACTTGAGGTCCAAAGTTTTTGAGGAAACAATAGCATATATTTTGAAAACCATTGATTTATTTCTCCAATAATTTAATTATCTAAACATAATGAAATAACATATATGGTTGCCAGAAAAAGTATATTGCTAAAAAATAGTATTCTGACATTTTTGAAATACTTTAAAAAGTAGTAACCTAATGAATCTTGTTGAAATATTTTGTTTACCATACTCCACCTAATAAAATAATCATAAATTAATCAAATAGATTTAAATTTCGAAAATGATACTAATATTCTTCCTGGTCTATCCTAGTATTTAAAGTAGACAAAGATGGCTCAAAGGACGAGTAGCATTAACACTTCTTTGAGAGTAAAGCCTCTTATATGAAACCAAAGAAATATGCTATCCAGGTAATGTTGATTATTTAGTATCAAGAGGCAAATTCACAGGGGAATTAGCACACAGTAGCAGTAGTACACAAAACCACTGATTTAAATTTTCTAAAGAAAATACTTCAACATGGACAAATAATATTGGTAGGTACTCAAAAAGAAGAAAATTCATATTTATAACAGCTGCTGCTATTAGTAATAAAAATTCAGCATCGATGTTTATAGTTCACCGTAGAGTTAGAAATAATAACATTAACAATAGCACAGTACACATAAAGTAACTTAGCTAAACACCGTTTAAAAGCTATAAGGAGGCTCCCGCCTACTGTAGTGCGCTTGATCACATCCTAAATAAATTATTAAAACTTTGAACATTGCATACAATTGATTTTATCGTTTCAATGTTCATGGTCCTGAATTTAGGATCCTAAAAAATTGACTAAAACTTGTAATGAATCATTGATAATTACAAACGGGCTTAAAAATAAATTATATTCATTTATTTAGGCAGTAAATTATTAGCAAGATACTTACTGGAAGTCATAAGACAGACTAACCTGTTAATGTTAACAAACATTATAGTAACACTTTTGCAATAATCATCAAACGTTTAAGAAAACTATTTAAATTTTTCCCCACAAAATATATTCTAAAAATGTACATCTACTTCAACACCTTCAAATAATACATCCATCAGAAAGTAAATAAAATAATCTCTGATCATCAAACTAACCTTGTATAATTTCGCATTGTTGCCAATACATTTCAATCTCAATTTTAAAAAAGGTATAAGTTATTACATACTTTCCAATTTATTTCAATTTTTCTTTAGACCATGTTGATGTGTGTATATTATTATAATTAATATATTTATTCTAAAAAATACCTTAATTAGTAAGGGTTAGTACCAGAGCTGGGTAGTATCCGGATACTTCTGTATACGGATAAAATATCCGGATACAATATCCGGATACTTTTTATGTATCCGAAAGCTGTATCCAGATATTTTTTAAATTTTGTACCCGGTATTCGTATCCATGACCAAATTTTAAAGTATCCGGTATCCGGATACTGTTTTTGACTTTCGGATACTTTTAAATATTATTTATCGCCCTCCGATACTGCACCTAACGTAGGCACAACATTGCCCTTCTTTTAATTCAGATGTGTCTAACATATTATATCCCATTTTTCGTACTGGTCATCGTTATAATATAGATATTATTATATTCTAATGGAGCTTTGTTTTTACCTATAAATCAGTTATAAAGTTTCATGAGTACGTTATTTATTCTTTATATTTTCTATATCTTTCTTTTCAAGAACCCCTTTGTACCCTGTATTTATAATTATTAGAAGAAATTATTTTTCGGATTATAATAAAGGACATCCTAATATATTTTTATTTTAGTGTACCTGCAAGTACAAATGTACACCCCTAAAAAATTTGAAAACTCGGCTGGTCCGACGCTGGCCAAATTCAATATCAAAAGCTCAGGCGGTGACACAAAAAAGTTTTTCGTTGGCTCATCATTAAATGTATTTTTATTATTATATATTACATTAAAAATACATGCACATCATATAGCTTATTTAATACTAATAATTTATGTCCTTTTTAAAAAAGTATCCGGATACATTTTGAGTATGCGTATCCGGTATCCGGATACTTTTTTTCAATATCCGACCCAACTCTGGTTAGTGCAATAAATTTAATAAATTAATTATTTATTAGGAATGCCGAAATCTTTTTTTATTTTATTTTTTTTATATATCGATATTTTAAATCCTAAAAACAATTAATTTGTTACGCCTATGACACAATAATATCACAATAAACTTCCAAAATATATCCAAATAGGATATTTAATAAACAATATACAGGTATTTTTCATCTGTTTATGGTCTTAAGGTCAAATGAAAGTGTATGTATTGGAAACATTCAAAGATTTACGAAGCATAATTCATATTTTCATCTCTGTCTTAGATAAAGAAAGTCGACAAGCTCTAAAAATATTCAAATTTATAACAAAAATACTAATTTGAAACCACTATCGCCATCTACTCTACATTCTTGTAATTTAAAAATAACCAGATTTTTCACTAAATTCAGGCAGTCTTACCAAATTAGAAACGCCCCTCTTAAGAGAGTGACAGTGACAATTAGTTGAAAAGTTTGAAAGTTTGAAAAGCACATAAAAATAATAATTATTATGAGAAAAAGAACAGTTACTGTTTGAGATGATAGGTTGCCACGTGAAGGAAGTTTGACAAGGAATTGAAGGAAGTTTTTTTGAAAGAAAAAAACGAGTACCTGGAGAAAAAGTCACAAAAAAAAAACGACTACTGCCGAATTTATTTTGGAAATAGCAGCAGCAATCGTTATTCCCACTCTAATAATATGTATAATTATCGGAGCAGCGTATTTTTTTCATACTTCTAATCAAAGAAGAAGTTTTTTTTGCTGTAATAAAATTAAAAAAAAAAATAATTTTTTTTAAATGTTTTTAAATCAATAACATTTAAAATTAAAAATTTGAAATTTAAAATTAAAACTTATAGAAAAATCATTTGAGCTAGCCGAGGTTTTGAAATTTAAGCAAATTTTTATATATATATATATATATATATATATATACGACGAAGTTTTATTATCATAAAAAAATTATTCATTAAAGAAAAGATTAATTTCAATAAGAATATGTATTATAATGATTAAATCAAAAACAAAATCGTTATTAAGTCAATTGAATGCAAATAAACAATAAAAAAGTAAACACATTACATAAAAATAATCAAAATCATCATTAAAAAAAAATAATAATAAAAAAATAATTCTAAATGTAAAAAAAACAAACGAACAAATTATAAATTTTCTAAAAATATTTTTCTGTTAAATATATAAAAGGATTTTCAAAAAATCTACAAAAGTGTATATTAAAAGTTCTTCTACGAATGACACCTGTGCATATGTATGACGTAAAATTATGAGAACTACGACTGCTCGTATACAACATCGCGTGTTTGAAATGTTTAGTTTCCATGAACTCCAAAACCTTATAAGTGCGCCTGGTGCCTGTGACGTCAAATTAGCAGAATTAGATTGCTCGTACACAACATCGCGTGTTTGAAATGTTTAGTTTCCATGAACTCCAAAAAGCTTAGAATAGCACATGCACGTTGTAACGTAAGAGTTACTCGGAAATGTATCGGTCGAATTTATGACTTCAAGCCTCAGTGTTGATATAATTTGAGAGCTTTTCCGACCATAATAAATTATAAACAAATTATTGAACATTAGAAATGATTATTCTATATATTATGTAAAAAAATTGTTTGTAAAATATAAGTAGTTAGTTAGAAATAAGCAAATTAAGAAATAGTTCCTTTTGATTGGTTCTCGTGGAGTTTTTAAATGAAGCATTTTTATTGGTCAGAGAATAATGAGAGAGGGATCTCAGTTTTTACGTAAAAGAACCAGTCAGGAAGAATAAAAGGGATTCAAGCCTAATTTTAAGACAGTCAAGACCCTTTATACAAATATTCAAGCCTCGTTTTAAACGTTCAACAAACATTTAATATTTTTTAATTTTAAAAAACTTTCACGACTCAATACTCAAGTTTAATTTTAAAAAGATTCAAGACTCATTTTCAAAACATTCAACAACAGTTATTAAAATATTCAAATCGTAATTTACATTTTTAAAAAAGACTTTGATTAGTCATAAATTTTATTAACTTTATAAGTTAACAGTATTCGACTTTGAATAGAAAATAGGTTTGTTGAATCGAGCAGAGTAACTTTATAATATAATAGTTCCAACTGTAAATTTAATGATACAAAAGTTAGTATCAAATATAAGAGCCGCTAGAGAACATTTATACTACTTTATTGTAAAGATTTTTGAATTTCATTTTGATAGAAAATTTATAATTTGTTTGAGCGTAAATCTGTGGTGAAACCTGTACGACCTGAGATATAATTTTTCGATTAACAATAGTGTCTATTTTCAAGAAACATTTAATTTTATTTGAGCTAGTCATCATTATACAACATATTATTTAAGGGTCTAAAAAACATTATTATTGTAGTAAAAAACTTCAACAATTACGTCAAATCAAATAAAAACAAACCACTAATAATATCTTGTCACAATGAAATAACGGAAAAATTGGATAAGAAAGTAGAAAATCAAGAGAAAAAGATTAAAGTAATTGAGGAAAAACAAGAATTTTTAAATAAACAAGTACAAAATATAGACAAAAGAACAAGCGAAAACAATCTGAAATTAAACTCAAGAATATCAGAAATGGAAGATAACGTGAAAAGAGGAATACAAATAAATTTGGACATAGCCGAACAGGAAAACAGAAAAACAGAAAGACAATTAAGAAAAGAAATAGAAGAAAAATTAAATGCAAATGTAAACGTGGGAAACAGTGAAGAAATCAAAAAATTAAAGGAGGAACTCGAGAATAAAATAAAACAAGTGAATCAAAATATTTCTGAATTATCAGACAATCGCGTAACACCTGACTTGGGTTTTCAAATTATAAATATAGGGGGAAGTTTGAAGAAAGTTTAAAATTTTGTGGGGATTATAGGAAGATACATCCTATAAATTATTTACATTCAATTAAAAATAAATACTATAAAATTAAAAATTACAAGACTTTAAAGAATTTATCAGATCAAGTTTAACAGGCAATGCACTATTGTGGTGGAATTGCAAAGAAATGTTTGTAGATTTATTTGAAACCTTTGAAAAAGTATTTCTAGATACTTTCTGGTCAGAATTACAACAAAGTAAAGTCAGGGAAAGATTGTATTTTGGCAAATTTGATAATACAAAAAATAATCTATCCAACTATTTTTTACAACTCTATGCTACTTGTCAATATTTAACTCCTCCTATACCAGAGGCAGAAATTGTAATGTTTTTATCAAGACATTTTAAACCTGAAATATCTGAGATAATTGCAGTACAAAATATTAATAAATTTGATCATTTAATAACATATTGGCAGAGAATTGAAAGAAATTTAAGTAATAGTATCAACAATCAGAATAGAGATAATGTAAGAAACTTTAATAACAATGATAGAGGTTTTAATAGGCAAAGTAACAATAACAATTTTAACAGACAAAATAATAATAATAATTTTAACAATAACTACAATAATCAAAACAGAAATCAAAATAATGAAAATAGGAACAATTACAATAAAAATAGAAATTACAATAATGATCAGAACGCTAGAAATTTTAACAATAATTATAATAATAGAAATTTTAATAGATTTGAACAAAATAACAATAATCGAGCAAATACAAACAATAATAATAGACAAGTAAACGCAATTAATACGAGTAACAGTAAGGAGGGGATAAATGAGACAAATAATACACCGAGAGACATTGCTCGTTCAGGTAGTAGAACTCCTAGGGCCAGATCTCCAGTAGATGATGCCCAAACCACAAATTCTCAATAGGGGTGCACAATGTAAATAGCGCTAGATGTGACTTTGTACACCCACGTGAATTTTTAATGGACAAGGATAATCTGCATCTAGAAAATAAAGAAATAGAATTAGTATTAATTAAAGCAAATATTGATAACAATTTATTAAGCATTATAATAGATACAGGGTCTACAGTTTCTTTAATATCAGAAAATACAGTAAATAAAATCTCAATGTTAAAAAACAACATAATCAATATTTCAAAAGTAAATGTTACAGGGATAAATGATAAAAGTTTAGGATATTCTAATAAAACAGTTTTTGCTTCTTTGAATATAAATAATGTAAAATTAAATGTTCAGTTATTGATAGTCAATAAATTAAAATATGATATATTATTGGGTAACGATGAATTATCAAAGAATAAAATTATAATAAATTATATCAAAAATGCAGTAATATTTGGGGATAATGAAATAAAATTTGAGGTAATAAATGATTTAAAATAACTAGTAATTATAATATAATTAGTATATTTGACGAGTCATTAGAAAATAGTAATAAAAATTTCTGCCAAGAAAAAATAAGTGAAATTTGTGAATCTAGTTGGAATTTAATGGTACAAGGGTGCCGAAATATATTTAATAATGTGGCCATAGATGCCGAATAAAATTTAAATAAAAATGGAAATGATAATCATTTAGAAAGGGTCTTAGATACCAAAAAAAATTAAATTATGATTATGATGAAAGGGCAATTGATGCCGATGATAGGGTTAATGAAAAGAATTTAAAGGTGATGATAAATTGCAACAAAGGATGGAAAAAAATGAAGTTATAAAATTGGTAGACAAACATTTAAAGAAACTGTTGGCAGATGGAATTATAGGTTATAGTACTACACTCTATATTAATCCTATGGTAGTGGGTAAGAAAAAAGATGATACGATGCGTTTATGTTTAAAAAAGTAGAAAATAAATTCTTATGTTTCCTAACACAAAAATTTCACGTGGTGTGTTTCATGTAAGTTCACTCAAGTAATATATTTAGTAGTTAAGTGTAAATAAATATGTAAATAAAATAAAATAGGATATAGTTTAAGATAAAGTAGAAAATGGAAACTTATAAAAATTTATCCGTCGATAAATTTATGACAAGTTTGGGGGAAGTTGAGACGAAGTTTTATTATCATAAAAAATTTATTCATTAAAGAAAATATTAATTTCAATAAGAATGTGTATTATGATGATTAAATCAAAAACAAAATCGTTTAGTCAATTAAAAGCAAAAATAAATAATAAAAAAGTAATCACTTTACATAAAAATAATCAAAATCACCATTAAAAAAATAAATAATAATGAAAATATAATTCTAAATGTAAAATAAAACAAACGAACAAATTATAAATTTTTGTAAAATATTTTTCTGTTAAATATATACAAGGATTTTCAAAGATCTAAAAAAGTGAAAAAAAGTTCTTCTACGAATAACACCTGTGACTGTGACGTAAAATTATCACTAAATACAATGCTAGTAAACATAGCGCATTTCAGAACTACGAGTGCTTGTACACACCATCGCGTGTTTGAAATGTTTAGTTTCCTCGAACTCCAAGAGCTTAGAATAGCAGCTGCACGTTGTGACGTAAGAGTTACTCGGAAATGTATCGGTCGAATTTATGACTTCAAGCCTCAGTGTAAATATAATTTGAGAGCTTTTCCGACCATAATAAATTATATAAAAATTATTGAACATTAAAAATGATTATTGTATATATTATGTAAAAAAATTGTTTGTAAAATATAAGTAGTTAGTTAGAAATAAGCAAATTAAGAAATAGTTTCTTCTGATTGGTTCTCGTGGAGTTTTTACTTGAAGCATTTTTATTGGTCAGAGAATAATGAGAGAGGGATCTCAGTTTTACGTAAAAGAACCAGTCAGAAAGAATAAAGGAGATTCAAGCCTAATTTTAAGAGAGTCAAGACCCTTTATACAAACATTAAAGCTTCGTTTAAAAAAATTTTCAACAAACATTTAAGATTTAATTTTAAAAAACTTTCACGACTCAATACTCAAGTTTAATTTTAAAAAGATTCAAGACTCATTTTCAAAACATTCAACAACAGTTATTATAATATTCAACTCGTAATCTACATTTTTTAAAAAAGACTTTGATTAGTCATAAATTTTATTAACTTTATAAGTTAACAGTATTCGACTTTGAATCGAAAATAGGTTTGTTGAATCGAGCAGAGTAATCTTATAATATAACAGTTTCAACTGTAATTTTAATGATACAAAAGTTAGTATCAAATTAATATAAGAAGCTTGACTTACCTTATATCAGAAATAATCCTAGTATAAAACTTTTGTAACACATCACTTGTAAAAGGGAGTCTTATCAACCAGTAAATTGTATAAACAAATCCACAAGTAAACAATAATAAATTCTACATCGTAAGAGTTTCTGTCTTTAATTAAACCATTGGAAGTTCTACATCCCACGTGTTCACCAGAAGAGAAGATAGACCACCAGTTCCAGCGACACCTACATGTGAATGGCGAACACTCGAGAGACAAAGTTAAAAAAGGTACCGTTATTTAATTTGTATTAAGTGTGCGTATAAACTGTTTTAAAGCGATAATAGTTATTAGCCGCTAGAGAACATTTATACTACTTTTTTTTTGAATTTCATTTTGATAGAAAATTTATAATTTGTTTGAGCGTAAATCTGTGGTGAAACCTGTACGACCTGAGATATAATTTTTCGATTAACGATAGTGTCTATTTTCAAGAAACATTTAATTTTATTTGAGCTAGTCATCATTATACAACATATTATTTAAGGGGCTAAAAACATTATTATTGTAGTAAAAAAAACTTCAACAATTACGTCAAATCAAATAAAAACAAACCACTAATAATATCTTGTCACATTTAACGTGAATTTACTAAAATAACATTCAATCATCAGAAATAATTAAAATAATAAAACAAAAAAAGAAAACATAAGAACCCAACAACAAAAAAAATTAATAAAATCATAATATATATATATATATAATTAAATTTCTGTTATTTGCCGACTAATAGGTATTAAACCAGAATTTTTGGGGTAAACGGCAATGTTTTTTAAGAAAACTCTTTTACTTGTTTTCCAAGCTTTCGAAATACATTTATTTCATTTTCAAGGAATAAGTGCGAGTTATAACAAAATTGGTGTCAACAACTTGGTAAATATAACATAAAAAAATATTTTAACTTTAATTTGGAATTTAAAAAAATTTTTTTAAGTAAAATTATTTATAAAACAAAATAACGTCATAAAATTAATAAACAACTTAATTGCTTACGATAAAATTTAATGAAATAAATGTATTTCGAAAGCTTGGAAAACAAGTAAAAGAGTTTTCTTAAAAAACATTGCCGTTTACCCCAAAAATTCTGGTTTAATATATATATATGTATATATATATATATATATATATATATATATATTGAGATGATTTTCTAATTTTCTCAATAAAGAATTAAATTTAGAATTTAAATTTTTAAATTACTAATTATTTATAGGGTAGGGTTCCAACATCAACTTTATTTTAATTTTTTTATTATTTTAAAGTTTTAATAATTCATAATTCATAATTTTCATCCAAATTCTTCTTCATTTCGTCTTTGGTTACATCTAAATTCTTCTTCATTTCTTCTTTGGTTGCATCTAAATTCTTCTTCATATCTTTTTTGTTTTCATCCAGTTTTTATTCAAATCAATCAACATTTCCCTTAACCAATTATCACTCCTTGCCGTTTCTTGTCTTCTATCGGTCTCTTGTTCTCTCATTTTACTCTTTCCACATCTTTCAAACATTCCTACTTCACCCTGTTCATTTCCATCTCCTTCTGTCTCCTGTCCTTGTATCAAATGATCTGCTATAAAATCTCCTGCACCTCTATTCCTTTCCTCGTCAACCTGTACCTCTGAATCCCTTCTTTTTCTCTGCTCTTCAATCTGTCCTCGCATTTCCCCTACTTGTTTTCCATCCCTAAGTTTCATTCTTCTTTCTTCCATTTTTTTTATTCTTGATTATTTATTAATTTAAATTGTATCGAGACCCTTTTATTCAGAGTCCCTACTCGGGCGCCAATTGAGATGATTTTCTAATTTTCTCAATAAAGAATTAAATTTAGAATTTTAATTTTTAAATTACTAATTATTTATAGGGTAGGGTTCCAACATCAACTTTATTTTAATTTTTTTTTATTATTTTGAAGTTTTAATAATTCCAAAGTCAACTAATGCCTAACAAATTCCTATCTGCTACCTATCTAGTTTTAACTAATTACTTAACTATTTTAACTAATTAAACTAACCTTAACTACCGCTTATTGTCCTTTAATTCCCAATATTCTTTTTCTCACTTCTTCTACGAACACCAGGTTACCATATCTTCCCCAAAGGTCCACTTTCCAATACTTTTATCTTCCTATTCCTTTTTTTTTATTTTCTTACTTTAGTTTTAATCAGTTTATATTTTTATTATTTATTTTCTGAATAAATTTACTATTCAAGTAAATATTAATATTAACTTTACTAAAACGTCAAATTCTCTCTTCATAAACTGGAACTGCTTTATCATTTAAATAAACTTCTATAACTGGTTTCTTTTTATTTATTATTAATTATACTTCTTCCTCTAGACTTTTTACTTTTTAAATTATCTATTTCAACTCTTTGACCTTTTTAATTCAACCATCCAAATTTAATTTCTTTCTTAACTCTCTTTACTTTTTTATTCATCCATCAACTCACTGTCAAACTTCCGATCCTCGGCAACCAACTTTCTTGATCACTACTCACTTGCACTTCTTATTTACACTTATACTATCCTTAATCTAATACAAGTGTTGTTTACATTACATGAATTTTTATACTCTAAACTAATAAAAATTAACTTTGACATTTCCTTCAAATTTTGACATTTCTCCAAAAATAAAAAATCAAATATTAAATTTAAATAAATTTTTAAATGACCCTTAAATATACCTTTTCAATATATATATATATATATATATATATATATATATATATAAATTTAAATAGAAATATTTGCCAACTATTTGTATTATCGGAATGTTTTTGGGGATGTGGCAATAAAACCAAAGTGTACTCTTTTTAGAATTTATTAACCGAGCTTTCGAACCTCTATGGGTTCATTTTTCAAGGTCTAAAAATGTTTTAATTGTAAAGAAATTATATAGCAAGTAATAAAATAAATAATACTTACATATCTAGGTGAGATTATAGGTAAAATTTTGTAAAAACTGTAATAAATATGACATGTTATTATAAAAACTCAAAAAACAATATGATTTAAAAATTTTGATTGATTTATTTAATATATAAATTCAATTGTTTTAAATTCTACATACTAATTCGTTTTTTTAATTTTTTAAATTTTGTTTCTCCAAATCCAAAAGATATGCATATATTACACTTAAATTATTTAAATCAGTTTTTTTATTAATACATCGATCCTCTTGTGCTATATAAGCTGTTTCTAAAAATATCCGCTTTTTATAATTGATTTCTGTGGTTAAAATTTTGGCATGTTCATAATTCATTATATGGCCTTCAGAGAATACGTGTTCAGCAAGTGCACATTTCTCTGGATGAAGTTTACTGTCACTTTTATGGGATGTTATTCTATTAGCAAGAGACCTTTTTGACTGACCAATGTATTTCTTATCACAATTTTTACAAGGAATTTCATAAACTATGTTAGGTAATTTATTATTTGGTGTTTTATCTTTGATTTTACTAAAAAGCGAATGGATTGTAAGATGTTGTTTATTTGCAATTATTATATTATGTTGTTTTAAAATTCCGGAAAGTTTAGGTGTGACTGTTTTGATATAGGGTAGAGATACATAAATTGGAATGGTATTATTTCTAGAACTGATGTCATGATATTCTGTGTTCCTTGTCATGTTATGAATAATGGCATTTGTATTGTCAGAAGTATTATATAAAATTTGTTTTAAAAGATATGGTGGATAACAGTTCTCAAGAAATAGTTTATAAAGAATTTTTAAATTTTTTGATGAAAAATTGGATCTGAAATATTTAAAACTCGATTTTTCATTTGTTTGATCAAATTTAATTTAGTATTACGTGGATGATATGAATGATAGTTAATATATCTCCCAGAGCTTATCGGTTTTCTATACCAGTCGATTGAGATGTTATTGTTATTGTTTCTTATAAATTTAGTATCAAGAAAAGGTAAGGATTGTTCTGTATCTTCTTTTTCTATAGTAAATTGTATATTTGGATCAAAGCTGTTGAAGTAAAAAAGTATATTATTTATTTCATCATATGGAAGAGATAAAATTATATCATCTACATATTTTTTAATGAAGAATAATTTAAAAGGTAAAACAGATATAACTAAGTCCAAGATGTAATCCATTACATAGTCTGCTAAAATAGGAGATATTAAAGATCCCATTGTTGTTACAAAACAGTCACACCTAAACTTTCCGGAATTTTAAAACAACATAATATAATAATTGCAAATAAACAACATCTTACAATCCATTCGCTTTTTAGTAAAATCAAAGATAAAACACCAAATAATAAATTACCTAACATAGTTTATGAAATTCCTTGTAAAAATTGTGATAAGAAATACATTGGTCAGTCAAAAAGGTCTCTTGCTAATAGAATAACATCCCATAAAAGTGACAGTAAACTTCATCCAGAGAAATGTGCACTTGCTGAACACGTATTCTCTGAAGGCCATATAATGAATTATGAACATGCCAAAATTTTAACCACAGAAATCAATTATAAAAAGCGGATATTTTTAGAAACAGCTTATATAGCACAAGAGGATCGATGTATTAATAAAAAAACTGATTTAAATAATTTAAGTGTAATATATGCATATCTTTTGGATTTGGAGAAACAAAATTTAAAAAATTAAAAAAAACGAATTAGTATGTAGAATTTAAAACAATTGAATTTATATATTAAATAAATCAATCAAAATTTTTAAATCATATTGTTTTTTGAGTTTTTTATAATAACATGTCATATTTATTACAGTTTTTTACAAAATTTTACCTATAATCTCACCTAGATATGTAAGTATTATTTATTTTATTACTTGCTATATAATTTCTTTACAATTAAAACATTTTTAGACCTTGAAAATGAACCCATAGAGGTTCGAAAGCTCGGTTAATAAATTCTAAAAAGAGTACACTTTGGTTTTATTGCCACATCCCCAAAAACATTCCGATAATATAAATAGAAATATTTGCCAACTATTTGTATTATCGGAATTTTTTTGGGGATGTGGCAATAAAACCAAAGTGTACTCTTTTTAGAATTTATTAACCCATAGAGGTTCGAAAGCTCGGTTAATAAATTCTAAATAGAGTACACTTTGGTTTTATTGCCACATCCCCAAAACTTTCCGATAATATATATATATATATATATTGTCATGATATGTCTCATAGGTAAAAAGATAGTTATTTAAAATTATAGTATAAAAAAAAATTCAAAATAAAAATTTAGAATTTAAATATTTATCAATACATACACATAATTAGTTAAATAAATTAAAGTTATCAATAAAATGAGAAAAGAGGTACAAGGTGAAATCAAAATTTATTTTAGTTTAATTATTATTTTCGGAAATATGTCAAAATTTGAAGTTTATGTCAAATTTAAATTATTAGGTAAAATAAATTTCTGTAATGTAAACAAGTATTGTATTAATTTTAAGTATAGATAGGAAATGTAGGTTATAGTGATGAAGTTTGGTTGCTAGGAGAAAAAGAAAAGTTTGACAGTTGGTAGAAAAGAATTGAAAAGTCAAGAAGAGCATAAATTAACATTTTTTAAAAGAAGTCATAAATATTGAGAAGAATATAATTTAAATAAGTAATAGTTGAAAGTAAAAGTAAAAGGAGGAGAAAAGCTTCCATCAATTTGATAGTTTAGTGGATAAAATAAAGTTCAACAGTGTGTGAGTACCTGTATAAAAAGTGAAGGAGATTTACAGAATTTTTAAAGAAGAAACGAATTAAAAAGGATAATAAAATAATAAAAAATAAACAAAAAATAAAAGCATAGTCGTTGTACCTACAGACAAGTTTAGACAAGAGATTTGGTTCTATAGAAGTGAAGAAATATAAGGTGAAACAAGGAGATAAAGACAATAAAAAAGGACACTGTGGTTAAGGTTAGTTTAGGTAGTTAAGATTAGATAAGTTTGTTAGGGCAATAGATAAGTTAAATAGGTTAGATAGGAATTAGTTAGGGAGAATAAATTTTATTTGGCTGTTTATTAAAAATTTATATATTCAAAAAAAATTATTTAAAAATAAATTTTGATAGAACCCTACCTTAATTTGAAAAATTATAAAATAAAAACTTAATTTTCATAAATTAAATTAAGTAGAAAGAGGTTAATCATCTCAATATATATATATAATATATATATATATATATATATATATATATATATATATATATATATATATATATATATATATATATATATAATAATAAATAATAATAAATGTCACTAAGGTTTTTATGGTCACTTATATATATATATATATATATTATAGTGATATAATTATTTGTGAGAGAATGTTTATATTAATTTAGATTATAATGTTTATATCAATTATTTCACGTTGGGCTAACCAGATTTATAATAAATGTTTATTATATGTGTAATTATTGTCGTTTCATACCAATATCAGTATAAATGTTAATTAGAAATATTATAATTATTTATCTCATTAATGAATTGTTAAAATAAATGATTTAAATGAAATAATCTTTATTAATATCGTTAAAATGTTTTATTTTTTTATTTTATCTCAATAGATGGCGCTGTATTACCTTTATTTTAAATAATTTTAATTTTATTTTATAATGGTTTTGAGTTTTATATACAAATAATATTATAAGTTTAGATATTATGATTTAGATTATAATGAGCATGAAACTTCTTTTCTCTAGAGTTAGGATTCAGCTGTCAATTCTTGTTGATTATAATTATTAATTTGTTTGATGTAAAATTTATTATATTTGTTAAATTTATCCTACCTGTATACTTTTCTAGCAGCCTATATTATTGAACAAAATATAATAAAACAACTTGTACAATATCGTGAATTTATTATTATTCAAACTTTTAATCGACCCTTAAAGTATATCAAAAGAAATTACCTTTACGCAAATATACAAATTTGTTCACAATCGTGAATACATATAAATTGTCACTTCGATTAAGAGAAATATTATAAATAGTTTTTTTTTTCTTTGAATTTTTTTGAATTTTGCCTCGCAAAATAAAGTTAGTACTCACATTGACATTGTTCACGTGACTCGATGCATTCCTAAGCGTAGAGATCGTTTTTACAAAATGGCGAATCCAACCGACCGCTGCTGTAATCGTCTAGGAATAATTTTACTTTTGCATCGATTTAACTGTGTTAAAATCTTTTACAAGTAAGTGATGGTTATAAAATGTTGTTAAACTTGTATCAGATGTGAAATTTTACCATACTTGTAGGTATAACTGGATATAACATCTTTATGACCAGTCAACCGGCACAATTTACAATAATTCCATACAGAAGTACGTATTTCAGAGATGACCAGGAGACAAGAGAGAGCTTTTTGATTGTGCACCGATTATTTATATCTTTTTCAAAACAATTGAATCCCTAACGACTGTTGTTATGCAAGGTAATAATTTTGGTCTACAATACAAACATAACCTATACTAAAATAATATTAACAATATAACCTTTTATAAATTAAGACATATTTTGAATAATATTTACTTAAATTATCATTCTTATTTATAAAAATCAATATTCACATGTATCCATAGTTGATATTTTGTGTATTTGTTTATTAATTTGCATAAATGTTTATGTTACAACTTTTTATTATTTTAGGGCTTTTAGATGTTATTCTGTGCTTATTTTATTGAAAACTTAATTAAGATCATTTAATAATCCTTTTAAATACTATTTTAGATACTCAAAATGTGAATTATTGAAAATACTTATTTCAAAATTAATCTGCACTTTGACATATAAATTTTGATAAATATTTTTTAAAATTTTGATAATGCTGTAAATATTATTCTTATATACAATTTTTAATCAGAATACAGTATAAAATAAAAACAGTATGATACAACCTTTTGCTAATTAAAATAATACAATTTTAGATTTGACGTTTAGTCTTTACATGTACATTATTGTACTTTCTTTGGAGCACCACACAGATAAATTCCATGTCTTTTAATACCATAGGCACTCTGGGTTTTCAACACTGAAGTTGTCTCTTTGTGCATTCACTAGCAATTATGATTTTGGAGCACATTTGTACTAACAAGAGGCATAATTCAAAGTCCTATCTTTGACCGTATACTTTAGTACACAACACTCAAAAAAAAGTAAGTAGTTTTTTCTTATGCTAATTTGAACAACCTAACTAAATTATACAATTGTTTGTTTTAAATTCACTATAAGTAATTTTATTATATTTTGTTGTTTTAGATTTGAGTTTAAGAGTTTAATGGAATATACTATGAAAATTTGTAATCACCTTTACATTATTGGAACGATTCATCATAATCATAAAGAAAGAATGTCATATAGATTCCAACTCTAGATAATTATTTTTAAATTATAATATCTACACTAATTACTTGTCATAATGTTTAAAAGATTAGTAAATCAATTAATAATATCATTTTTAAATTGATAATGAAATTGGTGAGTTAATTTATATTATTGTTTGATTATATTTAAATTATTATTCTTTTTAACAAACTATTATTATTTTTAACTAAATTATTATTGATTAATTCTCATATTTATTATTTCATTATAACATTCCCAATTACATTTTCAAAATTTTATAATAATTTGGTACAAATTATTTAGAAAATTTTCTGGAAATGTAATTCTATTTTATTAAAAATTCTTATACTAACATTTACACTAGTCACTAAAATTACTTGAGGGTAGCCATCTGTATAGTACGTCCACGTTAAAAATTCCCCTTTGAATTCCAGTATTAGGGTGTACCAGTAAATAACTATTGATACCGTTTTTAGTTTCCACTTTGTAAGGACCTTCAAAAGGTAATTGCAATTTAGCACATACATTGTGTTTTCTATTTGGAACTCTTAAAGCTTTTTCTTCTAGTGGTATCAGCCAAAAACTATGTTTTAAATCTAACTTTGTAAATATTTTAGTTTTCTGTATTCTTTCCTTAAATGGCTTCTATTGTTAGAGGAGCTTCATATTCTGGTATACATCTTTTATTAAGTTCTCTAGCATCTAAGCATATTCTTATCTCTCCATCTTTCTTTTTAACAATCACTATTGGATTAATAAATGAGGTATTACTATGTTCAATAATTTTATCGTTGAGTAGTTTTTTAATGGCTTTCTGCATATCATCTTTATATTTAAAAGGTATAGGGTAAGTTTTAACTCTAAAAGTTTCCATGTCCTTTATTTTCAGACTATGAGTGTAATTTTCTGCAACTCTTGGTACTTCATTATATAGATCTTGATATTTTTCCAACAAACATTTAATCTCCATTCTTTTTTCCATTATCACAATCTAAACTCACTTCATTCCATTTATTATTTTCTTTAAAATCAATTTCATCTTCATATATCTCATTCTTATCCATCACTTCCATTTCCATTCCAATTTCATCACCATAAACTTCTTTATTATCATATTTATTGTAATTATATCCTATATTTTCTTTTTCTTCTCCACGTACCATTTTAATGTTCATCAATATTCTTTCTTCTTCTGATTCCTTCTCTTCATTAAATTTTATATTTATTCCATTTAAACTTACCACTTTACTCTCATAATTAATTTTAGCCTTATTTTTATGTAATTCATCTGAACCTAGTAAAATATCAAATTCCATGTTGTTGACGATTAATAATTGTATTTTTAATATGATTGTTTTCAAAATTTACTTCTATTATGATTGCTTTATTTGCCTCAGTTATTTTCTTTGAATTCAAACTTAATAAATTTACTTTTTTGAACTTTAATTATATGATTTTGTAGATTTAATTTTGTTATAAGATTTTGATCAATTAATGATGTTTCTGAACCACTATCTATTAAAATTTTAATATTAATATTATTAATTTTTCCATTTATTGATTTAAGTTTCATTTAAGTTGGTAAATTGATTGGGGTGGTATTTTAAATTTAATATATAATACAACATTTTAAAATTCATACAAACAAAAAAAATTTACCTACTACCTACAAATACTATTATTAATATTATTTATACCTTGGTGCTACCTTCCCCCTGCTCAATAAAATATTCAACTTCTTCTTCACCTTCTTCCAATTTCTTTCTATAAGTCTCTTTATGGTTTTTGTATTTTTCATCCTCATATGTTGCTTCTTAGCATTGTTTTGTTCTTTCATTCTTTTAAATTTTCTAACATTGGTGTTCATATTCATTTCTTCCTCTTTATTCTTTGTCTCCATTAGTTTCCTTCCAATTAATTGTTCAAGTATGTTTTTAACTTTCTTGGTTTCTTCTACATCTATAATTATACTTGAATTAATCTTATTCTTATTTTCATCCATGTCACATTTTAATTTATTTATTTTAATCTTCTCATTTTCAACATCTTTATCTCTGTTTCTGTCAGCTTCTTCTAAATTTTTATCATTTGTTTCTGATTTTTCCTTCTTTTCAAATACTTTTTCTTCTTCATTAAGTTTCTCCATATTCTCTTCTTGGCTTGCACTTTGTATCTTCAAATTCTCTTTTTCTTCATCAATATTTTCTACAATCTCTTCTTTTAAATATTTTCCATTGTTTCTATTTAAATTGTAATCCAATTTGTCCAACTCTTCCTCATTTTCATCATATTTCTTCTCAAACATCTTTTTCATTTCTTCTTTAATTTCTTGTTTTACACTTCTTATTTCTTCTCGTAATTTACAGTTTTGTTCCCCCATTTCTCCCCTTAATTCATCAAATTTCCTATTTATGTCTTCTTTATTCTCATCCAGTTTCTTGTTTATATCTCTTCTTAAATCTTCATTGTTTTTGTTCATCTTATCCATTTTCTTGGTTAAATTTATTAACATATTCATTACTTCACTCTGATCCTCTTTTTCTTCTACTCTTCTTGTTCCTTGCATTTGTTGTTGTTCTGGTTCTTCTTGTCCATTTTCATTACTTTCATCCCGTGCTTCATAATCTCCAGATCCCTGATTTCTTTCCTCATCTACCTGAGTACCTACTTCTTCTCCTGATTTTTCTCCTATCTGTTTTCCATCTCTTAGTGTCATCTTGTCCATTTTTAATTAATATTTTATTTATTTGTTGTTTTAAATATATTGATTTTATTATTTTATTAATTTATGTTTGTTAAAATGTAATTTTAAATTAAAATGTCAAATTGACAAATCGCCCCACGTTGGGCGCCAAATTATAGTGATATAATTATTTGTGAGAGAATGTTTATATTTAATTTAGATTATAATGTTTATATCAATTATTTCACGTTGGGCTAACCAGATTTATAATAAATGTTTATTATATGTGTAATTATTATCGTTTCATACCAATATCAGTATAAATGTTAATTAGAAATATTATAATTATTTATCTCATTAATGAATTGTTAAAATAAATGATTTAAATGAAATATTCTTTATTAATATCGTTAAAACGTTTTATTTTTTATTTATCTCAATAGATGGCGTTGTATTACTTTTTATTTTAAATAATTTTAATTTTATTTTATAATGGTTTGGAGTTTTATATACAAATAATATTATAAGTTTAGATATTATGATTTAGATTATAATGAGCATGAAACTTCTTTTCTCTAGAGTTAGGATTCAGCTGTCAATTCTTGTTGATTATAATTATTAATTTGTTTGATGTAAAATTTATTATATTTGTTAAATTTATCCTACCTGTATACTTTTCTAGCAGCCTATATTATTGAACAAAATATAATAAAACAACTTGTACAATATCGTGAATTTATTATTATTCAAACTTTTAATCGACCCTTAAAGTATATCAAAAGAAATTACCTTTACGCAAATATACAAATTTGTTCACAATCGTGAATACATATAAATTGTCACTTCGATTAAGAGAAATATTATAAATAGTTTTTTTTTTTTTTTTTTGAATTTTTTTAAATTTTGCCTCGCAAAATAAAGTTAGTACTCACATTGACATTGTTCACGTGACTCGATGCATTCCTAAGCGTAGAGATCGTTTTTACAAAATGGCGAATCCATCCGACCGCTGCTGTAATCGTCTAGGAATAATTTTACTTTGCATCGATTTAACTGTGTTAAAATCTTTTACAAGTAAGTGATGGTTATAAAGTTTTGTTGAACTTGTATCAGATGTGAAATTTTACCATACTTGTAGGTATAACTGGAAATAACATCTTTATGACCAGTCAACCGGCACAATTTACAATAATTCCATACAGAAACACGTATTTCAGAGATGACCAGGAAACAAGAGAGAGCTTTTTGATTGTGCACCGATTATTTATATCTTTTTCAAAACAATTGAATCCCTAACGACTGTTGTTATGCACGGTAATAATTTTGGTCTACAATACAAACATAACCTATACTAAAATAATATTAACAATATAACCTTTTATAAATTAAGACATATTTTGAATAATATTTACTTAAATTATCATTCTTATTTATAAAAATCAATATTCACATGTATCCATAGTTGATATTTTGTGTATTTGTTTATTAATTTGCATAAATGTTTATGTTACAACTTTTTATTATTTTAGGCTTTTAGATGTTATTCTGTGCTTATTTTATTGAAAACTTAATTAAGATCATTTAATAATCCTTTTAAATACTATTTTAGATACTCAAAATGTGAATTATTGAAAATACTTATTTCAAAAATTAATCTGCACTTTGACATATAAATTTTGATAAATATTTTTTTAAAATTTTGATAATGCTGTAAATATTATTCTTATATACAATTTTTAATCAGAATACAGTATAAAATAAAAACAGTATGATACAACCTTTTGCTAATTAAAATAATACAATTTTAGATTTGACGTTTAGTCTTTACATGTACATTATTGTACTTTCTTTGGAGCACCACACAGATAAATTCCATGTCTTTTTAATACCATAGGCACTCTGGGTTTTCAACACTGAAGTTGTCTCTTTGTGCATTCACTAGCAATTATGATTTTGGAGCACATTTGTACTAACAAGAGGCATAATTCAAAGTCCTATCTTTGACCGTATACTTTAGTACACAACACTCAAAAAAAGGTAAGTAGTTTTTCCTTATGCTAATTTGAACAACCTAACTAAATTATACAATTGTTTGTTTTAAATTCACTATAAGTAATTTTATTATATTTTGTTGTTTTAGATTTGAGTTTAAGAGTTTAATGGAATATACTATGAAAATTTGTAATCACCTTTACATTATTGGAACGATTCATCATAATCATAAAGAAAGAATGTCATATAGATTCCAACTCTAGATAATTATTTTTAAATTATAATATCTACACTAATTACTTGTCATAATGTTTAAAAGATTAGTAAATCAATTAATAATATCATTTTTAAATTGATAATGAAATTGGTGAGTTAATTTATATTATTGTTTGATTATATTTGAATTATTATTCTTATTAACGAACTATTATTATTTTTAACTAAATTATTATTGATTAATTCTTATATTTATTATTTCATTATAATATATATATATATATATATATATATATATATATATATATATATAATTAAATTTATGTTCTTTGCCGACTAATAGGTATTAAACCAGAATGTTTTGGGGTATACGGCAATGTGTTTTAAGAAAACTCTTTTTTGGATGTTGTTTCTTTGTTTAGTAATGTTTATTTAGAATTTGCTTTAAGAGCAATAGATAAAAAATGGAATGATATTAGCCAACATTGTTCAATATCTAAAACATACTTTGAAGAAATTTTAATTTTTTTATTTGAAAATACTTATTTTTCATTTAACAATCAATTATACAAACAAACATTCGATACTCCAATGGGAGCTTCCATCTCTCCAATTGGTTCTTGCTATGTAATGGATAATTTATTAGATACTGTTATTCCCGTATTACCTTTTTAATTTAATTTTTGTTAAAAAATATGTGGATGACATTATTTTGGCATTACCTAAAGATGGTTTAAATGAACTTCTTTTTATATTTAATTCTTATGATCCTCATATTCAATTTACATTAGAAAAAGAGGACGTAGAACAGAGTGTTCCATTTTTAGACACAAAATTTATTAGAAAAGATAACACTATTACTATAGATTGGTACAGAAAACCAATAAATTCTGGTAGAATTATGAATTTTTGGTCATATCATAAATTTTCGACTAAAATTAATTTAATAATGCAAATGAAAAAAAGAATTACATTGATTTCGGATCCTATTTTTCATAATAAAAATATATATACTAAAAATAATATTAACAATATAACCTTTTATAAATTAAGACATATTTTGAATAATATTTACTTTAATTATCATTCTTATTTATAAAAATCAATATTCACATGTATCCATAGTTGATATTTTGTGTATTTGTTTATTAATTTGCATAAATGTTTATGTTACAACTTTTTTATTATTTTAGGGCTTTTAGATGTTATTCTGTGCTTATTTTATTGAAAACTTAATTAAGATCATTTAATAATCCTTTTAAATACTATTTTAGATACTCAAAATGTGAATTATTGAAAATACTTATTTCAAAATTAATCTGCACTTTGACATATAAATTTTGATAAATATTTTTTTAAAATTTTGATAATGCTGTAAATATTATTCTTATATACAATTTTTAATCAGAATACAGTATAAAATAAAAACAGTATGATACAACCTTTGCTAATTAAAATAATACAATTTTATATTTGACGTTTAGTCTTTACATGTACATTATTGTACTTTCTTTGGAGCACCACACAGATAAATTCCATGTCTTTTAATACCATAGGCACTCTGGGTTTTCAACACTGAAGTTGTCTCTTTGTGCATTCACTAGCAATTATGATTTTGGAGCACATTTGTACTAACAAGAGGCATAATTCAAAGTCCTATCTTTGACCGTATACTTTAGTACACAACACTCAAAAAAAAAATAAGTAGTCTTTTCTTATGCTAATTTGAACAACCTAACTAAATTATACAATTGTTTGTTTTAAATTCACTATAAGTAATTTTATTATATTTTGTTGTTTTAGATTTGAGTTTAAGAGTTTAATGGAATATACTATGAAAATTTGTAATCACCTTTACATTATTGGAACGATTCATCAAATCATAAAGAAAGAATGTCATATAGATTCCAACTCTAGATAATTATTTTTAAATTATAATATCTACACTAATTACTTGTCATAATGTTTAAAAGATTAGTAAATCAATTAATAATATCATTTTTAAATTGATAATGAAATTGGTGAGTTAAATTATATCATTGTTTGATTATATTTAAATTATTATTCTTATTAACGAACTATTATTATTTTTAACTAAATTATTATTGATTAATTCTTATATTTATTATTTCATTATAATAAATATGATATGTATATATATATATATATATATATATATATATAATTAAATTTATGTTCTTTGCCGACTAATAGGTATTAAACCAGAATGTTTTGGGGTATACGGCAATGTGTTTTAAGAAAACTCTTTTTGGATGTTGTTTCTTTGTTTAGTAATGTTTATTTAGAATTTGCTTTAAGAGCAATAGATAAAAATGGAATGATATTAGCCAACATTGTTCAATATCTAAAACATACTTTGAAGAAATTTTAATTTTTTTATTTGAAAATACTTATTTTTCATTTAACAATCAATTATACAAACAAACATTCGGTACTCCAATGGGAGCTTCCATCTCTCCAATTGGTTCTTGCTATGTAATGGATAATTTATTAGATACTGTTATTCCCGTATTACCTTTTAATTTAATTTTTGTTAAAAAATATGTGGATGACATTATTTTGGCATTACCTAAAGATGGTTTAAATGAACTTCTTTTTATATTTAATTCTTATGATCCTCATATTCAATTTACATTAGAAAAGAGGACGTAGAACAAAGTGTTCCATTTTTAGACACAAAATTTATTAGAAAAGATAACACTATTACTATAGATTGGTACAGAAAACCAATAAATTCTGGTAGAATTATGAATTTTTGGTCATATCATAAATTTTCGACTAAAATTAATTTAATAATGCAAATGAAAAAAAGAATTACATTGATTTCGGATCCTATTTTTCATAATAAAAATTTTAAAATTTTACATGAAATGTTTTTAGAAAATGGTTATCCGAATAAATTAATAAAAAATGTATTAAGTAATAATTTTTACAATATAAATACATATGATCAAAATAATAAAGAATTAGACATTCAAACCAATAATACAAAATTATATGTATCATTACCATACATTCGAGAAATTACATCTAAATTAAGTAGAATTTTTAAACCATTAAATAATATTAAAATTACGAGGAGAACATGTCTTACCTTAAAAAAAAAAAAATTTTTAGTAAAGTAAAAGATACAACTCCAAATTTGGATTTATCTAATGTAGTAAATTGTATTCCTTGTTCTGCTTGCGATAAAAAATACATAGGTCAAACTGGCCAAAGATTAAAACAACGTTTATCCTTGCATAAGAGTGATACCAGGTTACATCCTGAAAGATGTGAATTGGCTAAACATTCAATAACTAATGACCATCTTATCGATTATGCTTCTATTAGTATTTTGGATGAACAAATTAACAATAAAAAAGACTCTTTTTGGAAATGGCATCTATATCACAAGACAATGATATTATGAATAAAAAAGTGACCATAAAAACTTGAGTGACATTTATTATTATCTGCTATCTTTGGATAAACATACAAATAAAGATCTAAATAATACCTAAAATTCATGACATTTATTTAACATTTTTATTTTGATTTTAAATGACATTTTAGAAGCTTAAATCAAAATTATAAAAAAGAATAACATATCCTTATTTTTTATCATAGAACAATTAAATATTTTAATTAAAATTTACATTTTTCATGAAAGAAGAAATTAAAAATTATAACCTATTATTTTCTACTCTTTTATTATTACATTTTATCTCAAGAAATAAAGTTGTTTATTAATTTTTTGTCGTTATTTTGTTTTATATATAATTTGACTTAAAATTTTTTTTTAAATTCAAAATTAAAGTTAAAATAGTTATTATGTTATATTTACCATTTTTTTAACACCAATTTTGTTTATACTAGTTCTTATTCCTTGATAATGAAATAAATATATTTCGAAAGCTTGGAAAACAATTAAAAGAGTTTTCTTAAAACACATTGCCGTATACCCCAAAAAATTCTGGTTTAATATATATATATATATATATATATATATATATATATATATATTGTAATAAATTACAATTATTTTGAATGTATTGATTGCATAAATATTGTTATTATTGATGTAATTATTAATTTTGTTGTTTTATAATTTGAAATTTTTATTTTTAAAGTTTTGTGGGGCTATTATTTATATTTAAATTTGTTTCAATTTTAATTTAATCCTTTTTTAATCTAAAACACTTTAAAATTTCTTTATTTTATTGATCCTTCTGTTTGTAAAAAAATTATGTTATCAAATTTCAAATATGTAATTTTGTTTATCATTTATTATTAAATTTTATATATCAAAATCAATTATTTAGCATTATAGACTCATAAACTCAGTAGTCAGTTCAAATGTAAGATTTAACAATATTTTATTTATTAACTTTGTTTTCCCTAAAAGAATAATATACCCTTGATCTCTTTAATGATACGGCTATGGCAGATTTTGTGCGCATCAACCCCGCACACATAAACACGTGATGCTTAACATTAATTTCTGGGGTTAAAGTTGTTGGGACGCGTGTCGTGTGTCTATTAATTGTTATAAAATTCTTAGTGATACAGTGTTCTCAGATCAAGATTATAGAAAATTTGTTTAATGATATCGAAATATATTACTCACAATGTTTATAATATTTGTGAAAATGATATTAGTGAATATAGTTGAAAAACATACCCTAAAGCACTTGCTAGTTGACGGTGATAAATGGAAATTTTCCGTGGCGGCTTTCCAGATTCAGCCTCCTTCCAATGGTAATCTACAACACGTACAAATGTTTCCTTGGATGGATATTAAACAGGATTATGACCACCGGATATTATTTCTCCTTGGTTTCTTCCGGAATTTTATATTATAGTTACAGGTTAGTCAAAAATATTTAATTTTTTTTTTTTCTTCTTAGGATTTTATTTTATTAGCTGGTACAATTTCTATTTACAATTTTCCAATAAACTTTGTTTTACAATATTTCATATAATTGATCATGTTAATTGTCAGCCATTTTTAATTTTTAATAGTCATCCGCCATTGTTTTATGATAATTTTCAAAATATACTGACGTGGATTGGCCTTTTGATAAATTTAGAATGCTCCCGAATTTTCTTTTCCAAGGGCTTATATACCCTCGGTCAAATTTTCATAATGGCTGCCTTTTCGAGCGTGTTTTGTTTTTATATAACCTCTCTTACATCAAAATTTTGAAAAATTGACTTTTTAATTATACATTTTCTGACCTTAAAATTATTACAAATTAAATCTGTACAATTTATTTCATTATAAATTAACATTTTAAGAATTTTAAAATCAACTTTTCTTTATTAAAACAGCTGGCTTTTTGGAGTAAACAATGTCAGCCATTTTGACAATTATTAATATCAAATTTAACAATTGTGAGCTAATATCTCTTTTTGGTCAATATTTTTAACAAAAATGAAATTTTACATATTAAAATATGATCAGATAGCTTTTATTTTCAATGAAACCGCTTATATTAGCTTTTATTTGCTTTTAAAAATTTACTATGTCATAGCGATTTACATACAAATTTTATCAAGTAAACGAATTAATAACATCCAAAAACATCAAAAAACAACTTAAAATTAATTACTTTTACAAAAACATACAATTACAACAAATAGAAACATCAATTAAACATCTAATACTAAGTTTAGGTCTTTCTCATACAAGCACCTTTTTAAAGTTTATAGTCAACGTTTTTAATCACCACATCACTATTTATAGTGTTTTTTCATTGAATTTATCATTCATAAAGTCTTTGATCAAGCTTGATTAAATAGTCTTAGCTTGTAAACACAAACATCACTTTCTCACAGCTTTATTCTATCATGTAATATATTTCAATATCTCTCTTTTTAGATTCTGTCTTAAATAGTGTATTTTTATCAAGTCTGAGATGTTCAGGACATAGGGACTACTAGACTTGTATTGACATCCGATACATCATACTACAAGACTCATCATTTGATACTTAATTGGATTTGAAAATATTGTTTAGGGTAAGTAAAATTTATTTATCAAATTATAATCATTGTCTCTGATTCATTTAATTTGCTCAAATATTTAAATTAGTTTGTTGAGATTTAAATTTTTGTATCTTATATTACTGACTGTATACAGTTAAATATTCTCTACTTCATATAATAATTTTAAATAACCTATACCTTACTTATTCTCATTTTATAGCTACTTATAAAAAAATATTATTAAAATCATTATTATTATTAACCTTAATTATTACTTATTTAGCTTATGATCTAACTAACTTAATATAACTAATATAGTTAGTTTCTTACTAATATTGTATTCCTATGATTTATTATTAACATATTCTAATACTTTTTTTTTTTAATTTTTTTTTTTAGCTTAAACAAATTAGTGTTTTGGATTTTGATTCTTGGATCGACTACTGGTATTATGAACTCATCTTATCAAGATGGTTTTTGTGTTCTTGTGTGTATTACGGTTTACTGGATTGGCTCTAATAAAGAAATTTTTGGTGTTTTATTCATTTAATGAGAAGATTTGTAAATAACATCCATGTTTAATGGTTTACTTCAATTCAAGTTATTTATTTGGTAAGTTATATTTACTATTAATTTTTTTAAAACATTACAAATTTCCCCCAATTTAATTTTAACAAATTGTTACTCGGTAATAATTTTTAAAATTTAATTCCATTATATTTGATCCAAATCTAATAAGCTTAAAATTCCACTTTGTTATCTTTCAATTCTAACATATACCTTAATTGTACCTTACAAATAATCTTCATTAACATCTAACATAAATTCTAATTCATTTGGTTGTATATAACCACTAACTATTCATTGATAACTCATACTTTATTCCTAATTTTAAAATACAATATAATATTTACTTATTCTAGTATCTACGTCTTAAACTATCTTATATTCTAAACTTAGCTAGATTTTTAAAATGTTGGTCTATTGATGGTATGCATATAAGTTTTTAACGTTTACCTTTCCCCTCAATAAATTGTTATGTGGATTTCTTAAAATATAACTGTTTTCATAAGCTTTTTCGATTATAAATGGTCCTATAAACGGTAGTTTTAATTTTGCACACTCATTATTTCTTTTGTTGGCTACCTGTAGTGACCTTTCAATTACCCAATCCCCTTCTTTGAATACCGTTGGTTTCTTTAAATTTTTGTATCTTGTTAAATATCGTTATGCATTTCTTTTTAACTTAATATGAAATATTTTTTTTTTAATTAAATTACTATTTAGCTCTAATTTTGTACAACTACTAGTGAATTGATATATGATTTGTTACTTCTTCGAATTATTCCTTCAATCTATAAAATTTCTTATTCTCTCTTCACTCTTTTCTTTTAACTTTAATGGTACAGGATATATTTTCACCTTAAACTCCTCAACATCTCTCACCTCCATATTATATTCATGTTCGGTAGCTTCTTTTGGCTCCTTAAACATCAAACTTCTATACTTCATCAACAATTCCATTACAATATTGTAATATATTCCATCACAATCAAATCATCATTTTCAAATACATCTTCTTTCTTCTATCTACTTCATAATCATAACTTTCTTCTTTATACTTCATACTCATAATTTTCTTCTTCATCATCTTCATAATCATTTCTAATATAATTAATATTCTTCTTATTATCTTCTACTTCTTCTATCATATCCATTGACATCCATATACCATTTAGTTATACCTTCTTCTCTTCTTCATAATTAATTATAGTTTCTAATTGTTCCTATGTATCATTTAATATTACCATATCACTATCCAAATTAAACACAGCTAGTAGTTTACAATTTATTATGATTTCAACATAGATTTATTTTAATATCATATTTATTTATTTATTTCACATAACTTTTGTTTTTAATACCAGTTACTATTATATTTGAATTTTATTTCATTATTCTTTAATATTATTTAGTTTTGAAATTGATTTTGAATCTATTAATGATGTTTTGTTTCTTATATTAATTAAAATTTGTAACGGTTTGTCATAATTTTAATCTTGAATATGCAATAACTCATTAGAATGTATTTGATTTAAGTTTCATTTCAATTAGTATAATTAATATAACAGTTTATCATAATTTTTACCCTTGAATATGCAATGACCCATTATAATATAATTGATCTAAGTTTCATTTAATATAATTGATTGGGGTGGTATTATAAATTTGATATAAAATACAACATTTTAAAATTCATGTAAACAAAAAACTTACCTACTACCTACAAATATAATTAGCAATATTATCTACACCTTGCTACTACCTTTTCCCTGCTCAATAAAATATTCATTTTCTTTTTCAGCTTCTTCCAATTTCTTTCTACAAATCTCTTCCTGGTTTTTGTTGTTTTCATTAACATGTGTAACTTTTTATCATTGGTTTGTCTTCTCATTCTTTTAAATTTTCCTAAATCGGTGTTCATATTCATTACTTCATCTTTTATTTCTGTTTCCATAAGTCTCTTTTCAATCAATTGTTCAAGTAAATTTTTAATCTTCTTGTTTTCTTCCACATCTATGATTATTTTTAAATTAATCTTATTCTTATTTTCATTTATGTCATATTTAATATAAGTTTGCATTAATTTATTCATTTTAATCTTCTCAATTTCAACATCTTTATCTTTGTTTCTGTCAGTTTCTTCTAAAATTTTATTATTTGCTTCTGCATATTCCTCTTTTTCAAATACTTTTTCTTTTTCATTAAACTTCTCCATATTCTCTTCTTGGCTTGCAACTTGTACCTTCACATTCTCTCTTTCTTTACCAATATTTTCTATAATCTCTTCTTTTAAATTTCTATTTTGTTCCCCCATTTCTCCCCTTACTTCATCAAATTTCTTATTTATATCTTCTTTATTCTCATCCAGTTTCTTGTTTATATCTCTTTTTAAATCTTCATTATTTTTGTCCAGTTTGTTTATGTCTCTTTTTAAATCTTCATTAATTTTATCTAATTTCTCATTTGTTTTGTCTAATTTCTTGTTGTTGTCACCCACCATTTTGGTTAAATTTATCAACATCCTCATTACTTCATTCTGATCTTCTTTTCCTTCCACTCTTCTTGTTTCTTGTATTTGTTGTTGTTCTGGTCCCTCTTGTACTTCTTCACTACTTTCTTCTTGTAAATTTCTATTTTTCTTATTAAAATCATTATCCATTTTATCCAAATCTTCCTCATTTTCATCAAATTTCTTGTCTAATTCTTTATTCAAATCACTTATCAATTCTTCATTACCATGGTTTATATCTTCATTATTTTCTTTAATTTCTTTCTTCAATTCTTCTTTAGTTTTATCTAATTCTTTGTCCATTCTTCTTATATTTTCTTGATTTTCATCAAATTTCTTCCCATACTTTTTATCCATTTCTTCTTTATTCTCATCACATTTCTTATCTAATGTTTTATTTAAATCTTTCTTTAGGTTATCATTATTTTTGTTTATCCCTTCTTTTTTTTCTTTAAATTCTTTCTTCAATTTTTCTTTAGTTTCATCTAATTCCTTAATTATAGCTTCATTATCTTTGTTCAGTTCCTTTCTGAATTCTATTAAGTATTCCATTATTTCATAGTATTCTTCATCACTCATATACTTTTTACCCATTTTGACAATTTTGATTAAGTTTTATCAAATATTAAATATAAAATTTATCTTAAATAGTTTTAATAACCAATTAATTTATTATAACCAACAAGTTTTTTATAATAGCCCCACGTTGGGCGCCATTTTTGTAATAAATTACAATTATTTTGAATGTATTGATTGCATAAATATTGTTATTATTGATGTAATTATTAATTTTGTTGTTTTATAATTTGAAATTTTTATTTTTAAAGTTTTGTGGGGCTATTATTTATATTTAAATTTGTTTCAATTTTAATTTAATCCTTTTTTAATCTAAAACACCTTAAAATTTCTTTATTTTATTGATCCTTCTGTTTGTAAAAAAAATTATGTTATCAAATTTAAAATATGTAATTTTGTTTATCATTTATTATTAAATTTTATATATCAAAATCAATTATTTAGCATTATAGACTCATAAACTCAGTAGTCAGTTCAAATGTAAGATTTAACAATATTTTATTTGTTAACTTTGTTTTCCCTAAAAGAATAATATACCCTTGATCTCTTTAATGATACGGC
This sequence comes from Ophraella communa, assembly GCA_035357415.1. Taxonomy (NCBI): domain Eukaryota; kingdom Metazoa; phylum Arthropoda; class Insecta; order Coleoptera; family Chrysomelidae; genus Ophraella; species Ophraella communa. The sequence continues at coordinate 45,570,434 of CM068986.1, read as the reverse complement.
TATGGCAGATTTTGTGCGCATCAACCCCGCACATATAAACACGTGATTCTTAACAGTAATTTCTGGGGTGAAAGTTGTTGGGACGCGTGTCGTGTGTCTATTAATTGTTATAAAATTCTTAGTGATACAGTGTTCTCAGATCAAGATTATAGAAAATTTGTTTAATGATATCGAAATATATTACTCACAATGTTTATAATATTTGTGAAAATGATATTAGTGAATATAGTTAAAAAACATACCCTAAAGCACTTGCTAGTTGACGGTGATAAATGGAAATTTTCCGTAGCGGCTTTCCAGATTCAGCCTCCTTCCAATGGTAATCTACAACACGTACAAATGTTTCCTTGGATGGATATTAAACAGGATTATGACCACCGGATATTATTTCTCCTTGGTTTCTTCCGGAATTTTATATTATAGTTACAGGTTAGTCAAAAATATTTAATTTTTTTTTTCTTCTTAGGATTTTATTTTATTAGCTGGTACAATTTCTATTTACAATTTTCCAATAAACTTTGTTTTACAATATTTCATATAATTGATCATGTTAATTGTCAGCCATTTTTAATTTTTAAAAGTCATCCGCCATTGTTTTATGATAATTTTTCAAAAATACTGACGTGGATTGGCCTTTTGATAAATTTAGAATGCTCCCGAATTTTCTTTTCCAAGGGCTTATATACCCTCGGTCAAATTTTCATAATGGCTGCCTTTTCGAGCGTGTTTTGTTTTTATATAACCTCTCTTACATCAAAATTTTGAAAAATTGACTTTTTAATTATACATTTTCTGACCTTAAAATTATTACAAATTAAATCTGTACAATTTATTTCATTATAAATTAACATTTTAAGAATTTTAAAATCAACTTTTCTTTATTAAAACAGCTGGCTTTTTGGAGTAAACAATGTCAGCCATTTTGACAATTATTAATATCAAATTTAACAATTGTGAGCTAATATCTCTTTTTGGCCAATATTTTTAACAAAAAATGAAATTTTACATATTAAAATATGATCAGATAACTTTTATTTTCAATGAAACCGCTTATATTAGCTTTTATTTGCTTTTAAAATTTTACTATGTCATAGTGATTTACATACAAAATTTATCAAGTAAACGAATTAATAACATCCAAAAACATCAAAAAACAACTTAAAATTAATTACTTTTACAAAAACATACAATTACAACAAATAGAAACATCAATTAAACATCTAATACTAAGTTTAGGTCTTTCTCATACAAGCACCTTTTTAAAGTTTATAGTCAACGTTTTTAATCACCACATCACTATTTATAGTGTTTTTTCATTGAATTTATCATTCATAAAGTCTTTGATCAAGCTTGATTAAATAGTCTTAGCTTGTAAACACAAACATCACTTTCTCACAGCTTTATTCTATCATGTAATATATTTCAATATCTCTCTTTTTAGATTCTGTCTTAAATAGTGTATTTTTTATCAAGTCTGAGATGTTCAGGACATAGGGACTACTAGACTTGTATTGACATCCGATACATCATACTACAAGACTCATCATTTGATACTTAATTGGATTTGAAAATATTGTTTAGGTAAGTAAAATTTATTTATCAAATTATAATCATTGTCTCTGATTCATTTAATTTGCTCAAATATTTAAATTAGTTTGTTGAGATTTAAATTTTTGTATCTTATATTACTGACTGTATACAGTTAAATATTCTCTACTTCATATAATAATTATTTTAAATAACCTATACCTTACTTATTCTCATTTTATAGCTACTTAAAAAAAAACATTATTAAAATCATTACTATTGTTAACCTTAATTATTACTTATTTAGTTTTTAATTTATCTATCTTAATATAACTAATATAGTTGGTTTCTTACTAATATTGTATTCCTATGATTTATTATTAACATATTCTAATACTTCTTTTTTTTATTTTTTTTTTTTTAGCTTAAACAAATTAGTGTTTTGGATTTTGATTCTTGGATCGACTACTGGCATTATGAACTCATCTTATCAAGATGGTTTTTGTGTTCTTGTGTGTATTACGGTTTATTGAATTGTCTCTAATAAAGAAATTTTTGGTGTATTATTCATTTAATGAGAAGATTTGTAAATAACATCCATGTTTAATGGTTTACTTCAATTCAAGTTATTTATTTGGTAAGTTATATTTACTATTATTTTTTAAAACATTACAATATATATATATATATATATATATATATAATATATATATATATATATATATAAAGGTAGTTTATTTGCTGACTAATAAGGTATGAAACCAGTAATATTGGGGTATGCAGCAATTAATAAAAGTAAACTCTTTATACTTTTTCCAAGCTTTCGGAAAATTTATTTCCATTTTCAAGGAATGTATACGAGGTTATAAAATTTGTTCTTTACAATGGTAAATATAAATATAATTAAAACTATTATTTTGAAAAAATTTTTTTAGAAAAAGGTGTCAGAATAACATTAGTAAAATTGTTTGTAAAACAATAGCTATTTATTTTTGAAAATGCCAAAGGGTGCTTAATTTTTTTAATTAATTTAAATTGAAAGAAGAAAAATAAATTAAAAGAAGAATTTCTTAGGTTGAATTTGAAGTTTACAATATTACTCATACATCTTTTCATAAACACTGTCAAAATAAAATGTCAATGTCAGAAAATAATCAAAATAAATTTTCAAAAAAATATATTATTAAACAGTAATTTAGTAAGATGATTTATTATGTAAGTTGTTCTTTTATGTTTTTATCCTTAGATAGTAAATAAAAATAAACATCACTGAGATTTTTATGATCACTCTTTTTATTAATGATTTTTTCTTCTTGAGAAATAAAAGACATTTCTAAGAAGAGTCTTATTTTCAAAATAGGTTGTATATCTAAAACACTAACAGATAAAAAATCCATTACATGATCATTTTCAACGACGTGCTTGGCCAATTCACATCTTTCAGGGTGTAATCTACAATCACTTTTATGTTAAGATTTTTTAATTTTTGACTCGTATGGCCTATATACTTTTTTTCGCAATTTTTACATGGAATGGAGTAAATTAAATTAGATAATTCAAGGATCGGAGTTTTATCTTTCACTTTTGTAAATGTTGATCTAATGGTAAAACATGTTTTGTTTGCAATTTTGATATTTGTTAATGGCTTAAAAATTCTTTTTAATTTTGGTGTTATTTCTTTTATATATGGTAAAGACACATAATAATTTATCATTTCAGTGTTATTATTTAATTGTGAATGTAATTCATTATTTACTTGAGGAATCAATTTATCGTTAAGTGAAGAAGTATTATATAATATATTTTTAATTAATTTATTGGGGTAACCATTATTCAAAAATAATTGCTGAAGTATCTTAAAATTATCTTTATGAAATTTTGGATCTGAAATCATCGTTATACGATTTTTCATTTGGTTAATTAAGTTAATTTTCATTGAATATTTATGATATGACCAATAGTTCATTATTCTTCCTGAATTTGTTGGTTTTTGATACCAATTAATCGAAAATGATCATGTAATGGATTTTTTATCTGTTAGTGTTTTAGATATACAACCTATTTTGAAAAAAGACTCTTCTTAGAAATGTCTTTTATTTCTCAAAAAATCATTAATAAAAAGAGTGATCATAAAAATCTCAGTGATGTTTATTTTTATTTACTATCTAAGGATAAAACATAAAAGAACAACTTACATAATAAATCATCTTACTAAATTACTGTTTAATAATATATTTTATTGAAAATTTATTTTGATTATTTTCTGACATTGACATTTATTTTGACAGTGTTTATGAAAAGATGTATGAGTAATATTGTAAACTTCAAATTCAACCTAAGAAATTCTTCTTTTAATTTATTTTTCTTCTTTCAATTTAAATTAATTAAAAAATTAAGCACCCTTATCAAAATCAAAATCGTTAAGTAAATTAAAAGAAAAAAAAATAATAAAAAAGTAATCACATTACATAAAAATAATCAAAATCACCATTAAAAAAATAAATAATAATGAAAACATAATTCTAAATGTAAAATAAAACAAACGAACAAATTATAAATTTTTGTAAAATATTTTTCTGTTAAATATATAAAAGGATTTTCAAAGATCTACAAAAGTGTATAAAAAGTTCTTCTACGAATAACACCTGTGCATATGTGTGACGTTAAATTATCAGAACTACGACTGCTCGTACACAACAACAACATCGCGTGTTTGAAATGTTTAGTTTCCATGAACTCCAAAACTTTAGAAGTGCACCTGTGCCTGTGTGACGTCAAATTTCAGAACTACGAGTGCTTGTACACACCATCGCGTGTTTGAAATGTTTAGTTTCCTCGAACTCCAAGAGCTTAGAATAGCAGCTGCACGTTGTGACGTATGAGTTACTCGGAAGTATATCGGTCGAATTTATGACTTCAAGCCTCAGTGTAAATATAATTTGAGAGCTTTTCCGACCATAATAAATTATATAAAAATTATTGAACATTAAAAATGATTATTGTATATATTATGTAAAAAAATTGTTTATAAAATATAAGTAGTTAGTTAGAAATAAGCAAAAAAAGAAATAGTTCCTTAAGATTGGTTATCTTGGAGTTAATAAATGAAGCATTTTAATTGGTCAGAGAAAAATGAGAGATGGATATCAGTCTTTACTTAAAAAAACAAGTCAGAAAGAATAAAAAGGGATTCAAGCCTAATTTTAAGGGAGTCAAGACCCTTTATACAAACATTAAAGCTTCGTTTAAAAAAATTTTCAACAAACATTTAAGATTTAATTTTAAAAAACTTTCACGACTCAATACTCAAGTTTATTTTAAAAAGATTCAAGACTCATTATTATAATATTCAACTCGTAATCTACATTTTTAAAAAGACTTTGAATAGTCATAAATTTTATTAACTTTATAAGTTAACAGTATTCGACTTTGAATCGAAAATAGGTTTGTTGAATCGAGCAGAGTAATCTTATAATATAACAGTTTCAACTGTAAAGTTAATGATACAACAGTTAGAATTAAATTAATAGAAGAAGCTTGACTTCCCTTATAGAAGAAATCATCATAGTAAAAAACTTTGTAACACACCAGATGTCAAAAGGGAGTCTTATAAACCAGTAAATAGTATAAACAAATCTACAAATAAACAATAATAAATTCTACATCGTAAGAGTTTCTGTCTTTAATTAAACCATTGGAAGTTTCTGCATACCACGTGTTATCCAGAAGAGAAGATAGACCACCAGTTCCAGCGACACCTACATGTAAATGGCGAACACTCGAGAGACAAAGTTAAAAAGGTACCGTTATTTGATTTGTATTAAGTGTGCGTATAAACTGTTTTAAAGCGATAATAATTATTAGCCGCTAGAGAACATTTATACTACTTTATTGTAAAGATTTTTGAATTTTATTTTGATAGAAAATTTATAATTTGTTTGAGCGTAAATCTGTGGTGAAACCTGTACGACCTGAGATATAATTTTTCGATTAACGATAGTGTCTATTTTCAAGAAACATTTAATTTTATTTGAGCTAGTCATCATTATACAACATATTATTTAAGGGGCTAAAAACATTATTATTGTAGTAAAAAACTTCAACTATTACGTCAAATCAAATAAAAACAAACCACTAATAATATCATGCCACAATTAACGTGAATTTACTAAAATAACATTCAATCATCAGAAAAAATTAAAATAATAAAACAAAAAAGAAAACATAAGAACCCAACAACAATAAAATAATAAAATCATAATAACTTGGCGACCAACGTATCGGGCTCGATTAAAATCACAGATTTTAATAGTTTAAATAACAACAAATAAATCAATAAACATTACATTAAAATTTATTTAAAAATAAAAATACTAATAGATTATTGTAACTGTAATTAACATATAAAATAAATATTTCTAACATTTTATTATAAATATAAAAAGTCGAAACATAATGTCTGATAAAGAGGAAGTTAATTTTGACACCTGGAAAGTTGAAGAACTCAGGCAAGAACTTAGAAACAGGAATTTGGATGATAAAGGAACCAAACAAATTCTAATTAACAGATTAAAAAGCCAAGAACAAATAGACATAGACTACAATGCTGAAGAACCAGAAGAAAGGGGGGAACAAGAAGATGAACCTCAACAAAAAGATGGTACTTCTTCACAAACTGGAGGAAATGTCACATTGGCAGATTTGATGAGCATCATCCTAGCCAATTCAGAACAAATAGCGAAAAAACTAGAAGCCAACTCGGAAGAGATGACAAGAAAATTAGAAGCTAACTCTGAAGAAATGAAAAAACAAAATAGACAAAATTCTGAGGAAATAACGTGAAAAATTGAATGAATTAACTGATTAATTGTATAATAAAGTAGAAAATCATTATAAAATGATTAAAGTAATTGAGGAAAAACAAGTATTTTTAAATAAACAAGTACAAATTATAGACAAAACAAGCGAAAACAATTTGAAAATTAAACTCAAGAATATCAGAAATCAAAGATAACGTGAAAAAGAGGAATACAAATAAATTTGGACATAGCCGAACAGGAAAACAGAAAAACAGAGAGACAATTAAGAAAAAGAAATGGAAGAAAAATTAAATACAAATGTAAACCTGGGAAACAGTGAAGAAATCAAGAAATTGAAGGAGGAACTCGAAAATAAAATAAAACAAGTGAATCAAAAATATTTCTGAATTAACAGACAATCGCGTAACACCTGACTTGGGTTTTCAAATTCTAAATATAGGGGGGAAGTTTGAAGAAAGTTCGAAATTTTGTGGGGATTATAGGAAGTTACATCCTATAAATTATTTACAAACGATTAAAAATAAATACTATAAAATTAAAAATTTACAAGACTTTAAAGAATTTATCAGGTCAAGTTTAACAGGCAATGCACTATTATGGTGGAATTGTAAAGAAATGTTTGTAGATTCATTTGAAACCTTTGAAAAAGTATTTCTAGATACTTTCTGGTCAGAATTACAACAGAGTAAAGTCAGGGAAAGATTGTATTTTGGCAAATTTGATAATACAAAGAATAATCTATCCAACTATGTTTTACAACTCTATGCTACTTGTCAATATTTAACTCCTCCTATACCAGAAGCAGAAATTGTAATGTTTTTATCAAGACATTTCAAACCTGAAATATCTGAGATAATTGCAGTACAAAAATATTAATAAATTTGATCATTTAATAACATATTTACAGAGAATTGAAAGAAATTTAAGTAATAGTATCAACAATCAGAATAAAAGTAATGTAAGAAACTTTAATAACAATGATAGAAGTTTTAATAGGCAAAGTAACGGTAACAATTTTAACAGACAAAATAATAATAATAATTTTAACAATAACTACAATAATCAAAACAGAAATCAAAATAATGAAAATAGGAACAATTACAATAAAAATAGAAATTACAATAATAATCAGAACACTAGAAATTTTAACAATAATTATAATAATAGAAATTTTAATAGATTTGAACAAAATAACAATAATCGAGCAAATACAAACAATAATAATAGACAAGTAAACGCAATTAATACGAGTAACAGTAATGAGGGGATAAATGAGACAAATAATACACCGAGAGACATTGCACGTTCAGGTAGTAGAACTCCTAGGGCCAGATCTCCAGTAGATGATGCCCAAACCACAAATTTTCAGTAGAGGTGCACAATGTAAATAGCGCTAGATGTGACTTTGTACACCTACGTGAATTTTTAATGGACAAGGATAATCTGCATCTAAAAAAATAAAGAAATAGAATTAGTATTAATTAAAGCAAATATTGATAACAATTTATTAAGCATTATAATAGATACAGGGTCTACAGTTTCTTTAATATCAGAAAATACAGTAAATAAAATCTCAATGTTAAAAAACAATATAATCAATATTCCAAAAGTAAATTTTACAGGGATAAATGATAAAAGTTTAGGATATTCTAATAAAACAGTTTTTGCTTCTTTGAATATAAATAATGTAAAATTAAATGTTCAGTTATTGATAGTCAATAAATTAAAATATGATATATTATTGGGTAACGATGAATTATCAAAAGAATAAAATTATAATAAATTATAACAAGAATGCAGTAATATTTGGGGATAATGAAATAAAATTTGAGGTAATAAATGATTTAAAATTAACTAGTAATTATAATATAATTAGTATATTCGACGAGTCATTAGAAAATAGTAATAAAAATTTCTGCCAAGAAAAAATAAGTGAAATTTGTGAATCTAGTTGCAATTTAATGGTACAAGGGTGCCGAAATATATTTAATAATGTGGCCAAAGATGCCGAATTAAATTTAAATAAAAATGGAAATGATAATTATTTAGAAAGGGTCTTAGATACCAAAATTAAATTAAATTATGATTATGATGAAAGGGCAATTGATGCCGATGATAGGGTTAATGAAAAAAATTTAGTGGTGATGATAAACTGCAACAAAGGATGGAAAAATGAAGTTATAAAATTGGTAGAAAGATATAAAAGTTTAATTAATGATGAATCTAGAGTAGCTAAAAAATTATTCACATAGTATAAAAGTTAAAAATATAGAGAGTTTTCAGTCAAAAAGTTATCCAATTCCCTATAAATATCAAGAGGCGGTAGATAAACATTTAAAGAAACTGTTGGCAGATGGAATTATAAGTTATAGTACTACACTCTATATTAATCCTATAGTAGTGGGTAAGAAAAGATGATACGATGCGCTTATGTTTTAAAAAAGTAGAAAATAAATTCTAATGTTTCCTAACTCAAAAATTTCACGTGGTATGTTTCATGTAAGTTCACTCAAGAAATATATTTAGTAGTTAAGTGTAAATAAATATATAAATAAAATAAAATAGGATATAGTTGAAGTTAAAATAGAAAAATGGAAACTTATAAAAATTTATCCGTCGATAAATTTATTACAAGTTTGGGGGAAGTTGAGACGAAGTTTTATTATCATAAAAATTTATTCATTAAAGAAAATATTAATTTCAATAAGAATGTGTATTATGATGATTAAATCAAAAACAAAATCGTTAAGTCAATTAAAAGCAAAAATAAATAATAAAAAGTAATCACATTACATAAAAATAATCAAAATCACCATTAAAAAAATAAATAATAATGAAAATATAATTCTAAATGTAAAATAAAACAAACGAACAAATTATAAATTTTTGTAAAATATTTTTCTGTTAAATATATAAAAGGATTTTCAAAGATCTACAAAAAGTGTATAAAAAGTTCTACGAATAACACCTGTGCATATGTGTGACGTTAAATTATCAGAACTACGACTGCTCGTACACAACAACAACATCGCGTGTTTGAAATGTTTAGTTTCCATGAACTCCAAAACTTTAGAAGTGCACCTGTGCCTGTGTGACGTCAAATTATCAGAACTACGAGTGCTTGTACACACCATCGCGTGTTTGAAATGTTTAGTTTCCTCGAACTCCAAGAGCCTAGAATAGCAGCTGCACGTTTGTGACGTATGAGTTACTCGGAAGTATATCGGTCGAATTTATGACTTCAAGCCTCAGTGTAAATATAATTTGAGAGCTTTTCCGACCATAATAAATTATATAAAAATTATTGAACATTAAAAATGATTATTGTATATATTATGTAAAAAATTGTTTGTAAAATATAAGTAGTTAGTTAGAAATAAGCAAATTAAGAAATAGCTCCTTCTGATTGGTTCTCGTGGAGTTTTAAAATGAAGCATTTTTATTGGTCAGAGAATAATGAGAGAGGGATCTCAGTCTTTACGTAAAAGAACCAGTCAGAAAGAATAAAAAGAGATTCAAGCCTAATTATAAGGGAGTCAAGACCCTTTATACAAACATTAAAGCTTCGTTTAAAAAAAATTTTTCAACAAATATTTAAGATTTAATTTTAAAAAAACTTTCACGACTCAATACTCAAGTTTAATTTTAAAAAAGATTCAAGACTCATTTTCAAAACATTCAACAACAGTTATTATAATATTCAACTCGTAATCTACATTTTTAAAAAAGACTTTGATTAGTCATAAATTTTATTAACTTTATAAGTTAACAGTATTCGACTTTGAATCGAAAATAGGTTTGTTGAATCGAGCAGAGTAATCTTATAATATAACAGTTTCAACTGTAATTTTAATGATACAAAAGTTAGTATTAAATTAATATAAGAAGCTTGTCTTACCTTTATATCAGAAATAATCCTAGTAAAAAACTTTGTAACACACCATTTGTAAAAGGGAGTCTTATCAACCAGTAAATTGTATAAACAAATCCACAAATAAACAATAATAAATTCTACATCGTAAGAGTTTCTGTCTTTAATTAAACCATTGGAAGTTTCTGCATACCACGTGTTATCCAGAAGAGAAGATAGACCACCAGTTCCAGCGACACCTACATGTGAATGGCGAACACTCGAGAGACAAAGTTAAAAAAGGTACCGTTATTTGATTTGTATTAAGTGTGCGTATAAACTGTTTTAAAGCGATAATAATTATTAGCCGCTAGAGAACATTTTATACTACTTTATTGTAAAGATTTTTGAATTTTTATTTTGATAAAAAATTTATAATTTGTTTGAGCGTAAATCTGTGGTGAAACCTGTACGACCTGAGATATAATTTTTCGATTAACGATAGTGTCTATTTTCAAGAAACATTTAATTTTATTTGAGCTAGTCATCATTATACAACATATTATTTAAGGGGCTAAAAAACAATATTATTGTAGTAAAAAACTTCAACTATTACGTCAAATCAAATAAAAACAAACCAATAATAATATCATGCCACAATTAACGTGAATTTACTAAAATAACATTCAATCATCAGAAAAAATTAAAATAATAAAACAAAAAAAGAAAACATAAGAACCCAACAACAATAAAATAATAAAATCTTAATAACTTGGCGACCAACGTATCGGGCTCGATTAAAATCACAGATTTTAATAGTTTAATAACAAAAAATAAATCAATAAACATTACATTAAAATTTATTTAAAAATAAAAATACTAATAGATTATTGTAACTGTAATTAACATATAAAATAAATATTTCTAACATTTTATTATAAATATAAAAAGTCGAAACATAATGTCTGATAAAGAGGAAGTTAATTTTGACACCTGGAAAGTTGAAGAACTCAGGCAAGAACTTAGAAACAGGAATTTGGATGATAAAGGAACCAAACAAATTCTAATTAACAGATTAAAAGCCAAGAACAAATAGACATAGACTACAATGCTGAAGAACCAGAAGAAAGGGGGGAACAAGAAGATGAACCTCAACAAAAAGATGGTACTTCTTCACAAACTGGAGGAAATGTCACATTGGCAGATTTGATGAGCATCATCCTAGCCAATTCAGAACAAATAGCGAAAAAACTAGAAGCCAACTCGGAAGAGATGACAAGAAAATTAGAAGCTAACTCTGAAGAAATGAAAAAACAAAATAGACAAAATTCTGAGGAAATAACGAGAAAATTGAATGAAATAACGGAAAAATTGGATAAGAAAGTAGAAAATCAAGAGAAAAAGATTAAAGTAATTGAGGAAAAACAAGAATTTTTAAATAAACAAGTACAAAATTTTGACAAAACAAAACGCGAAAAAAATCTGAATTTAAACTAAATATTATCATAAATCGAAGATAACGTGAAAAGAGGAATACAAATAAATTTGGACATAGCCGAACAGGAAAACAGAAAAACAGAGAGACAATTAAGAAAAGAAATGGAAGAAAAATTAAATACAAATGTAAACCTGGGAAACAGTGAAGAAATCAAGAAATTGAAGGAGGAACTCGAAAATAAAATAAAACAAGTGAATCAAAATATTTCTGAATTATCAGACAATCGCGTAACACCTGACTTGGGTTTTCAAATTCTAAATATAGGGGGGAAGTTTGAAGAAAGTTCGAAATTTTGTGGGGATTATAGGAAGTTACATCCTATAAATTATTTACAAACGATTAAAAATAAATACTATAAAATTAAAAATTTACAAGACTTTAAAGAATTTATCAGGTCAAGTTTAACAGGCAATGCACTATTATGGTGGAATTGTAAAGAAATGTTTGTAGATTCATTTGAAACCTTTGAAAAAGTATTTCTAGATACTTTCTGGTCAGAATTACAACAGAGTAAAGTCAGGGAAAGATTGTATTTTGGCAAATTTGATAATACAAAGAATAATCTATCCAACTATGTTTTACAACTCTATGCTACTTGTCAATATTTAACTCCTCCTATACCAGAAGCAGAAATTGTAATGTTTTTATCAAGACATTTCAAACCTGAAATATCTGAGATAATTGCAGTACAAAATATTAATAAATTTGATCATTTAATAACATATTTGCAGAGAATTGAAAGGAATTTAAGTAATAGTATCAACAATCAGAATAGAAGTAATGTAAGAAACTTTAATAACATTTTTAGAAGTTTTAATAGGCAAAGTAACGGTAACAATTTTAACAGACAAAATAATAATAATAATTTTAACAATAACTACAATAATCAAAACAGAAATCAAAATAATGAAAATAGGAACAATTACAATAAAAATAGAAATTACAATAATAATCAGAACACTAGAAATTTTAACAATAATTATAATAATAGAAATTTTAATAGATTTGAACAAAATAACAATAATCGAGCAAATACAAACAAAAATAATAGACAAGTAAACGCAATTAATACGAGTAACAGTAATGAGGGGATAAATGAGACAAATAATACACCCTAGAGACATTGCACGTTCAGGTAGTAGAACTCCTAGGGCCAGATCTCCAGTAGATGATGCCCAAACCACAAATTGTCAATAGGGGTGCACAATGTAAATAGCGCTAGATGTGACTTTGTACACCCACGTGAATTTTTAATGGACAAGGATAATCTGCATCTAGAAAATAAAGAAATAGAATTAGTATTAATTAAAGCAAATATTGATAACAATTTATTAAGCATTATAAAAGATACAGGGTCTACAGTTTCTTTAATATCAGAAAATACAGTAAATAAAATCTCAATGTTAAAAAACAACATAATCAATATTTCAAAAGTAAATTTTACAGGGATAAATGATAAAAGTTTAGGATATTCTAATAAAACAGTTTTTGCTTCTTTGAATATAAATAATGTAAAATTAAATGTTCAGTTATTGATAGTCAATAAATTTAAATATGATATATTATTGGGTAACGATGAATTATCAAAGAATAAAATTATAATAAATTATAACAAGAATGCAGTAATATTTGGGGATAATGAAATAAAATTTGAAGTAATAAATGATTTAAAATTAACTAGTAATTATAATATAATTAGTATATTTGACGAGTCATTAGAAAATAGTAATAAAAATTTCTGCCAAGAAAAAATAAGTGAAATTTGTGAATCTAGTTGCAATTTAATGGTACAAGGGTGCCGAAATATACTTAATAATGTGGCCATAGATGCCGAATTAAATTTAAATAAAAATGGAAATGATAATTATTTAGAAAGGGTCTTAGATACCAAAATTAAATTAAATTATGATTATGATGAAAGGGCAATTGATGCCGATGATAGGGTTAATGAAAAAAATTTAGTGGTGATGATAAACTGCAACAAAGGATGGAAAAAATGAAGTTATAAAATTGGTAGAAAGATATAAAAGTTTAATTAATGATGAATCTAGAGTAGCTAAAAATTATTCACATAGTATAAAAGTTAAAAATATAGAGAGTTTTCAGTCAAAAAGTTATCCAATTCCCTATAAATATCAAGAAGCGGTAGATAAACATTTAAAGAAACTGTTGGCAGATGGAATTATAAGTTATAGTACTACACTCTATATTAATCCTATAGTAGTGGGTAAGAAAAAGATGATACGATGCGCTTATGTTTTAAAAAGTAGAAAATAAATTCTAATGTTTCCTAACACAAAAATTTCACGTGGTGTGTTTCATGTAAGTTCACTCAAGAAATATATTTAGTAGTTAACTGTAAATAAACATGTAAATAAAACAAAATAGGATATAGTTGAAGTTAAAATAGAAAATGGAAACTTATAAAAATTTATCCGTTAATAAATTTATAACAAGTTTGGGGGGAAGTTGAGACGAAGTTTTATTATCATAAAAAATTTATTCATTAAAGAAAATATTAATTTCAATAAGAATGTGTATTATGATGATTAAATCAAAAACAAAATCGTTAAGTCAATTAAAAGCAAAAATAAATAATAAAAAAGTAATCACATTACATAAAAATAATCAAAATCACCATTAAAAAATAAATAATAATGAAAATATAATTCTAAATGTAAAATAAAACAAACGAACAAATTATAAATTTTTGTAAAATATTTTTCTGTTAAATATATAAAAGGATTTTCAAAGATCTACAAAAGTGTATAAAAAGTTCTACGAATAACACCTGTGCATATGTGTGACGTTAAATTATCAGAACTACGACTGCTCGTACACAAAAACAACATCGCGTGTTTGAAATGTTTAGTTTCCATGAACTCCAAAACTTTAGAAGTGCACCTGTGCCTGTGTGACGTCAAATTATCAGAACTACGAGTGCTTGTACACACCATCGCGTGTTTGAAATGTTTAGTTTCCTCGAACTCCAAGAGCATAGAATAGCAGCTGCACGTTGTGACGTATGAGTTACTCGGAAGTATATCGGTCGAATTTATGACTTTAAGCTTCAGTGTAAATATAATTTGAGAGCTTTTCCGACCATAATAAATTATATAAAAATTATTGAACATTAAAAATGATTATTGTATATATTATGTAAAAAAATTGTTTGTAAAATATAAGTAGTTAGTTAGAAATAAGCAAATTAAGAAAAAGTTCCTTCTGATTGGTTCTCGTGGAGTTTTTAAATGAAGCATTTTTATTGGTCAGAGAATAATGAGAAAGGGATCTCAGTCTTTACGTAAAAGAACCAGTCAGAAAGAATAAAAAGGGATTCAAGCCTAATTTTAATGGAGTCAAGACTCTTTATACAAACATTAAAGCTTCGTTTAAAAAATTTTCAACAAACATTTAAGATTTAATTTTAAAAAACTTTCACGACTCAATACTCAAGTTTAATTTTAAAAAAGATTCAAGACTCATTTTCAAAACATTCAACAACAGTTATTATAATATTCAACTCGTAATCTACATTTTTAAAAAAGACTTTGATTAGTCATAAATTTTATTAACTTTATAAGTTAACAGTATTCGACTTTGAATCGAAAATAGGTTTGTTGAATCGAGCAGAGTAATCTTATAATATAACAGTTTCAACTGTAATTTTAATGATACAAAAGTTAGTATTAAATTAATATAAGAAGCTTGACTTACCTTATATCAGAAATAATCCTAGTATAAAACTTTGTAACACAACATTTGTAAAAAGGGAGTCTTATCAACCAGTAAATTGTATAAACAAATCCACAAATAAACAATAATAAATTCTACATCGTAAGAGTTTCTGTCTTTAATTAAACCATTGGAAGTTTCTGCATACCACGTGTTATCCAGAAGAGAAGATAGACCACCAGTTCCAGCGACACCTACATGTGAATGGCGAACACTCGAGAGACAAAGTTAAAAAAGGTACCGTTATTTGATTTGTATTAAGTGTGCGTATAAACTGTTTTAAAGCGATAATAATTATTAGCCGCTAGAGAACATTTATACTACTTTATTGTAATGATTTTTGAATTTTATTTTGATAGAAAATTTATAATTTGTTTGAGCGTAATTCTGTGGTGAAACCTGTACGACCTGAGATATAATTTTTCGATTAACGATAGTGTCTATTTTCAAGAAACATTTAATTTTATTTGAGCTAGTCATCATTATACAACATATTATTTAAGGGGCTAAAAACATTATTATTGTAGTAAAAAACTTCAACTATTACGTCAAATCAAATAAAAACAAACCACTAATAATATCATGCCACAATTAACGTGAATTTACTAAAATAACATTCAATCATTAGAAAAAATTAAAATAATAAAACAAAAAGAAAACATAAGAACCCAACAACAATAAAATAATAAAATCATAATAATATATATATATATATATATATATATATATATATATATATATATATATATATATATTAAACCAGAATTTTGGGGTAAACGACAATGTTTTTTAAGAAAACTCTTTTACTTGTTTTCCAAGCTTTCGAAATACATTTATTTCATTTTCAAGGAAAAAGTGTGAGTTAAAAACAAAATTGGTGTTAACAACTTGGTAAATATAACATAAAAAAACTATTTTAACTTTAATTTAGAATTTAAAAAAATTTTTAAGTCAAATTATTTATAAAACAAAATAACGTCATAAAATTAGTAAACAACTTAATTGCTTACGATAAAATTTAATAATAAAAGAGTAGAAAATAATAGGTTATAATTTGATTTCTTCTTTTATAAAAATGTGAATTTTGATTAAAATTTACTAAATATTTAATTGTTCTATGATAAAAAATAACGATATCTTATTCTTTTTTATAATTTTTGAATTAAGCTTCTAAAATGTCATTTAAAAATCAAAAATGACATTTTAGAAGCTTAATTCAAAATTATAAAAAGAATAAGATATCGTTATTTTTTATCATAGAACAATTAAATATTTAGTAAATTTAAATCAAAATTCACATTTTTTATAAAAGAAGAAATCAAATTATAACCTATTATTTTCTACTCTTTATTATTAAATTTTATCGTAAGCAATTAAGTTGTTTACTAATTTTATGACGTTATTTTGTTTTATAAATAATTTGACTTAAAAATTTTTTTTAAATTCTAAATTAAAGTTAAAATAGTTTTTTTATGTTATATTTACCAAGTTGTTAACACCAATTTTGTTTTAACTCACACTTTTTCCTTGAAAATGAAATAAATGTATTTCGAAAGCTTGGAAAACAAGTAAAAGAGTTTTCTTAAAAACATTGCCGTTTACCCCAAAATTCTGGTTTAATACCTATTAGTCGGCAAATAACAGAAATTTAATTATATATATATATATATATATATATATACATATAATTTAAATAGAAATATTTGCCAACTATTTGTATTATCGGAATGTTTTTGGGGATGTGGCAATAAAACCAAAGTGTACTCTTTTTAGAATTTATTAACCGAGCTTTCGAACCTCTATGGGTTCATTTTCAAGGAATCTAAAAATGTTTTAATTGTAAAGAAATTATATAGCAAGTAATAAAATAAATAATACTTACATATCTAGGTGAGATTATAGGTAAAATTTTGTAAAAACTGTAATAAATGTGACATGTTATTATAAAAAACTTAAAAAACAATATGATTTAAAAATTTTGATTGATTTATTTAATATATAAATTCAATTGTTTTAAATTCTACATACTAATTCGTTTTTTAATTTTTTAAATTTTGTTTCTCCAAATCCAAAAGATATGCATATATTACACTTAAATTATTTAAATCAGTTTTTTATTAATACATCGATCTTCTTGAGCTATATAAGCTGTGTCTAAAAATATCCGCTTTTTATAATTGATTTCTGTGGTTAAAATTTTGGCATGTTCATAATTCATTATATGGCCTTCAGAAAATACGTGTTCAGCAAGTGCACATTTCTCTGGATGAAGTTTACTGTCACTTTTATGGGATGTTATTCTATTAGCAAGAGACCTTTTTGACTGACCAATGTATTTCTTATAACAATTTTTACAAGGAATTTCATAAACTATGTTAGGTAATTTTTACTTTGGTGTTTTATCTTTGATTTTACTAAAAAGCGAATGGATTGTAAGATGTTGTTTATTTGCAATTTTTATATTATGTTGTTTTAAAATTCCGGAAAGTTTAGGTGTGACTGTTTTGATATAGGGTAGAGATACATAAATTGGAATGGTATTATTTCTAGAACTGATGTCATGATATTCTGTGTTCCTTGTCATGTTATGAATAATGGCATTTGTATTGTCAGAAGTATTATATAAAATTTGTTTTAAAAGATATGGTGGATAACAGTTCTCAAGAAATAGTTTATAAAGAATTTTTAAATTTTTTTGGTGAAAAATTGGATCTGAAATATTTAAAACTCGATTTTTCATTTGTTTGATCAAATTTAATTTAGTATTACGTGGATGATATGAATGATAGTTAATATACCTTCCAGAGCGTATTGGTTTTCTATACCAGTCGATTGAGATGTTATTGTTATTGTTTCTTATAAATTTAGTATCAAGAAAAGGTAAGGATTGTTCTGTATCTTCTTTTTCTATAGTAAATTGTATATGTGGATCAAAGCTGTTGAAGTAAAAAAGTATATTATTTATTTCATCATATGGAAGGGATAAAATTATATCATCTACATATTTTTTAATAAAGAATAATTTAAAAGGTAAAACAGATATAACTAAGTCCAAGATGTAATCCATTACATAGTCTGCTAAAATAGGAGATATTGAAGATCCCATTGGTGTTCCAAAAGTTTGTTGATATATTTTATTATTATAGGAAAAATATGTACTATTGAAAATAAATGTTATTAATTCTAAAAAATGTCTCTTTATTTAGTTCTGCAATTTTTATTTATGTCATTCCAATTCTTATTAATTGCTGTTAAACATAAATTTAGATGAACATTACTAAAAATTGACACTACATCCAAACTTAAAAGAACATAATTTGGTGGTAATACAATATTATTAAATTTTTTATTTATTTCAAAAAGAATCTCTAATGTAATACTCATTGCTATAGTTATATGATTTTGTGAGTATTTCACTTAACCAAAATGTAAGGGGTTCAATTGGTGTTTCAATTGATGCTACTATTGGCCTAGCTGATAATGTTGGTTTATGAATTTTTGGTAAACAGTAAAAATTTGCAGGAATGCCATTATAGGTTGTTAGTTTATTTTTAAATTCTTTATCAATTTGTTTTTTTTTAAATAATTTTTTAATTAATGCATTACACTCATTAGTTATTTTCAAAGTAGGATCTTTATTAAGTTCTTTATATGATTTATTATCATCCATAAGTTGTTTAGAGAGATCTAAATATTGTTGTTTTTCTATTATAACTGTTACATTACCTTGATTTGATTTTGTTACTATTAAATTTGGATTTTTATGTATACATTTTTTTGTTTTATGTAGTAGTTCTCTACATATTGAAGGTTGTTTAGGTTCATGTATATGATTAGTTAAAACATTAGTTGATTTTGCTATAATAATATTTCTTTTCTTTCTCATTATTCACAAAAGATGAGATGTAATCAATGTTTGCTAACATGGTTGTAATTGAAATATCTTTAGTTATTATAGGTTCTATACTAAATTTTGGTCCTAGAGACAAAAATTGTAAAATATCTTTTGGTATTTCTGTTTGAGATAAGTTTTTATCCAATTTTCTTGAGTTTGGAGAACCAAACTATTTTTTTTGTTTAAAAGATTTTTAAATTTGTTTTTTGTTTATTTTTAATTTTGAAAAATAATTTATTATAATGAACGATTTGTCCACTTGATTAATTATCAAAAACGAATTCATTTGTAGTATTGATTATTTGATTTTTGAGATTTTCTAGATCATTTTCTAATTTAAGTATTGTTTTTGATTACAAATTATTTCATTATTAAGTAGCTTATTAACTAACCTATTATAAATGGAATAACTGTTGTTCCTTTCTTGTTCTTGACGTATCAGAATTTTTTCTATACGTTTTTATATGATGTAAAAAGATGGAATAATGTTCTGTTTTCTACATTTTAATAGAAAGCATCTTCTGTTATATTCCTTTGCAATTTTGAGTTTAGTTTTTGACCATGCCTTTAAATTTATGACTGCTATATAACCATACGTTCTTGAAATGGTTTGGTAATACCCCATACCAGTATGTAATTTTTAATAGAAATATTTGCCAACTATTTGTACAATTAGAATGTTTTTGGGGATGTGGCAATAAAACCAATGTGTAGTCTTATTAGAATATAATTACCGAGCTTTCGAACCTCTATGGGTTCATTTTCAAGGTCTAAAAAATTGTATATTATAAAGAAATTATATAGCAGGTAATAAAATAAATAATACTTACATATCTAAGTGAGATTATAGGTAAAACGGTGTAAAAAATTGTAATAAATGTGACATGTGTGCTAAAAAAAAAAAAACTCAAAAAACAATATGATTTAAAAATTTTGATATATTTGTTTAATATATAAATTCAGTTGTTAAAAAATTTAAAATAAAAAAAAAAAAAGTTAGTAAAATTAAAGATAAAACACCTAATAATAAATTACCTAACATAGTTTATGAAATTCCTTGTAAAAATTGTGATAAGAAATACATTGGTCAGTCAAAAAGGTCTCTTGCTAATAGAATAACATCCCATAAAAGTGACAGTAAACTTCATCCAGAGAAATGTGCACTTGCTGAACACGTATTCTCTGAAGGCCATATAATGAATTATGAACAGGCCAAAATTTTAACTACAGAAATGAATTATTAAAAGCGGATCTTTTTTAGAAACGGCTTACATAGCTCAGGAAGATCGATGTATTAATAAAAAAACTGATCTAAATAATTTAAGTATGCATATCTTTTGGATAATTTAAGTATGCATATCTTTTGGATTTGGAGAAACAAAATTTAAAAAATTAAAAAAAACTAATTACTATGTAGAATTTAAAACAACTGAATTTATATATTAAACAAATATATCAAAATTTTTAAATTATATTGTTTTTTGAGTTTTTAGCACACACGTCACATTTATTACAATTTTTTACACCGTTTTACCTATAATCTCACTTAGATATGTAAGTATTATTTATTTTATTACCTGCTATATAATTTCTTTATAATATACAATTTTTAGACCTTGAAAATGAACCCATAGAGGTTCGAAAGCTCGGTAATTATATTCTAATAAGAGTACACATTGGTTTTATTGCCACATCCCCAAAAACATTCTAATTGTATATATATATATATATATATATATATATATATATATTTTTCTATATAATATATATATATATATATATATATATATATATATATATATATAATTAAATTTCTGTTTATATATATTAAACCAGAATTTTTGGGGTATACGGCAATGTGTTTTAAAGAAAACTCTTTTACTTGTTTTCCAAGCTTTCGAAATATATTTATTTCATTATCAAGGAATAAGCACAGTATAAACAAAATTGGTGTTAAAAAAATGGTAAATATAACATAAAAACTATTTTAACTTTAATTTGGAATTTAAAAAAGTTTTTATGTTATATTTACCATTTTTTTAACACCAATTTTGTTTATACTCGTGCTTATTCCTTGATAATGAAATAAATATATTTCGAAAGCTTGGAAAACAAGTAAAAGAGTTTTCTTAAAACACATTGCCGTATACCCCAAAAAATTCTGGTTTAATACGTATTAGTCGGCAAAGAACATAAATTTAATTATATATATATATATATATATATTATAATGATTTTCAATTTGGGTATACTGATTTAGATTTATTTTAGTCTTTATTTTTTAATATCCCACGTTGGTATTGTCAATGTCCTATCAACCTACTTCTTACAACTACCCGAAGATCTATGATGTTTTTAATATAATTTAATTTATTATTAAATTTACTTGTTAAATTATTCGAATAGATGTTATTAATGTTATTGTAGAATTTTATTCTGAATTCTTGTACCTTGTTTCCATATATCCATTTATTACCTTTTCTTCTTTGTTTTATAACCTCTTTATATTCTATTATTACTTCTTCTTTTAATATTTTTAAGTTTTCTTCTTGGTTTTCTCCTGGTATTTCTTCTCTATCTATAATTATTCTTGACTTAGTCTTGGGTTTGTTTTCATCCATGTCATTTTTACTTTTATAATTTCCATAATTTTCTTCTAGATCATATATTGTATCAATCTTCATTATTTTATTTGACTTAATTTGCTCCATTTCAACTTCTTTGTCTCTGTTTTTGTTTGTTTCGTTTAAAATTTCATTAGTCACCTCTGCTTTTTCTTTCATCTCAAATTCATTTTCTTCATCATTCTTTTTGTTTATAACTTTATTATTTTCTTTATTGTCTTGAATATTTTCAACTTCCATTATTGCTTTTATTCTTTCATTGCTAACTTCTTGTCTCATGCTTTGGATTTCTTCTCGAATTTTTTTAATTTTATTCAAACTTTCTTTTCTTCCTTCATCTATCTTTTTTTTCATATTCTTTAGCTCTTGTTTCATTTCCATTTTAATTTCTTCTTTGTTATTATTTAAATTCTTTTCCAATTTCTCTAATTTTTCATTCATTTCTTCTTTGTTTGTTTTTAAGTCTTTCTTCATTTCTTCTTTGGTTGTATCTAATTTCTCGTTCATATTCATCATCAAAATTCTTGCCCATGATGGCATTTCTTCATCCCCTGCAACTTGTTTGGTTGGAGTCTTTTTTCTTTCTCCTTCACTTCTTTCCATTTCTTGTCTCTGTTCATCTTCATCCCCTGTTTGCTGTCCTTGTTCTGGTATAAAATCTACAGCACCTCTGTTTCTTTCTTCATACACCGGTGTTTCCATCTCAGCTTTATCTCTCTGATCCATTACTTCTCCTTCTTTTATTTCTCCTAACTGCTTTCCATCCCTAAGAATCATCTTCTTGTCCGCCATGTTATTGTTGTTGAATTTATGAATTTATTAAGTTATTATTATTGTTTATTTATTTATTTAATTTAATATTATCAATGCTAATTTTGCGAGCCCCACGTTGGGCGCCAATTTATAATGATTTTCAATTTGGGTATACTGATTTAGATTTATTTTAGTCTTTATTTTTTTAATATCCCACGTTGGTATTGTCAATTTATAATGTTTTAAATTTTGTCTATACTGATTTAAATTTGGCTATAGTTTATTTTACCTAACAGCTAAAGAAGTTTATTATTTAGATATGTTTTTATTTGTTTGATTATGATAATTAAAAATTTTTGTTTGTTTTATTGGTTTTTTCAAATATTTTAATTGAATTTGATGATTTAATATTATTTAATTTTATATACAGTTTACTTTTTCTTTTTACTTTTAAGTTTGGGCGCCTTGTCAGAAGTTCAAACTAGCTCAGTTTACTTAATTTTAAAGTTGAAATTTTAAGTCTGTCTCTCATCTTGGGTAGGATTCAAATTAAATATTGTTTAATAACT
The DNA here is from genome assembly GCA_035357415.1 of Ophraella communa. Classification (NCBI taxonomy): domain Eukaryota; kingdom Metazoa; phylum Arthropoda; class Insecta; order Coleoptera; family Chrysomelidae; genus Ophraella; species Ophraella communa. Next base: position 45,547,163 of record CM068986.1, on the reverse strand, counting down.
AATACACAATAAATTTAATGTCAAGTACTTCAAAAAAAATTATTAATTGGTTTTCACACGTTCAGTACAAATAAATAACAAATATTCGGATATGAAAAAATGGAGATGATATACAAAATATTAATTTACAGTCACAAAATAACAAATATACAAATACTAAAACTTAACTAAGACACGTACCTTTTATTCAAAAGTTCATTCACTAAAAATTGCTACTGTCTAAGTGGAATGGCATGAAACGTTCGGATCGGCTACTTCTTCGTCTACTTTCGGAACAGCAATACCAATATGGCGGCTAAGGACCAGTTGTAGAGAGACTGCTTCAATTTAATCTTTCAAATTCATTGGAATCAGTGTCTGATTTGATAAATTTATTGCTTTGGTATGTAATTTAATAATAGCTGATTACTTTTCTGTATGTATTTTTAATATTACATGTATTACTTTAATATAAACAGCTTTTAATTAATTAAAAAATTTCTTCTAGTTGATAATCAATTAATACATACGATGTTAATTGCTCTGCGACCAGGAACATAAGAGAGTGAATAGATGTTAACTGCTCTACTACCAAAAACATAAGAGAGATTAATCATGGATTCTCCGGCCTTTTATAGCTTCTTGGAAAAAAACAAAAAAATGACGTCATCGGATTTCAACTGTTCGAATTTCAGAAAAAAGAACCTACATTTCCGAAAATCCAGGTAATAAATTCACAATTCTGATAATACCTTTGATAACGTACAGATAGATCTCATCCTTATATTTGCTTAAATTCTGTTTGTATAATTTTCTAAGTACTTTTTCCTAGGAAATTTTAGATTCAAAATACACAACTTCCTTGAGCTGTCAACTTATTTTAGACTTTCAAATTTTGAATTAACACTAGCTATTATATTTAAAATTACTCTAAATCCACTTAACTAGTACTATTTTAATTGATAACTTACTATTTTAACCCTAACAACTACAATTTAAACTTTTAAAAGATTTTGTTATTTGTATTACTTATACCTTATATAAGCTGATATTTTCTGTGTTATCAAAGGTTAACATTTTAAAATTTATATAAAAACTTCCTCAATTATCCTACATACTTTTGTTACATAAATTGTCATTTGTTAATGTTTATAAACTAAGTTTTTCAATATCTATTTCACTATATATTCTTAAAATGTTCAATCAAAAGTTTATGTGATTATATTCAACACTGTCGATATGGGAATTAGTTTAATGTATTTCCCCACACCTGCTACATGTTTATAATTAATCTTGTGTCTTTTTTAGGTACTCACAATCTATTGGTATATTTGTTTGTACAATATCGAAGACTTTGATTTTGTAAGTACTTCCTTTTTACAATATTAATTTAAATATTTTACTAACTAAAATTACATGTTGGTTTCTTAAACATGTGGAAACCATTAACACTTTTTGATTTTTATTTTCTTTTTATTGTTTCAGATTAAACTGAGAATTTTGAAAAAGAACTAGGTGAAAAGTGAATTGTTATAATGAAAATGCATTCATTATGGATTGGAAAATTTTGATTGTGATACAATAATTGAATATGGATCCTATACAAGATAAGATGTCATATACACTCTTTATTTATTTGAATGTTTGTAATTGAAGAGTAAATATTGAAAATTTAAGATGTACTAAAGAAAAAGTAACTGCAGATTCAATTAAACTTATTAAGATATCCCTTTTTTGTAAATTATTGTGGTAAGTAACTTTAATTCTATTTTGTTCATTTACTAATGTGTATTGTTTATTTTTACATGTTGACTTTACAATATGACTAACTACCCTATATTGGCTTTTTATCTTATAATGTTTGTTTATTATTATCAGATATGTAAGTTATACTACTTTGTTTTAGTGTAACTGTAGAGATACTGTTTGTTTATACAAATTCATACTAATTATATTATTTTTAGGTCAGAAGATTCATCTCATTTTCTAACAAGATGTATCTACTAAGTCCAAATGAAAACCTGTTGTGACCAGAGAATATTGTTTATTTTGTGGCTTTTACTGTGATATTATGACCAAATTTATGATATAATCAAGTTTATACTGTACTCAAGACAATACTTCTTTTTGGGTAATTACATGGTTTAAGAAGAAAAGTGTATTTCATTATGCATATCCTTTTTTTTTATTAATCCATTAGTGTAATGGCTATGATGGATGCTTAAAAGGTAAGTTTTGTTTTTATTAGTAATAATGATCCATTACAATATATATATATATATTTAATAAATTACAATTAAATAAATGTAATGATTGAATAAATATAGTTTATAATTGATTACAATTATTAAATTGTTGGTTTTATTATTTTAAATTTTTATTTTTAAAGTTTTGTGGGGCTATAATTTATGTTTATTTTTGTTTCAATTTTTATTTAATCTTTATTTAATTTAAAACACCTCAAAATTTCTTTATTTTGTTGATTCTTTGCTGTAAAAAAAAAAATTATATTATTAAACTTAAATATGTAATTTTATCTATTATTTATTTTTAAATTTGGTGTATCTAAACTAATTACTGAGCATTAGAGACTTTCAATCACAGTAGTCAGTTCCATAATATAAAATTTAACAATATTATTATTTATTTCGCTTCTTTTACCCAAATGAATTAATATACCCTTAACCTATACAATGATGCGGCTATGGTAATTTCGTGCGCATCTATCCCCATTTAAAAGAACACGTGATACTTAACGGTTGTTTCCTGTCGGTAAATGATGTTAGACAGCGTACCTTTTAGTCGTAACGAGATTTTCAACAATTCAATATATTCAGATGAAATTGTTTTAACCCTTTGTCTCCCAGAAGTCAATTTTATGTCAACCCTAATTATTACCCAAAGGTACTTTAAAGTCTTTCATTTTCATTCTCTTACTATTTTGTAAAACCAAACCGTAGAGCTTAGAATGCTGAAGGCACTTCAAAGTACCGAATAAACGAACCTATATTGAGATATATTTAGGCAACACCTTCAAAAACGTCATGTAATAGCAAATTTTATGACAGCTTGCAAGTTAGAAAGTGTAGTGCGATTTGAATCGATCTAAAATTAAGTAATTTTGACTTATAAAGTTCGATATTCGTATTAACTTGAAGGTAAGCACTTTATTTATCAAATCCAATATATAAATATTATTTTCTAATTATTTTGAAATATATATACGTCATTATTTATTTGGTACTTACAAGTACCGTTGGTACCTACTAGGTTATGTTTATGTAGCAGTACCACAGAATTATAACCTATAACCCTGTAGGTTATAATTCTGTGGCAGTACTAATGATTTCATTATTGCAGAATGTCAACAAATTGGGAAAGAAATCGTCCACTAACTGATGCAGAGTTATTGGAATTAGTGGAAAATGATAACTATTTTCTACCATTAGATAATAATATAGAGACAGACATTGAACCTGCTTCTGATGAGGAAGAAATTCAAGATAATCTGCAGCTGGAGGCTGAAGAGCAAGAAATTCAACCACAAATATTTGAAGAGTGTATTGAACAAGAAAATGAACCTGAGCGTATTTGGAAGAAAACAGAAAAAAGTGCCATTCCACTGCCTGAATTCAATTATGCGTCCTGGGAGGAAGTTTATTTTAGTGAATGTACAACTGCCACTGACGTGTTTGTAAAGCTGTTAGGTGAAACACTACACAATATTACTTTCCAAACAAATTTATACGGCACACAAAAAGGTAAAACTTTAAACATTAGTGAAGAAGAAATTCTGGCATTTATCGGAATAAACTTTCTTATGGGTTATCACGTTGTGCCAAATATTGAAAGTTATTGGTCCACTGCAGATGATTTGAAAGTACAAGTAGTACCTGAAACAATGTCAAGAAATAGGTTTCAAACTATACTATCACATTTGCATCTCAATGATAATAGCCTTATTCCAAGTAATAATACAGACAAATTATATAAAGTCAGGCCATTTATTCACTCCTTGAATTCAATGTTCCTGAATTTCGTGGGAGAACAAAAAATGTGTGTGGATGAATCTATTGTAAAATTCAAGGGCCGCTCTTCCATAAAGCAGTACAATCCTATGAAGCCCATAAAAAGAGGCTACAAGTTTTGGATTTTGAGTGACATGTCCGGGTTTGTAAAGAAATTTGAAATTTATCAGGGAAAGACTGAACAGATTACTAAAAAATTTGCAAATTACAGCTTGGGAGAGAGAATTGTTTTACAATTGACTGAGCAAGAATGGCACAAAAATAAGGTCATTTATTTTGATAATTATTTCACCAGTATTAGGTTGCTTGAGAAGTTAAAACTTGAAGGAACATTGGCATGTGGTACCATCAGAAGCAACAGAAAGGGGTTACCTAAAGGAATGATAAATGAAAAAAGTTTGCAGTGAGGTGAATTTGATCATAAAACTTTAAATACTGGCATTACTTTCTACAAACGAAAAGATAATAAACTAGTTACATTTGCTTCTAATTTTCATGGCTCTGAAACTACTCAAATAAAGAGAAAGCTAAGAGATAGCACGACTTGCTGGATCGGTGGATCTCAAATTGTTGAAGACTATAAGATATTTATGGGAGGAGTAGGAAACAGAGGAAACCACTGGCCTAAATTCGTTGAAAGACGTGGACGGTGTGAAATGTGTAGTGCTCAAGGAATTCAATCTAAACCACACTCAACATGTTCTACATGTGGTGTGTTCCTCTGTGTAAATGAAAAAAAGAACTGTTTTTCACTGTACCATGATGTATCATAATCTAATCTATCAATTCAATATAATATAGTGTATTATCTAATGAATAAAAAATTTATTATTTTATTTTTTCATTTTCTGGCATAGTATGACTACCAAAGGTAATTAGTAGTACCACTTACAGAAATATGTCAAAATGCTATTTTGCTGCAGTCACTTTCAGACCTATTTATAGCTTGAACTAAAACAGTAACATATTTCAAACGGTATAATGAAAAATACATGATTTCGACTTCTGGCATTTGAGGGTATGGTCATTTTGAGGTACTTAGAAGTACCTTTAGGGAGACAAAGGGTTAAAATAGTATTTAAAGATATTGAAATTTACTACTTACAATATTTTATAGGAGTTATGAAAGTGATATTAATAAATAATGCTAAACACATACCGTAAATTCACTTGTTGCTGAGGATGAAAATGGAAAGTTCTCCGTATCGCTTCCTACACTCGGCTTCTTTTTATTGGATCATTCACAACACGTGTAAAAAATTTCCCTGGACGGATTCCAATTGGATTAAACCATTAGACACGATATCTTCTTGATCTCTTGTGGGTTTTTATGATTATTGCAGGTTGGTAAAAAATTTTATTTATTTAATTTTTTCTTAGGATAGATATTTTATTAACCAATAGACAATTTCCATATACAATTTCCAATCGTTTTGTTTTATAATAAGTTATATAGTTTTACAAATTAATTTTCTGCCAGTTTTTAGAAATAGAAATTTTAGAAATAAATTGACGTGGATTGGCCTTTTGATGAAATTAGAGTGACCTCTTTTCCCATTTTCCACGGGCTTTTATATGTTAGCCCCGGAAGTCCAAAAATGGCCGCTTTTTTGACCGTATTTTGTTTTTCCTAACCCCATTTACATCGAATTTTTAGAAAATTGAATTTTTAATTTGACATTTTCTGACCTTATAATTGTTATAAATCAAATCTACATAGCTTATTTCATTATAAAATAACATTCTTCAAATTTTAAAATCGATTGTTCCCTATTAAAATTGTTGACTTTATAGAGCAATACAATGGCGAACATTATCAATAACAATTTAAACAATTATGAGTAAATATTTCTTTTTTTCCATTAATTTTAACAAAATTGAAAATTTACATGTTCAAATATAATCAGATAACTTTTTCTTCTTATGACAGTTCTTATTTTAGTTAATGTTTACATTATAAATCTACTGCGTCATAACAATTCGACTACAAAATTTATTAAATAAACGAATTGATAATACCTAAAATCATCAACGAACAACTTAAAATTAATTACCTTACAACAACATACAATTATAACAAATAATAACATCAATTAATCATTTAATATTAAGTTGTGTGTCTTTCCACTGCAATCACATCTTTTAAGTTTATTATTAACAATTTTTGATCACTATTTCACTATTTACAGTGTTTTTTTCACTGAATTTATCAATCATAATGTCCTTGATAAAGCTTTAATGATACAGTCTTAGCTTGTAAACACATCACTTTCTTACAGTTTCATTTTTTTACGTTATAAATTTCAATATCTTTATTTTTAGATTTTCTCTCAAGCATTGCATTGTATCAAAATATGGGATGTAACAGAATAAAGGAAGTACTAGACTTGTACTATCATCCGATACATTATAATATAGGACTCATCACTTTGATGCTTAATTGAGTTTACAAATATTGGTTGGGTAAGTCGAATTTATTTATTAAGTTATATTCATAGTCTATGATATTATTTATTTTATTCTAATAGCTAATATTAGTTTGTTGAGTTTAAATTTTTCTACTTATATTATTAACTGAATACAGTTGGATATTCTCTACCTTAAATAATAATTTGAAATAATCTACACCTACTTATTCTTATTTTATAACTACCTAAAAACAACATTATTAAACTTATTATTATTGTTAACTTTGATTATAACTTATTTAGATTTTGATCTATCTAACTTAATATAACTAATAGAGTTGGTTTCTTAACTAATATTAGATTCCTATAATTTATTATTAACATATTCTAATACTCATTTACTTTTTATTTTTAGCTTAAACAACATAGGATCTTTGACTCGGTTATGGAATCGACTAATGATGTTAATACTTCTTATGGACTCATTTTATCAAGATAGTTTTTGTGTTCTTGTGTGAATTAATACTTATTAAATAGCTCTAATAAAGAAATTTTATGGTGTATTCATCATTTAAAAGGAAAGATTTGAAAATTATATCCATCTTTAATGACTTATTTCAATTTAAAGTTATATATTGGGTAAGTTATATTTTTGATTATTTTAAAAGCCTCAGTGTTGATATAATTTGAGATCTTTTCCGACCATAATGAATTATAAAAAACTTATTGAACATTAGAAATGATTATTGTATATATTATGTAAAAAAATTGTTTGTAAAATATAAGTAGTTAAATTGATTGTACTAACCCTTACTTTTTGAAAGTCCATCTTATTAAGGATAATAAAAAACTCTTCGTTTTAACAAAACTTCCAATATTTATTAAAAAATTGCTTTTTAAAGGCTCAATGACAGCTGTTTCGCTATGAAGCATCGTCAGATTGACATTTAAGTTACATTTTGTTTGTTTGTAGCTAGGTACCTGATGTTTAGGTAGTATTAAGGCTAGACCAAGTATGGAAGTAATAAGACATAACAATATTAAAGCCTAGATGTTATTAGCCCTAAGGGATTATCCTGGATGTATTTCCCTCTAAGATCAGTATAACTGTGCAATGATATAGAAAAACCAGGAAAAAACTATATCATGCTGATCTTTACAATAACTTAATATATTTGTGTTACAATTACGTCTTATCTATGTATAAAATGAAGACTCAATCAAAGCAAACACTTTAAAAGTGGAGAACTTCCCAGATTTATTTGTTCATTAAAAACTTTAAATTGTGGATCTGCTAGATGTCTTTTTATTTCAAGTTCTTCAAGGAAATCTAAATTTTGTTTTTTATTACAAATGTGTAGTATTTGGATGTCATTGGTGTGAAAGAGTGAGGTTGGATGTTCAAGTAGGTGTTTTGCATAATTTGACTTATCTGTCATTGAGTCTTTTAAAAAAGCAATTTTTAAATAAATATTGGAAGTTTTGTTAAAAACGAAGAGTTTTTTATTATCCTTTATAAGTAGTTAGTTAGAAATAAGCAAATTAAGAAATAGTTCCTTCTGATTGGTTCTCGTGGAGTTTTTAAATAAAGCATTTTTATTGGTCAGAGAATAATGAGAGAGGGATCTCAGTTTTTACGTAAAAGAACCAGTCAGAAAGAATAAAAGGAGATTCAAGCCTAATTTTAAGACAGTCAAGACCCTTTATACAAATATTCAAGCTTCGTTTTAAACTTTCAACAAACATTTAATATTTAATTTTAAAAAACTTTCGCGACTCAACACTCAAGTTTAATTTTAAAAAAGATTCAAGACTCATTTTCAAAACATTCAACAACAGTTATTAAAATATTTAACTCGTAATTTACATTTTTAAAAAAGACTTTGATTAGTCATAAATTTTATTAACTTTATAAGTTAACAGTATTCGACTTTGAATCGAAAATAGGTTTGTTGAATCGAGCAGAGTAATTTTATAATATAATAGTTCATCCTGTAAATTTAATGATACAAAAGTTAGTATCAAATATAAGAAGCTTGACTTACCTTATATCAGAAATAATCCTAGTATAAAACTTTGTAACACACCACTTGCAAAAAGGGAGTCTTATCAACCAGTAAATTGTATAAATTAATCCACAAGTAAACAATAATAAATTCTACATCGTAAAAATTTCTGTCTTTAATTAAACCATTGAAGTTCTGCATCCCACGTGTTTACCAGAAGAGAAGATAGACCACCAGTTCCAGCGACACCTACATGTGAATGGCGAACACTCGAGAGACAAAGTTAAAAAAGGTACCGTTATTTAACTTGTATTAAGTGTGCGTATGAACTGTTTTAAAGCGATAATAGTTATTTGCCGCTGGAGGACATTTATACTACTTTATTGTAAAGATTTTTGAATTTCATTTTGATAGAAAATTTATAATTTTGTTTGAGCGTAAATCTGTGGTAAAACTTGTTCGACCTGAGATATAATTTTTCGATTAACGATAGTATTTATTTTGAATTAAACAAACGAGCGCAGAAACATTTAATCTTATTTGAGCTAGTCATCATTATACATATTATTTAAGGGACTAAAAACATTATTATTGTAGTAAAAAACTTCAACAATTACGTCAAATCAAAATAGAAAAAAAGAACTCATAATATTTTGTCACAACTAACGTGGGTTTACGAAAATGACATTTAAACATCAGAAAAATTAAAATAAAACAAAAAAGTAAAACCATAAGAACACAACAACAAAAATTAATATTTTTGCGGGAATGAATTAAATAAAAAAAACACGTGTCTATGGCTGCATTAGCGGGCTTAACCCAATATCTCCATTTTTTTATATATATATACTACTATATATACTATATATATATATATATAATAAATAAAAAATTGGCTATCTAACTTTTAATAAAGGATTTTTACATAAATTTAATTAAAACTATTAAATACTGACCGCGCTATCTTCACTACATTTTTCTTCTTTAACTACTTTGGGTTTATAAAGAGAAAATGCAATTTCCAATAATCCCGGTTTAAATATAGAGTAATTCGTTAACCGAGGAGACTTGATATCCATTTCTTCACTTTCATCGTCATCCGACGTAGGAATATCTAACCTGTAAATCCAATAAGATATTTTTAGTAAACATATGAAAACTTTGTAGCTTGTGGTTATTAGTAGTATTAACCAAAGGACATTGATAATTGTTCAAAAAAATTATATCAGATTTTGAATGCTTGGCAACTATAAGCAAGAAGCTAATTATAATGGACAGTATTTTTTGGTATGTTTGCATCTATAATTTCATTAATATTTTCGTCAGTATTCTGACTAAATCATGATATTTCGAAATATTAAATAAACAAAAACAGCATAATATATTATGATCTACGGCGATTAGCTTAAATAAAATGTTGATATCGACATTGGACGTCAAAATTTTCTTTTATGTTTGTAGGTTTATACATTAAAATTTAAAATGGGAAACTTTTTAAACTTGTTTTAAATTTTCATTATATATTTAACCTATAAATCGAAAAAGAAAAAGAATAGTCAACTTGTTGACTAGTCTGGAAAAAAAGCAATTTTTTTTACTTTTATTTTGGGTGTAGTAGTCAGTACATGAAGGGCTTAAATAAAAGCACACTATTTTCGGAAACATTTATTTCCTTTTTCAAGGAGTTATGCAAAGCAATTGAATACAGAAATTATAATAGGAAACAAAAATCATATGAATATTTACAACCAAAGATTAGATTAATATTAAAATAAGCAGCTTTACAAAATTAAATATCAACAGCAAAAGGCTTTGGTAAAATAAATCGTAGTACATATCAATTTTTAAATATAAAAACACTCAAAAGAATCTTAAAAAACAGTTTAAAATTTTAAAACAAGTCAAAAGTTAAAAATCATAGCCACCGTGACGTATTTCAGCGGAACCGAGAAATAAAACAATAATTTGTATGAGTCAAGAGCTCAAAGTAAAAGCAACAGTCGGATGGTACCGGACAGGACCAATGAAATTCGTCGATGTCACGGTGGACAAAAAAGCGCTATGTTGGCAAAAATATTAATTAAGGGAATGCAAGACATTCGCAACGCTATGGTTAGCGATATTGCCTTCTCCCTGGATGACCATCCGTTCGCCCTGTCCGCCGCGTCGAATTGCTTGACGTAGTTGGACCACGAAGTTGTTCCATCGAAGATAGGAGGTTTCATTGTTGATCGCATCTGTGCAGTGTCTCCGCTTCCCCGTCGTTCGACATCCACGCTGAAGGTGTCCATTCTCTCCGCATCTCCTTCGCCGCGGTGGACGTAGCGATCTTGCCGAAGGACCTCTATTTCATTCTGAAGTTGTTGAATCATCGCATTCATTTTGGTATCTTCATTGCGTAGTTCGGCTACTAGTTCGGTTACTTGCTGGGATTGCTCACAACGTAGAGTCGATATTTGCTGGGATTGTTCATTTCTTAAGGTCGATATTTGTTGTAAAACATAGCTTGACAACTCTTCACGCATTTGATGGACCAGTTCTTCTTGTTTCTTCATCTGCTCCTCTTGCTGGCTCTTCATTTGATCTTTCAGCTCTTCTTGTTGATTGGAAATTCTAGTGGCAAGCTCTTCTTGTTGACTGGAAATTCTAGTGGCAAGCTCGGACATTGCTTTGTGCATAGGATCTTCGAATTCCACCGAGTCAGGGTCAATATTTATACTTAAATAGTACTCACGTAATCTATTGATTAAAATAGTTTTTCCTCCGGTGTTATCCAAATCCAATTCTTCTATCTCTCTTCTGAGCTTAGCCACCAACAGTTCACGTAACTTCTTTCCAGGCATTCTTGCTTCTTCACCCCACACCTGACACCAATTTCAAACACTTGTGAGGACTTTAAACACAATTTATTACCAAATTGTAAGAATACAAAAATTCAGCTGGTTACAAATTACTAACTGTCACTTTTTAACTATTTAACTTTACAAAAGCTGAACGAACACTAACTCACTACCGCGAATGACCCGCTTTATATATCAAAATACTTGACATCTCGATTTTTCTAGAAATAACTATTTACTAAAATCCAAATATTACTAGAATGTTCGCGAATAACTACCAACCTAAAATAATTATAAATCATGTCAAGTTCCTGTCAAAACCTTCTTCCTCATTCACGGACTCTACCCTTTATGGCAAGCAGCTACATCAAAATACATGCATTCCTCTCGCATCTGTCACAATCATCCGTCACACATCTGTCACCCGTTACAATATCATATTTTTCGTGTTTTATATTATTGGGAAATTTATTGGGAAGTCCCAGATTATAACGTGGCCGAGCATTTAGCTCGCGCTGATAAATCGCTACATTTTTTTATTCAAGCAGTAGTTTTGTTAATGTACCGGGTAAATTCAAAGTTGTCTCCTAATCTCAATTAATTGTAGTCATAATTATCATATTGGTGATTCCCTCATACATACATATATAATTTGTTTTGACCAGGACGTTTTAATTATTTGTTTTTGCATCTTACTTAATGTAAAAATGATTGAGTCTATTGGTAAGGCCGCACCTATATTAGATCCGTATTTCTCCCGATCCGATCCGACGTTGTCCGACGATCGGTATCTGATAACGTCAGCACGAATGCCTACAATGGTCCCGACGTGTTCCGTTTAACTGCATGCTGCAGTAGAAGCTGTTGCAGTAAACATGGGTGATTTTGATGATTACCGAATTGTTCAACGGACCCTCTGTTTGTATTAGAACAAAAGTAAAATGCTTAAGAGTCAATGCATGAAATTTTGGGCGGGAAGCTAAAGGACAGCATATCGATGTGAGCAAGACAACCTACGAGTAAAACTCTATTATTAAATAACGCTTGTACACACCAAGTCAAAAGTATGTGTAGGTATGAGAAATTCAGAGTAGTTGCATTATGTAGTCAGTCAGTTGTATAGCGAAGCTTTCTGTTGTGTATACTTAACGTAATACCTTTGTGCGACTATTGTTAGTACAACAGAATTAATTTAGCGGACCACATACAACTCGGTTATGAACGTCACTCACAGCGTATATCTATTCAGCTGACTAGCTCCAACTAGCTGCCGATACGGATTTCGCTATTACTGTAGTGAAACACAAAGTAAGAGATGAAATGTTATCAAAAAAAAATAAAGAGTTCATGAAATTTTATATATCGTAGGTAATTGATCTATCCAAGTTTGTAAGATTGTCGTTTGCATTAGTATGGTTAAAAAATGATTGTAGATAATTACGATTTGAACACAACACAGGTATAAAAATTGAAACTTTTTTAGGCAGAAAGCCATTTATTTATGGTAATCGGTATCCGATTTCAGTATTTATCTTTTACTTTGGTCATACATATTTTTTATTTTATTTTCGTGGTCTGTATTTCACGACATTTGAATGAAATAATATAAAAACAAGTAAGATTATTACAAATTTCAATAAAAAAATTAAAAAAAAAAATAAAAAATTATAGTAGGCCTTCGGCTAGTTTGGTATTCCGGTTAATGCTCGTGTAATAATAACCATTACATGAGAGTTGCATGGGTACACTGTTTTTTCTACAAATACACTACTTCAATTTAACATTGTTTTATTATTTTTTTTAATTTTCGTTACATTTTTTGTAAACAATAGCAAATAAAATATGAAAGAAATAATCAAGTTATCACTAAATTTCAGATGGTGTGCATGAAAAACTATCTAGACATCTTTTTTAAAAATAAGTACCTTGATTACTGCAAAAGATCCAAACTGACGCACACAAATCTCTAAGAAACCTTTACACTTTCTACACAAAATATTGGGTCCGTCTACTAGATATTACAAAATATAGGCTTTAGAGGTCAATTTTTCAGCTCCATAATAAATACCAGTATTATAATGAGTATCATTATGAAAATGAAAATTAGCATTTAATTACCAGCTTATAGTATGAATAAAAAATATATATAGTCAGATTCAGATAGGGTTCTGAATGTTAAATAATAGTATATTAAACAACGCATTTTATATGGAATTCTGTTATGACACGAGTTCAAGTTTAAAAAACGAATCGCGAAGCGATGAGTTTTTTAATGAACGAGTGTCACAACAGCCTTATGAAATAAGTTGTTTGATATTTTTTATATTTTGTCATTTTATCATTTTTTAAATTAATTTATTATTTTTATGTAATTACGAAAATTTTGATTTTAAAAAGTATGTCGGTAGCACTGTGTAATTTATAACATTTGACAGTTTTGACATTTAAATTATGAAATGTTAATGTTTTCAAATATTTTAAAATTACTAATACACCAATAATAATATATTATATAAGTCAAAAATGATATTCAAATTCACACATATTTTCTTAAAGAACAAAATAAAGTTAATAAATTGCTTTTAGCCACAAGTGTCATTGTCAAAAGTCCTGTCATTAGATACTTCACTCATATCGCCAACCATTTAAAACAAAAATTTGCGTGCTTAAAAGTTACATTACGATACGCAAATGCGTTTTATAATGAAGATTTTTATAAGTACAAAATATAAAAAATAATTTTATTTAACGTTCAGAACACAATGGACTTCCACAGAGTAAGAGTTCATACAATAAATGACATTCAGGGTGTTTTATAATCTCTGTTATTTATTTATTTATTTATTTATTAATATCCAAACAGACACAAAGGTCTAATTACATGGATAAAATATCTTAATTAGTAGAATAACAAAAAGCAAATAATCAGCAAACAACATGGATAAGCATAAGCATAAACACTGTTACATAATATACATTCATACATACATAGACACATATACATATATGTATACTCGTATGTGTCTATACAATTTCTTTAATTCCCATCAATTACTAAAATTTACCAGCAGACTTAACATATCTCTTCGAAAGTGAGTTTGGGAAAATGACCAATCCAAATCACTCAGTGAGTTGTAATGGTTTGCCAATCGACACATGGTTGCAAGAGGCGCTTTATTGGTAGTTACCGTAGGAACATCAAATAAAAGAGAAGTACGAGTTCTCCTAGGAGGCACTTTAAATCTAATGAGGGAAAGTAATTCTGGCGAGTTAATTTTGTTATTTATAACTTTAAATAAAAACGTCAACACAGTAAGTTTTCGTCTATCCTCTAATGACAATATTTTAAACTCATTTCTGAGGCGACTAGTCCTCACTGTGTAGTAGTTCGGATAAATGTGATATTTCTTATAAAAAAGATATCTTAAAAATTTGTTTTGTATTTTTTCCAGCTCAAATAACGTGGTCTGATATTCACTAAACCAAATGCAAGCACCAAACTCCAACTTGGATCTAACTAAACTGTAATAAAGCACTTTAAGACTATTAATATTAGTAAACGTATTGGTTTGTCTGACTATGTATCCCAGCATCTTATTTGCTGCATTGGCAATTTTTTTAATATGTGCTATAAAAGAAAATGAGTTATTATACGTTAAACCTAAATCTTTTACTTCAAGGCAACGTGTCAGAGCCTCTTGTTCAAATCTATATTCAAATATTACAGGATCCTTCAGACGCGTTATTGTTAGAACATGACATTTGTTAATATTAAAACATAATTTATTATCTATACTCCATTCATAAATAGCATTTAAATCTTTTTGTAGATTAACACTGTCTCTTACCGTTTGAATCCGTTTAAAAATTTTGAAGTCGTCTGCAAAGATGAGACAGTCAGAATATTATACTACACTAACGGTCCCAAATTGGACCCCTGAGGTACTCCAGAGTTGGCTTCAAATTTACCGGAAGAATTACCAGCATGTTTAACAATAAGTTGCCTGTTTTTTATTAATTTAAGAAAGTTATTTGACAGTCCATACTTATTTAACTTAGCCAAAAGTACGTCATGATCTACTGTATCAAAAGCCTTACGAAAATCAGTATATATCACATCTAACTGAGATTTGCAATCAAAAGTTTCATATACATGATTGGTAAATAAAGAAAGGTTTGAATTAATTGATCTGTTTGTGACGAAACCGTGCTGTTGAGATACAATATATTTCTCGACATAACGATATAATGATGTATAGATAATTTGTTCAAACAGTTTAGATGGTGCACACATAACCGAAATTGGCCGATAATTTTCTATGTTCATTTTATCGCCCGATTTAAAAATTGGAGAAACTGTTGCAGTTTTCCAAAAAGCAGGAAAAACGTTGGTTCTGATAATCAAGTTAAAAATGTGTAATAAAGGATATCTTAACCATTCGTTACATGCCTTGATAATGTACGGTGGAATTCCATCTATTCCTGCAGTTTTTTTTGGTTTAAGTTTTTTGATAGCATTATTATAATCTGCTTCTGTGAGACATTCTATGGTAAAAACCTCATTGCACAAGGAATTATCAGGTACAAAATTTATATCATAAGTAGCTTTTTGAGAAGAATATATCGAAGCAAAAAAATCAGCAAAAGTGTTAGCACAATTTTCTTCCTCTATATGAACTCCATTATAAATATAATTGTTAATATTGGAAGTTCTTCTTTTACTATTAACATGATTCCAAAACAGATTGATATCAGTAGTCAAATTCTGTTCAATTTTTTTTAATATGATTTTTTTCCGCCTTTTTTATTAAAGCCTTTACATCCCTTCGTATTTGTTTATATTTTTCATTGTGATAATTTGATATCGACCTCACTTTTCTATATTTATTTTTTTCACCTAATAAATCTTTAATTTCTTTTGTGAACCACATAGGAAATTTCATAGAGTTTTTATATGTAACAAATTTAGGTACACATTCATCTATAATTTTATTTAAAATAACATAAAATTGTTCCAATGCAATATTTACATCAGAGTTTTCATTTAACACATTATCCCAGTTTGCATCTCTTATATTTTCACTTAGTCTAATAAAGTTTGCTTTTTAAAATTGTAACTAGTTTCACTAAGTTTTAGTTTTGTTGGTTTTGTTAATATGGGTATTGTAATAATAATTTCTAAGGCAGGGTGATAAGTATCTTCCACAACAAAAGGATCCGATTCTTTATTAACGTTGCAATTATTCCAATTATTTTCTGAACTGATTACCAGGTCCAACGTTCTTCCATGAACATTTCTTATGTCATTATATAACTTAAATGCATTATAATCCATAAAGTTTTTTAGTTTGTTATTTATATTATTAAGAATATTAAAATTAAAATGAACCCCAGTTATACTAGGAATATTAAAATCACCCAACAGATATGTACGATCTTCATAAATAATCTGCAATTGTAAGAAATCAAACGCCATATCATAGACCATTTCTGAACTCCCTGAAGGAATATAAATACCACATATTGAATACTTGCAACTGTTTACTTTAAAATGAACTATTAGTGCTTCAAAAGACGAGGCATGTTTAATTATATTTAAAATTTTATATTTTTTTTTGATCCCTATAAGAACTCCACCCCCCTTGGATTTACCCGTTGTTTCAAGATTCCTATCGGCTCTTACAAGTTGATAGGTACCATTATCAATTATCTCACCATCATGAATTCCTTCCTGCAACCATGTTTCAACTGCTATAATAAAATCAAAATTTGCATTTAAACTGCTGTTAAAAAAATAATTAAGTTTAGTGTTAAGCCCGCGACAATTTTGATAATACACTCTAAGGGTGCTCGTTTTATACTTAGCCAATCTTATATAGGCTCCTGAAAAAGTAGGTTAGGTTCGATGTGAGTGGGGCGCTCATCCACCCCTCCACTGCGACCACCGTTGGGTCTATTGTGGCTCACCCCTAGGGTTATGAATCGCCATACAAGCCAATCCTCCTTGCGAAGTCAATGGTTGTCTGCGGCGAGACCTGTTTAAAGTCGTTAGGCGCCAATTTTGGGAAACCAAAAATGCGGTGCCTAGTATTTTCCAGGGCGGAGCAAGAACATAATATATGTTCTGCAGTCTCGTCTTCCACACTGCAGAAGCGGCAGTCTGAAGTTTGGCTCAGACCTATTTTCTTCAGGTGGTATCTTAGACGACAGTGTCCCGTAAGCAGTCCTATAAGAATGCGTAGGTCTTTCCTATCCCACTCTAGAATCTGCTTAGTTTTATTTTTCGAGGGTTTGGAGATGAAAGCCTTCGAATGGATTAGTCCTGGGATATCATTCCAGTACATGAGGATTTTCCTCTCTATCGAGCCGGAGATAATATCTTTGGCAGTACTTTTAGTAATGCCAAAGAATGGTTCAGGTCCTATAAATCTAGACTCTGTTCCTTTTTTGGCAAGAGTGTCGGCTTTTTCGTTACCCACCACTCCGCTATGTCCTGGTGCCCAGAGCAAAGTTACCCTGTTGTTGGAACCAAGACGTTCTAAGGCTTTAATACAGTTCCATACCAGCTTTGAATTAAGCCGGTTGGAGCTCAGTGCCTTAAGAGCTGCCTGGCTATCTGATACAATATGTATGTTTTTGTTTACAAGAGGGTGATTTATCAGCTCTCTTGCACACAATTTAATGGCGAAAACCTCTGCCTGAAAGATGGTAGCTTATGAGCCGAGGTTTTCTGCGATTTCAACCCTCGGTTTGCTACCATACACTCCTGCTCCAACACCTTCTGGAGCCTGAAAAAGTAAAAAATAATAGAAAAATTTTAATCAAATGGTAAATCTTCAAAAAAAATAATAATAATAAAAAATAAATAAAAATATCTGAACAATGTACTTTAAGCGTTATAATGTGAGGTGAAAAATCACAAACGGTTTCCTCATGTTAGTTTCCCAAAACTGATCTAGCTTTTCAATTTTTTCCATATGAAAATTAACCATAGTTTTTAATAATTGTTAAAAATTATAAAACATATTCGTTTTTATAATATTCGTTAAATTAAATACAGGGTAAGTTAAAATGCAAGTACATTATTTTCTTGGTAATTTTAAATAGAACACCCTGTATTTTATATCACTATCGAATAGTACTCATCATTCTTCAAATTTTATGAAGTACTCCCTATATCTAAAGTTATCCGTTTTCTAGATATTTTTATTTTTTCATCATTCAAAATGATCTCCCAAATAATAGTTAAGAATTTTTATTGCATTCTCCTAAAATCCAGGTGATATCTATAATTTCGTCAGTAATTTTTTTTTTCGTTTCGGCCAGCTAGGGCCACGATGTTTTCAACTCTCATAGATTTTTTTTTTTTTGGATCCAGTATGCCTTCATTTTCTCTGAATGGGCTGCTTTCCGTTCCTCAGTCCATTTCGCAGCGGGTCGAGCTGTGGCAGTTGTTAAGGGATGTAATGTTGTGGCAGATTTTACTAGATCTCTAAAGTTTGTCCTATCGTAGATGGAATCATAGTCGATATGTGCTTCCTGTAGGTCTTTCTTTACTATGTTTGCCCATTTGGAGTAGGAAGACTTGTGAGCGATGAAGGAATTGCTAATTTACGGTGTACCACAATACTGAATTAATAAACAGTAATCTCAAATTGTCAATTTCTGACAAACCAATCATGGCCAACTCACAATAATTATTAATAAATGTTAAAATATCTACCATATTAATACTTCGATAGAAAAATAAAAATATCTTAAAAACTGATAACTTTAGGTATAAGGAGTACTTCATAAAATTTGAAGTATGACATTAGTATTTTTCGATAGTGATATAAAATACAGGATGCTGTATTTAAAATTACCAAGAAAATAATAATGTACTTGCATTTTGACTTACCCTGTATTTGATTTAACAAAAATTATGAAAGGAGTATGTTTTCTAATTTTTAACAATTAATAAAAATCTATGGTTGCAATAGATCAATGCTCCTATACTTCTTTTTAATTATACAGGGAGTTAAACTTGATACGATTTTCAGGTAATTGTTTATAACTTTTTAAATACCCGGTATAACATAATAAAACTTTACATTGTTGTGATGTAGAAGTGATGCAGATTTCGAATTTAAAATAAAATACAGGGTGTTCATTTAAAAAAACATAAGTTTGGTGTGCCACCATCTTATGGAACACCCATATAATAATACACCTATCTCTTTATTGATTACTCATGCGCAAATATT
The DNA here is from genome assembly GCA_035357415.1 of Ophraella communa. NCBI lineage: Eukaryota > Metazoa > Arthropoda > Insecta > Coleoptera > Chrysomelidae > Ophraella > Ophraella communa. The sequence continues at coordinate 45,527,656 of CM068986.1, read as the reverse complement.
TTTTAATGTTCCCCTTCCACTGCTAAAATATGACTACTTCTTACCATAGAACACAACGTATTGCTACCCAGGAATATCACAATTTAAATGAAAAAAACCTTCTAGCTGTCAAAAGCTAGCTTCTATTTGCCGTAAAGCCGCGGCAGCCAGGCCATAAACCACAAAAAGGAAAAGTTTTAATTTTTATTTCGTTCGTGTACGCCGCTTGCTAGTTGTTATTGTGTTTTTTTTTTGTCTTTGTGTATTTAATATTAACGACTTGTGTGTGTACCTAGACTTCTCTTTGGGTTTACTTTGGATTATTGATTACTTTTGCATGTCATGCCAACACAATTTTATAAGGGGCACGAACATTTAGTTGGAAATTCGAGAGTGGGAGTTCACGTCAGTAACAGAGTGTTAGATATTGAATCTATTGCAAATAATTTATGGTGTAATAAGTGTTATTTACCTACGATGACAAGATATTAGTTTTCTATTTATTTATTTATTTATATGTTATATATTTATTTATTAGTTGTCAATATCGGTATATTTAACACTCTAGTGCCCAAGACCCTCTCAAGGCGAATGATATTTAAAACCAACTAAAAGTACAAATATGAATTTTATGCGTTTAGTAGACCACTCAGCCTTGAGTTTATACATAATAGTACCACGTGCAAAAAGAACGCACCTAAGATTGAAAGCATTTTTTACAGGGTAGGCAGCATATATCAATTATCATCATAGAGGTAATACCATTAGTAATTTATATTCTTTTTGAAGTATCCTACATATTTAAAAAATCTAAATCGTTTGTGTATTATTTCAGAAATGAATAGGAATAGAAAATTCGATCATTTATTCATGACAGATGATGAAATTTGGGAAATGATAAATTCCAATGACGATGAGGAATTGAATACTGATGTTGAAGACGATTGCTTAGACGAAGATTGCATAGATGATTCTATTGGTCACTGCTCCAACACTAAAGAGTATTTGGATGAAAAAACTACTGTTAGCGATCTGCCGGGGGGCAACTCAATCTTACAGGAACAAATATGCAGGTTTGGGAAGTAGGGATGACAGTGGCGTTCCAGAACCAATCCCGGGGCCAAGTAAGCAAATACTAAATGATTCTAGTGATGAAATACCTTCCTCTAATGATTTCAATATAAACGCCTCAAATTATGAAGAGTCGTTGTTGGATCAAACAACAGAATCACTCAGACCTAACAAACGGCGGCGGCTTGAAGAAGTGGAAACTGCATCCCTTACTGAATTTCTTGGACTTCCCGGTCAGATTGATCCAAAAAGCAAAGAATTTAAAAAAAATTATGGCGCAAGGACCATCTTCAGCTTCATCTAAAGGAGATAAAGTTCAAATCAAAGGAAGACTTATTTGAACGTTTTTATGAACTAAAAACGCCGTACCAATGTTTCCAATATTTTACTGATAATATTTTCCAGCATATTGCGGATCAGACAAATTTGTATGCACGTCAACACAACATATCTACGAAATTTGTAACAACAAGAGAGATGCAGAAATATGTTGGAATACTTTTTTATATGTCCATTTATAGATACCCAAATGTTCGAGAATATTGGGGTGAAAACTCATTGGACCTGTTCGACAAACGAGGTCGAGAAACAGATTCGAAGAAGTTCGTCGTTACCTACACTTCAATGACAACACAAAAATGGTAACAAAAGATCACCAACTATTTGATCCAATTTTCAAAGTTAGACCACTTCTGGATCATTTCAACAATCGGTTTCAATTAGTGCCGTTGAGACGTCTTTGTGTAGATGAGCAAATGTGTTCTACAAAAATGGCATCACATTTGCGACAATACATGCCAGCGAAACCGTATAAATGGGGTATGAAACTGTTTGTACTTTGTGATTCCCACGGATATTCTTATGGGTTTGAGTTATATTCTGGGGCAGGTGATAATAAAGTACCAATTGGAGTACCTGATTTGGGTGCAGCATCCAATGTGGTATCAAGGTTGTCTTAAATAGTTCCTAACAACCAGAATCATTTAATTTATTTTGACAACTTTTATACGTCATTGCCACTGATGGTTTATTTATACAGCAAAGAAATATTATCATTGGGAACGATGCGCGTAAATCGTATTCCTAACTGCAAGTTATCTACTGACAATAAATGTGTACGATTAGCTTCAACTTATGCTGGAACGAAGCCATTCAAAACAGATAATAACGTGGAAGAGAAAAAAAAAGGTGAAACGTGTTGACCATGCAAAAAAAGAAATGTTAGAAGTAGATTGTCCAAACATAATTCGTGAATACAATGCACATAGGTGTGGACCTAATGGATGGCCTTTTGGGTCGGTATCATATCCGAATGAAGACAAATAAGTGGACAAGTAGTATTTTATCATTTGATGGACATGACCATGACCAATGCCTATTTGTTATCTAGAAGAATAAATAAACAACAATCAAATGCACAGTATATCGAACTACCAGTTTTTAGAAAACAAGTAGCTGCTATGTTATGTAAAAGTGGATTTGATGATCTCCCAAAGAAAACAATTAGACGTCCCAGAAGTGGTTCCACAACACCTCAACCAGAAGATTCCGTAAAGCGACTTCCAAAAAATAACAGATTTGATCATTGGCCAGAATGGTTAGATCGTTCTGGTAAACGACAGTGTAAGATAACTGGATGTAAATCAGAAACGCAGTGTATTTGTTCCAAGTGTAAAATTAATCTATGTTGCACAGTATCAAAAAATTGTATTGCCATTTTTCATAGCAATCTCTAAAAATTTTGTAATGAACTTATAATAAAATATTAGAAAATGAACATATTATATTATTATATTTCTGTGTTAACTTATTAAAAACCGAAAATAAGCATATAATGATTTTTACAACAATTTTATATGAAAAAAATAAATTTGGGCACTAGAGGGTTAATTGCGTTTGAGTTCACTTTTAAATGTACCTATTCAATGCCCTCAAGCTCGCGCGTTTACACAACGTGTTCAAATGTTTGGACTCCATTTTATTGCAGGCTACTGAAACATATTTTGAATGTTTATTTCTCAATAAATTTATTTAAAAAATAATAATTTTCAGTTTTTTCCCTCCATATAATCGATAACTGGTAGTATAATTTAAGAAAAGTTGGTAATGTATTACTTTTTCGTAAGAATCGGAATTTAAAAATTAAAAAAAATTCCAAAAATTTGAACGGTAAATTAAAATTTAAATTTACAGTGTTAGAAAAAGCAATTATTTCAGTCATCATCTAATATTTTTATTTAACATCGGTGGCGAAAGGACCTCCTTAAGCTTTATATATTTAATGCATTGTCAAACCTTTTATCTGTTGTATCTTCGCTTTTATTTTCCCAATGAGATACGTCTATATCCCACTGATTGCCATCTTTTTCAGTTTCAGGTGTAAAATTACAATTTTTCTAAAATATTAAAATTATGTCCAGCTTCAAACTGTTGATTTATTTGTTTGGGTTCACCAGGCATTCCAACTGTTCCGTGAAGTCTTCTAAACCTAAACGAAGAAATAATTACATTAGTAATAAAACAATAGACGCAATAAAAACTCCACTAAATTTAATTGTGTTTGCACTCGGTACCAAACATATCGCATAAGTAAGCTATGAATAAAGTTTAATATAATCAACTAAAATTTTTTTTAAATAAAAATAAATAAATTGGGCTTTGGAATCATGTTTAACAATAGCTATTGTTACTATTGCTAACAGTTACTATTGTAACAATTGCATAGATTTGACATGGAACAGCATCAAGCATTTTGAATTTTATTCCGATTCCAAGATTCTTTTTTATATTTTGGACTTATAAAAATCTTCATTATAAAACGCATTTGCGTATCGTAATGTAACTTTTACGCACGCAAATTTTTGTTTTAAAAAGTTGACGACATGAGTGAAGTATCTAATGACAAGACTATTGACAATGACATTTGTGGCGAATGGCAATTTATTAATTTTATATTCTTCTTTAAGAGAGTATTTGTGAATATGAATATCATCTTTTATTTATATAATATATTATTGGTGTATTAGTCATTTTAAAATATTTTAAAACATTATCATTTCATAATTTAAATGTCAAAACTGTCAAATGTCATAAATTACACAGTGCTACCGACATACTTTTTAAAATCAAAATTTTCGTAATTTACATGGCGAAATATAAAAAATATTATAAACAACTTATTTCATATGGCTGTTGTGACACTCGTTCTTTAAAAAACGTATCGCTTCGCGATTCGTTTTTTAAACTTGAACTCGTGTCATAACATAAGCCCATATGAAATGCGTTGTTTAATATACTATTATCTGTTTCTAACCTTATTGACACATATTGGGACTCTGGAGAACTTTTTTCAGTTGCCTGGCTGTAAAATTACAGGTACATAAAATCTGCTTTCGTAAATAACGATCATCTACTTATAATATAAAGGATATCAAACGCTTCTAATATTCTGATATAAATTGGTATTTACTTTATACTTTTATTAAATTTTTAAAATTATGCGATATTTTAATTGACTAGTTTAGTTTAATACTCCATAAAAACATGAGTTTCTATTTTTCCAATAATAATTGTTTTGAACTACAGGCACATGCAGATTATATTTTAGAGAAAATTTTATTATAATTAATTTTATCTAAATTTCAGTTTGATTAGCTCAGAATATATTATGAGACAGTACATGACACAGGAAATTTTTTGTTTATTTTTTCACTTTAACTATGAGGGTCGTCCACAAAGTAACCTCCGTTTGAGAGTGGCGCGATAAGCAGTGGGGATAGCGCCGCCATTCTCACATGCGGGTGTGAGCAGCCGTTAAGTACGCTTATAGCTGTGCAAAGGAGAGCATCGTGTGATCGCCTTCTTTAGTGAGTGTACAGTGCGTAGTGTAATTAGATTTCTGTGGTCGAAAAGTTACACAAATTAATCGTAAATTGAGTGCGGTGTATGGTCCAAACATTATGAGCGAAGGTGTAGTCCTTCAATGGGATGGGTTTTTTTTTTATTTGAAGGACGAACATTCACGATGAAGACAGGAGTGGTATGCCATCCCTCGTCGACGATGACTTGGTGAACAAAATGGATGGGAAAGTTCGCGAGAACCGTCACTTAGGTTATCACAATTTTTGTGCTCGTTGGATTCCAATAGGGCTCATCGAAGATCCCAAAATGAAAAGAATGAGTTCTGCCATAAACTTTCTTAGTACGTATGACGTTAAATGAGAAACATTTTTGGACAGGATCGTTACAGAAGAAAATTAATGGCTACAGTTTTTGGGTTGCTAAGGGCATCTTCGTCGTTGAATTTATGGAGCGTGGTACGACCATTACAGCTGTAGCTTATTGTGAAACCTTAAAAAGGCTAGGTCAAGTGATTCAAAACAAGCGTCGTGGTCTTCTGACATCTGGTGTGGGTCCATGACAACGCCCGCCCTCACACAGCTCAAAGAACAACTGAACTTTTCGAAAAGTTCACCCCTACAGCCCGGACTTGGCTCCCAGTGATTTTCACCTTTTCCCGTACATAAAGCGCGGTGGCTTGCACCTAAGAGGTTAGCGAGTGATGAAAAGCTTCAAAACGCTGGGACAGGTTCGCTACATTCTCAGGCGACAGATTTTTTAAAGACCTCCCGCAACTATCTGAGCTATGCGTATCCCAAGAATTCTCGACACAGATAGTTGAGAGGCTCCTCTGGACAGAATACTTCCGAAAGGTAGGCGCCGTAATATGTAATATTTGTCGACATTTTTCATCCGCATTTAGCTTGACAGCCAACGCACTTGGCTAACACACCACAGCGACTACAAACGATATTATAAGTGCTTGAATTTGTATGGCGAATATGTAGAAATATAGAGAAAAGCTGTAGTTTTAACATGTATAGAATAAAATGTTTGTATCTCAAATGGTTTATTTTTTATTTCAAAATCGAGGTTACTTTGTGGACGACACTCGTAAAAACAGCTGTTTAATTGAAACAAATAGTTGTAATACAAGGAGCTTAACATATTTCAAAGTATTGTTATTTGATATTGAGCTTAGAATAATTTTACACAAACACACCCTTTTAACTATCTGGTGCGTATTTCAAGGAAAGACTAAGAATAATATATAAACTATTAAATTGATTGTGTTAACCTCTACTTTTTGGAAGTTCATCTTACTAAGAACAATAAATAACTGCACAGTTAAACTAAACTTCCACTATTTATTCGAAAAGTTCGCTTTAAAATCAATTACAGCTGTTTGGCTATAACTAGCATCGTCAGATTGACATATTGAAATTACATGTTGTTTGTTTGTAACTAGGTAAGTACCTGATGTTGATTAGGTAGTAGGCTAGACCAAGTATGGAAGTAATAAGACATAAAAATATTAAAGCCTAGACGTTATTAGCTCTAAGGGATTATCCTGGATGTATTTCCCTCTAAGATCAGTATAACTGTGCCATGATATAGAAAAACCAAAAAAAAACTATATTATGCTGATCTTTACAATAACTTAATATATTTATGTTACAATAATGTCTTATCTATGTATAAAATGAACACTCAATCAAAGTAAACAGTTTAATAGTGGTGAACTTTCAAGATTTATTTGTTCATTAACTACTTTATATTTTTGATTTGCTAGATGTCTTTTAATTTCAAGTTCTTCTAGAAAATCTAAATTTTGTTTTTTATTACAAATGTGTAGTATATGAATGTCATTGGTGTGTATAAGTGAGTTTGGATGTTCCAGTAGGTATTTTGCATAGTTCGACTTATCTGGTTGTTGTAATCTATATGCTCTTAAGTGTTCATTAAATCTTACTTCAAAATTTCTTTTTGTTTGACCTAAATATTCAGTACAAAATTCATTAGATTTGATAAAAAAATTGAATAAATGTAATTTACAAAATAATACTCAATTAGTATCCTTTGATGTAACTAATATGCTCTCTAAAATACCTCCTAAAGAATGTATAGTTGCTGTTAAAAAGCTATTAGATGAAAGAAATATCCATCCAGGTATAATATCAGACATAATTGATCTATTTGATGTATGCATTAGTCAAAATTATTTTACTTTTGATAACAAAGTTTATATTCAAAATGAGGGTCTTCCCATGGGAAGTCCTATTTCTCCGAAGATATTTATGGATAATTTAGAAAACAAAATCTTTAATTCTAGTTATAAAAACAATATTGTATTTTGGTATAGATATGTTGATGATGTGTTAGCAGGTTTTGTAGGTAGCGAACGGCAGTTAGATATATTTTTTAATTATATTAATACCTTGCATCCTAAAATTAATTTTACTTTAGAAGTTGAAGAATTAATTTGAATTAATTTTCTAGATTTAAGAATTGAAAAAGTTAATAATTCATTAAATTATTCAATATACAGAAAACCTACACAAACAGATGTAACCATACCATATAATTCAAATCATCCATATCACATAATTTAGCAGCTTATAATTCCATGATACATAGAGCATTTTTAATTCCAATGAACTAAAAAAAAATTTTAATAAAGAAATTAAGATCATAAACAAATGACTACATCCAATCGCTATCCAATACATTTGATAAATAAATTAATTAATAAGAAAGAACAAAAAGTGTCACTAGAACTAATATTTCCAAAACAAACTAAAGAAATTAAAAGCTATAAAAGTATTACATATTGTGGAAATATTTCCAATGCAATTTCAAAAATAATATCTTCGGCAACATCAGCATCAATATCATTTAAAACACAAAATAGTATTGGAACAAAATTGTTAAATGTGAAAACAAAATTACCAAAATTAAAAAAATCTGGTGTTTACAAAATTAATTGTCCAAAATTTAATGCAGTATATATAGGTCAAACACAAAGAAATTTTGAAGTAAGATTTAATGAACACTTAAGAGCATATAGATTACAACAACCAGATAAGTCGAACTATGCAAAACACCTAATGGAACATTAAAACTCACTTATACACACCAATGACATTCATATACTACACATTTGTGATAAAAACAAAATTTAGATTTTCTAGAAGAACTTGAAATTAAAAGACATTTAGCAGATCAACAGTTTAAAGTAGTTAATGAACAAATAAATCTTAGAAGTTCTCCACTATTAAACTGTTTACTTTGATTAAGTCTTCATTTTATACATAGATAAGACGTAATTATTGTAAAACACAAATATATTAAGTTATTGTAAAGATCAGCATGACATTGTTTTTTCCTGGTTTTTCTATATCATGGCACAGTTATATTGATCTTAAAAGCAAATACATCCAGGATAATCCCTTAGGGCTAATAACATCTAGGCTTTAATAATGTTATGTCTTATTACTTCCTTACTTGGTCTAGCCTTAACTCCTTATCAACATCAAGTACCTAGTTACAAACAAACAACATGTAATTTAAATATGTCAATCTGACGATGCTAGTTATAGCGAAACAGCTGTAATTGAATTTTAAAGCGAATTTTTCGAATAAATAGTGGAAGTTTAGTTTAACTGAGCAGTTATTTATTGTTCTTATATAAACTATTTTTAGGCTGTAGAACTTACATACCTTACAATAAGACTTTTTGAATACATTTGCGATGAATGAGTATTTTGAAACGCCTCAATAGCGTCATCCACCGTATGAAACGAAACAAAAGCATATCTTGTGTATTTCATCTTCTTTGCATAACCTATATCTATTCGTTTTCGTTTGGGATATTTCTTTTCCATATCATCCTTTGTGATCTCTTGTGCTAAATTACCTACATATAAAGTTAAAGGATCAATATCAGATGGCTTAATATTTTGTTCATCTTCTCTGTCTTTTTTGAATTCAGCTGATAAATATCCAAGTCCGAATGGGATTTTATTTAACTGATTGATCACCGTTTCTGGCTCCGCAGATTCCTAAAAATTAAATTTAAGAGGTTAAAGTTAGTAAAACAGTTTTACCATTTAAGACATAACCAATTTAGTGAAAAATTAATAATATTAAATTGTTGGTGGTATCCAAATCCAATTCTTCCAACTCCCTTCTGAGCTCAGCCACCAACAGTTCACAAATTAATAACTGTCGCTTTTTACTTTTAAACTTCACAAAGGTTGAACGAACCCTACCTCCCCAACGTGAATGACCAGCTTTATATACAAAATTTTAACATCTCGATTTTTCTCGAAACAACTATTTACTAAAATCCAAATATTACTAGAATGTTCTCGAATAACTACCAACCAAAAATAATTATATATCATGTCTACGAATAAAGAATTGAAAGGAAGTAACGTTGTCATATTTTAATGTAGCAAATAATCGCGACGGAAGTCGGCCATATTGAAGAACCAAATATGACTCATTCGAATCGTGACATTTGACATGTATAGTTTTTTCATGCTGTTTTATATATTATTTTCTGATTTAAGTAATTAACCCAACTCTTGAATGGGAATTACTTTTCATCTGTAGGGTTCTATTTATCTGAATTATTAAAAATTAACAAAAAATTTTAATGACAACCACATTGTTATCATAGACGTTCCTTTATTTTTTATTTAGACCATCTAAGTCAACTATTTAATTACCTACTTAGAAGTTTTTAAACTAAATTTATATATTACTGTACATATATATTACTGTACAGATAATTACAAGCGGAAAACAGTTATTTTTTTTTGAACAATTAATACGAGGCATAAGTATATAATACCCTGTGTGTGACACCACTGGTAACCGGAAACTTCAAGTCAGCCATATGCAAGAACCATTGCGGACATCGTGAAATCGTATTATGCTCCTTCCTTTTTATTTTTTATTCGTAGTATCATGTAAAGTTCCTGTCAAAATCTTCTTCCTCATTTACGGACTCTACCCTTTATGACAAGCATCTACATTACATAAAAATATATGCATTCCTCTCGCATCTGTCACAATCAGCCGTCACATTCATCTGTCACATATCTGTCACCCGTTGCACTGCCCCCTCCTTAAGTTCATTTCCCCCGGAATGTGATAACTCTCCAGAGTAGAATCCTGGTCATCTTTGGAGCTGGTTAAAACCTCTACCCGAAGTTGCTATGGTCCTACTATGGTCACCCTGATAAATATAACACCAACCTATTATGATGGTGTGGTGCGAACACCCGTATATTTCGTATTATTAATTAAATTGTTTATTAAAAAAATTGTTGGCCTAGACTACAGTAGTTTGTTTATAGTATGGCACGTTCACGGTCATATCGTGTTGCGAGGAAGGCTGAATAAACAAGAAATAGTAAATAAATAGATAAATAAATAGACGAAAGATTCAATGTATGATATTCATTATCAAGTTCACTATGTTGCTGATACAGCATTAATATAATTTATTTATAGTAAATAAGTGTTGTACTCTAATCCAGTCATTGTAAATATAATTTAATGTCTTTAGTGTAAAAGTGTTTATTTCATACAACCCCCAATATAAAATATTACATGGCGATCCTGCAAACTAATGGTAAGACGATATAGGATGGTTCAACAAGAAATACTGGAGAACAAGAAGGAATGATGGGTGGTACAGCAACAAAACAACAAGTACAAGAAAATGGAGTGGTGAATAGTAACTTTATTGTACAGGAACAATCATATAAACTGGATATAGAAGCGAAATCACTGCTATACGTAATTGTACTACTACTACTTTGCCAATTCGTATGGTCCATTTGGAAGACGCATCGCAGAAGTATGAAAAGGAATATCCTGAGACACCTAGCAAATAATAGGGGAGTCAACCAATCTACAGCAACCCTTCAGGTCTAAGAAGAGATGTAACCAACCATAAGTTTTGTAAACATTCGATTTTTGTAGAATTATTATTATCATGATTATTTTATTTTTTGAATTTTATATACAATATAATTTACTCTACTAAATGTCTACAACTTGGGATCAATTGTATAATAGATTGAACGTATGTTATGAAGAAATTAATAAACAAAGCAAACGCGTATTAAAAAAGGAAGTTCCCAAAAGAAAAGAAGTTAGGGTAGAGATAGTAGAAAGTTTAGTTTTACATTACAATACATTTGCCGCATTAGTTAATAAAAACTTCAAACAAATTGCCGATAATCAACAACTATTATGTGAGAAACTTTTCGATAAAATCAGAAATAAGGTTATCAGGTCATTTCAAGTAATTCATTGTAACTATAGTGTACCTAAATTTATAGGACGAGTATAGTGACAGCGATAGCGAGAGTGAAGACATTATGGCTCTCAGTATGAATGCATTTTTTAATTTAGCTAGTAAGATTTTACCTACTGAATTCAACGGTGATGCAAGTAAACTGCAGGCATTTACAGATGCTTTGGAATTATTGCAGTTACATGCAGCCAATCATGAAGATAAAGCCGTACTCTATGTAAAAACTAGATTGACGGGTAAGGCTAGGAACTTAATAACCCATGAGAATACGTTAGCTACTATTATAGCGGCGTTAAAGAACGGTATCAAGGGGGAAAGCTCGAGCTTAGTAATAGCTAAGCTGGGTAAATACAAACAGGTAGGAAAAGATACGACGGCATATGCTACCGGATTAGAAAAGCTGACGGAACAGTTGCAAGCGGCATACATAGCGGAAGGAATGCCAGTCAATTTGGTAAATAAGTATACTATAGAGGCAGTAACTAAATCGGTTACTCAGAACGCAGCTAGCGGTCATTTAAAGACCATTATAGCGGCAGGTAACTTTAATACGACTCAAGAAGTCCTTACGAAGCCAGTAGCTTCAGATGACGGTACAGCAAGCCAGGAAAGAATTCTAAATTTCCGAGCAAACCAGTACCCGACTAAAAATAGGTTTAACTCCTCCTGGAGGAACCCACATAATAATCATAATAAAACTAATTATTCAGGAGACAAAATAACCACAGGAACACCCGCACACCAATGAATCAGAATCATCAAAGTTGGAAAAGGTCTGGAGATCGACAGCAAATGTGGAGAGGCAGAGACTGGGAAGAAAAAAGGAATAACGGGCAAAATGGTTATAGAAATGTGAGAGCGTATGAGAGCTCAGGAGAGCTCCAGAGACTGAACAGAGAGATTAGCTTATTAAAAGAATTATTAGCTGAAAAAGATGAAAAAATGTAAGATATTGTCAGAATATTATTTTACTAAAACAAATTAACTCATTGCTAGAAGAAAAAACTGAACCATTAAAAACTAAAAATAATGGAATAGCGAAAAGAAATAAACAAATTTATAATATAAAACCTGTTGCAGTAGAAAGCAATATCGTTGAAAGTAATAGAACCAGTAGACATCTTTTTGGCAATAAAGAAACTGTAGTAAATCAGGATAGAAACAATAAATCATATAAAACGGATTCCTTAAAGGATACAGCGATGAATGTGTGGAATAATAATAAAGAGGTATTTCAACAAGACAGTGATACAAATACGAGATACGGGCTCAAGTAGGAATAGTGAAAACATCGATTTATGCTCAAGAAGATAGGTAATATTAATGAAAGCAAAATTAATGAAAATGATGGATTTATAACAGTAAAATATAAAAACCGCAAAAGAAACAGACGACACAACACTATGTGTCATACTGACAACGAGATACGGGCTCAAGTAGGAATAGTGAAAACATCGATTTATGCTCAAGAAGATAGGTAATATTAATGAAAGCAAAATTAATGAAAATGATGGATTTATAACAGTAAAATATAAAAACCGCAAAAGAAACAGACGACACAACACTATGTGTCATACTGACAACGAGATACGGGCTCAAGTAGGAATAGTGAAAACATCGATTTATGCTCAAGAAGATAGGTAATATTAATGAAAGCAAAATTAATGAAAATGATGGATTTATAACAGTAAAATATAAAAACCGCAAAAGAAACAGACGACACAACACTATGTGTCATACTGACAACGAGATACGGGCTCAAGTAGGAATAGTGAAAACATCGATTTATGCTCAAGAAGATAGGTAATATTAATGAAAGCAAAATTAATGAAAATGATGGATTTATAACAGTAAAATATAAAAACCGCAAAAGAAACAGACGACACAACACTATGTGTCATACTGACAACGAGATACGGGCTCAAGTAGGAATAGTGAAAACATCGATTTATGCTCAAGAAGATAGGTAATATTAATGAAAGCAAAATTAATAAAAATGATGGATTTATAACAGTAAAATATAAAAACCGCAAAAGAAACAGACGACACAACACTATGTGTCATACTGACAACGAGATACGGGCTCAAGTAGGAATAGTGAAAACATCGATTTATGCTCAAGAAGATAGGTAATATTAATGAAAGCAAAATTAATAAAAATGATGGATTTATAACAGTAAAATATAAAAACCGCAAAAGAAACAGACGACACAACACTATGTGTCATACTGACAACGAGATACGGGCTCAAGTAGGAATAGTGAAAACATCGATTTATGCTCAAGAAGATAGGTAATATTAATGAAAGCAAAATTAATAAAAATGATGGATTTATAACAGTAAAATATAAAAACCGCAAAAGAAACAGACGACACAACACTATGTGTCATACTGACAACGAGATACGGGCTCAAGTAGGAATAGTGAAAACATCGATTTATGCTCAAGAAGATAGGTAATATTAATGAAAGCAAAATAAATGAAAATGATGGATTTATAACAGTAAAATATAAAAACCGCAAAAGAAACAGACGACACAACACTATGTGTCATACTGACAACGAGATACGGGCTCAAGTAGGAATAGTGAAAACATCGATTTATGCTCAAGAAGATAGGTAATATTAATGAAAGCAAAATTAATGAAAATGATGGATTTATAACAGTAAAATATAAAAACCGCAAAAGAAACAGACGACACAACACTATGTGTCATACTGACAACGAGATACGGGCTCAAGTAGGAATAGTGAAAACATCGATTTATGCTCAAGAAGATAGGTAATATTAATGAAAGCAAAATTAATGAAAATGATGGATTTATAACAGTAAAATATAAAAACCGCAAAAGAAACAGACGACACAACACTATGTGTCATACTGACAACGAGATACGGGCTCAAGTAGGAATAGTGAAAACATCGATTTATGCTCAAGAAGATAGGTAATATTAATGAAAGCAAAATTAATGAAAATGATGGATTTATAACAGTAAAATATAAAAACCGCAAAAGAAACAGACGACACAACACTATGTGTCATACTGACAACGAGATACGGGCTCAAGTAGGAATAGTGAAAACATCGATTTATGCTCAAGAAGATAGGTAATATTAATGAAAGCAAAATTAATGAAAATGATGGATTTATAACAGTAAAATATAAAAACCGCAAAAGAAACAGACGACACAACACTATGTGTCATACTGACAACGAGATACGGGCTCAAGTAGGAATAGTGAAAACATCGATTTATGCTCAAGAAGATAGGTAATATTAATGAAAGCAAAATTAATGAAAATGATGGATTTATAACAGTAAAATATAAAAACCGCAAAAGAAACAGACGACACAACACTATGTGTCATACTGACAACGAGATACGGGCTCAAGTAGGAATAGTGAAAACATCGATTTATGCTCAAGAAGATAGGTAATATTAATGAAAGCAAAATTAATGAAAATGATGGATTTATAACAGTAAAATATAAAAACCGCAAAAGAAACAGACGACACAACACTATGTGTCATACTGACAACGAGATACGGGCTCAAGTAGGAATAGTGAAAACATCGATTTATGCTCAAGAAGATAGGTAATATTAATGAAAGCAAAATTAATGAAAATGATGGATTTATAACAGTAAAATATAAAAACCGCAAAAGAAACAGACGACACAACACTATGTGTCATACTGACAACGAGATACGGGCTCAAGTAGGAATAGTGAAAACATCGATTTATGCTCAAGAAGATAGGTAATATTAATGAAAGCAAAATTAATGAAAATGATGGATTTATAACAGTAAAATATAAAAACCGCAAAAGAAACAGACGACACAACACTATGTGTCATACTGACAACGAGATACGGGCTCAAGTAGGAATAGTGAAAACATCGATTTATGCTCAAGAAGATAGGTAATATTAATGAAAGCAAAATTAATGAAAATGATGGATTTATAACAGTAAAATATAAAAACCGCAAAAGAAACAGACGACACAACACTATGTGTCATACTGACAACGAGATACGGGCTCAAGTAGGAATAGTGAAAACATCGATTTATGCTCAAGAAGATAGGTAATATTAATGAAAGCAAAATTAATGAAAATGATGGATTTATAACAGTAAAATATAAAAACCGCAAAAGAAACAGACGACACAACACTATGTGTCATACTGACAACGAGATACGGGCTCAAGTAGGAATAGTGAAAACATCGATTTATGCTCAAGAAGATAGGTAATATTAATGAAAGCAAAATTAATGAAAAATGATGGATTTATAACAGTAAAATATAAAAACCGCAAAAGAAACAGACGACACAACACTATGTGTCATACTGACAACGAGATACGGGCTCAAGTAGGAATAGTGAAAACATCGATTTATGCTCAAGAAGATAGGTAATATTAATGAAAGCAAAATTAATGAAAATGATGGATTTATAACAGTAAAATATAAAAACCGCAAAAGAAACAGACGACACAACACTATGTGTCATACTGACAACGAGATACGGGCTCAAGTAGGAATAGTGAAAACATCGATTTATGCTCAAGAAGATAGGTAATATTAATGAAAGCAAAATTAATGAAAATGATGGATTTATAACAGTAAAATATAAAAACCGCAAAAGAAACAGACGACACAACACTATGTGTCATACTGACAACGAGATACGGGCTCAAGTAGGAATAGTGAAAACATCGATTTATGCTCAAGAAGATAGGTAATATTAATGAAAGCAAAATTAATGAAAATGATGGATTTATAACAGTAAAATATAAAAACCGCAAAAGAAACAGACGACACAACACTATGTGTCATACTGACAACGAGATACGGGCTCAAGTAGGAATAGTGAAAACATCGATTTATGCTCAAGAAGATAGGTAATATTAATGAAAGCAAAATTAATGAAAATGATGGATTTATAACAGTAAAATATAAAAACCGCAAAAGAAACAGACGACACAACACTATGTGTCATACTGACAACGAGATACGGGCTCAAGTAGGAATAGTGAAAACATCGATTTATGCTCAAGAAGATAGGTAATATTAATGAAAGCAAAATTAATGAAAATGATGGATTTATAACAGTAAAATATAAAAACCGCAAAAGAAACAGACGACACAACACTATGTGTCATACTGACAACGAGATACGGGCTCAAGTAGGAATAGTGAAAACATCGATTTATGCTCAAGAAGATAGGTAATATTAATGAAAGCAAAATTAATGAAAATGATGGATTTATAACAGTAAAATATAAAAACCGCAAAAGAAACAGACGACGAAAAGAAACAGACGACACAACACTATGTGTCATACTGACAACGAGATACGGGCTCAAGTAGGAATAGTGAAAACATCGATTTATGCTCAAGAAGATAGGTAATATTAATGAAAGCAAAATTAATGAAAATGATGGATTTATAACAGTAAAATATAAAAACCGCAAAAGAAACAGACGACACAACACTATGTGTCATACTGACAACGAGATACGGGCTCAAGTAGGAATAGTGAAAACATCGATTTATGCTCAAGAAGATAGGTAATATTAATGAAAGCAAAATTAATGAAAATGATGGATTTATAACAGTAAAATATAAAAACCGCAAAAGAAACAGACGACACAACACTATGTGTCATACTGACAACGAGATACGGGCTCAAGTAGGAATAGTGAAAACATCGATTTATGCTCAAGAAGATAGGTAATATTAATGAAAGCAAAATTAATGAAAATGATGGATTTATAACAGTAAAATATAAAAACCGCAAAAGAAACAGACGACACAACACTATGTGTCATACTGACAACGAGATACGGGCTCAAGTAGGAATAGTGAAAACATCGATTTATGCTCAAGAAGATAGGTAATATTAATGAAAGCAAAATTAATGAAAATGATGGATTTATAACAGTAAAATATAAAAACCGCAAAAGAAACAGACGACACAACACTATGTGTCATACTGACAACGAGATACGGGCTCAAGTAGGAATAGTGAAAACATCGATTTATGCTCAAGAAGATAGGTAATATTAATGAAAGCAAAATTAATGAAAATGATGGATTTATAACAGTAAAATATAAAAACCGCAAAAGAAACAGACGACACAACACTATGTGTCATACTGACAACGAGATACGGGCTCAAGTAGGAATAGTGAAAACATCGATTTATGCTCAAGAAGATAGGTAATATTAATGAAAGCAAAATTAATGAAAATGATGGATTTATAACAGTAAAATATAAAAACCGCAAAAGAAACAGACGACACAACACTATGTGTCATACTGACAACGAGATACGGGCTCAAGTAGGAATAGTGAAAACATCGATTTATGCTCAAGAAGATAGGTAATATTAATGAAAGCAAAATTAATGAAAATGATGGATTTATAACAGTAAAATATAAAAACCGCAAAAGAAACAGACGACACAACACTATGTGTCATACTGACAACGAGATACGGGCTCAAGTAGGAATAGTGAAAACATCGATTTATGCTCAAGAAGATAGGTAATATTAATGAAAGCAAAATTAATGAAAATGATGGATTTATAACAGTAAAATATAAAAACCGCAAAAGAAACAGACGACACAACACTATGTGTCATACTGACAACGAGATACGGGCTCAAGTAGGAATAGTGAAAACATCGATTTATGCTCAAGAAGATAGGTAATATTAATGAAAGCAAAATTAATGAAAATGATGGATTTATAACAGTAAAATATAAAAACCGCAAAAGAAACAGACGACACAACACTATGTGTCATACTGACAACGAGATACGGGCTCAAGTAGGAATAGTGAAAACATCGATTTATGCTCAAGAAGATAGGTAATATTAATGAAAGCAAAATTAATGAAAATGATGGATTTATAACAGTAAAATATAAAAACCGCAAAAGAAACAGACGACACAACACTATGTGTCATACTGACAACGAGATACGGGCTCAAGTAGGAATAGTGAAAACATCGATTTATGCTCAAGAAGATAGGTAATATTAATGAAAGCAAAATTAATGAAAATGATGGATTTATAACAGTAAAATATAAAAACCGCAAAAGAAACAGACGACACAACACTATGTGTCATACTGACAACGAGATACGGGCTCAAGTAGGAATAGTGAAAACATCGATTTATGCTCAAGAAGATAGGTAATATTAATGAAAGCAAAATTAATGAAAATGATGGATTTATAACAGTAAAATATAAAAACCGCAAAAGAAACAGACGACACAACACTATGTGTCATACTGACAACGAGATACGGGCTCAAGTAGGAATAGTGAAAACATCGATTTATGCTCAAGAAGATAGGTAATATTAATGAAAGCAAAATTAATGAAAATGATGGATTTATAACAGTAAAATATAAAAACCGCAAAAGAAACAGACGACACAACACTATGTGTCATACTGACAACGAGATACGGGCTCAAGTAGGAATAGTGAAAACATCGATTTATGCTCAAGAAGATAGGTAATATTAATGAAAGCAAAATTAATGAAAATGATGGATTTATAACAGTAAAATATAAAAACCGCAAAAGAAACAGACGACACAACACTATGTGTCATACTGACAACGAGATACGGGCTCAAGTAGGAATAGTGAAAACATCGATTTATGCTCAAGAAGATAGGTAATATTAATGAAAGCAAAATTAATGAAAATGATGGATTTATAACAGTAAAATATAAAAACCGCAAAAGAAACAGACGACACAACACTATGTGTCATACTGACAACGAGATACGGGCTCAAGTAGGAATAGTGAAAACATCGATTTATGCTCAAGAAGATAGGTAATATTAATGAAAGCAAAATTAATGAAAATGATGGATTTATAACAGTAAAATATAAAAACCGCAAAAGAAACAGACGACACAACACTATGTGTCATACTGACAACGAGATACGGGCTCAAGTAGGAATAGTGAAAACATCGATTTATGCTCAAGAAGATAGGTAATATTAATGAAAGCAAAATTAATGAAAATGATGGATTTATAACAGTAAAATATAAAAACCGCAAAAGAAACAGACGACACAACACTATGTGTCATACTGACAACGAGATACGGGCTCAAGTAGGAATAGTGAAAACATCGATTTATGCTCAAGAAGATAGGTAATATTAATGAAAGCAAAATTAATGAAAATGATGGATTTATAACAGTAAAATATAAAAACCGCAAAAGAAACAGACGACACAACACTATGTGTCATACTGACAACGAGATACGGGCTCAAGTAGGAATAGTGAAAACATCGATTTATGCTCAAGAAGATAGGTAATATTAATGAAAGCAAAATTAATGAAAATGATGGATTTATAACAGTAAAATATAAAAACCGCAAAAGAAACAGACGACACAACACTATGTGTCATACTGACAACGAGATACGGGCTCAAGTAGGAATAGTGAAAACATCGATTTATGCTCAAGAAGATAGGTAATATTAATGAAAGCAAAATTAATGAAAATGATGGATTTATAACAGTAAAATATAAAAACCGCAAAAGAAACAGACGACACAACACTATGTGTCATACTGACAACGAGATACGGGCTCAAGTAGGAATAGTGAAAACATCGATTTATGCTCAAGAAGATAGGTAATATTAATGAAAGCAAAATTAATGAAAATGATGGATTTATAACAGTAAAATATAAAAACCGCAAAAGAAACAGACGACACAACACTATGTGTCATACTGACAACGAGATACGGGCTCAAGTAGGAATAGTGAAAACATCGATTTATGCTCAAGAAGATAGGTAATATTAATGAAAGCAAAATTAATGAAAATGATGGATTTATAACAGTAAAATATAAAAACCGCAAAAGAAACAGACGACACAACACTATGTGTCATACTGACAACGAGATACGGGCTCAAGTAGGAATAGTGAAAACATCGATTTATGCTCAAGAAGATAGGTAATATTAATGAAAGCAAAATTAATGAAAATGATGGATTTATAACAGTAAAATATAAAAACCGCAAAAGAAACAGACGACACAACACTATGTGTCATACTGACAACGAGATACGGGCTCAAGTAGGAATAGTGAAAACATCGATTTATGCTCAAGAAGATAGGTAATATTAATGAAAGCAAAATTAATGAAAATGATGGATTTATAACAGTAAAATATAAAAACCGCAAAAGAAACAGACGACACAACACTATGTGTCATACTGACAACGAGATACGGGCTCAAGTAGGAATAGTGAAAACATCGATTTATGCTCAAGAAGATAGGTAATATTAATGAAAGCAAAATTAATGAAAATGATGGATTTATAACAGTAAAATATAAAAACCGCAAAAGAAACAGACGACACAACACTATGTGTCATACTGACAACGAGATACGGGCTCAAGTAGGAATAGTGAAAACATCGATTTATGCTCAAGAAGATAGGTAATATTAATGAAAGCAAAATTAATGAAAATGATGGATTTATAACAGTAAAATATAAAAACCGCAAAAGAAACAGACGACACAACACTATGTGTCATACTGACAACGAGATACGGGCTCAAGTAGGAATAGTGAAAACATCGATTTATGCTCAAGAAGATAGGTAATATTAATGAAAGCAAAATTAATGAAAATGATGGATTTATAACAGTAAAATATAAAAACCGCAAAAGAAACAGACGACACAACACTATGTGTCATACTGACAACGAGATACGGGCTCAAGTAGGAATAGTGAAAACATCGATTTATGCTCAAGAAGATAGGTAATATTAATGAAAGCAAAATTAATGAAAATGATGGATTTATAACAGTAAAATATAAAAACCGCAAAAGAAACAGACGACACAACACTATGTGTCATACTGACAACGAGATACGGGCTCAAGTAGGAATAGTGAAAACATCGATTTATGCTCAAGAAGATAGGTAATATTAATGAAAGCAAAATTAATGAAAATGATGGATTTATAACAGTAAAATATAAAAACCGCAAAAGAAACAGACGACACAACACTATGTGTCATACTGACAACGAGATACGGGCTCAAGTAGGAATAGTGAAAACATCGATTTATGCTCAAGAAGATAGGTAATATTAATGAAAGCAAAATTAATGAAAATGATGGATTTATAACAGTAAAATATAAAAACCGCAAAAGAAACAGACGACACAACACTATGTGTCATACTGACAACGAGATACGGGCTCAAGTAGGAATAGTGAAAACATCGATTTATGCTCAAGAAGATAGGTAATATTAATGAAAGCAAAATTAATGAAAATGATGGATTTATAACAGTAAAATATAAAAACCGCAAAAGAAACAGACGACACAACACTATGTGTCATACTGACAACGAGATACGGGCTCAAGTAGGAATAGTGAAAACATCGATTTATGCTCAAGAAGATAGGTAATATTAATGAAAGCAAAATTAATGAAAATGATGGATTTATAACAGTAAAATATAAAAACCGCAAAAGAAACAGACGACACAACACTATGTGTCATACTGACAACGAGATACGGGCTCAAGTAGGAATAGTGAAAACATCGATTTATGCTCAAGAAGATAGGTAATATTAATGAAAGCAAAATTAATGAAAATGATGGATTTATAACAGTAAAATATAAAAACCGCAAAAGAAACAGACGACACAACACTATGTGTCATACTGACAACGAGATACGGGCTCAAGTAGGAATAGTGAAAACATCGATTTATGCTCAAGAAGATAGGTAATATTAATGAAAGCAAAATTAATGAAAATGATGGATTTATAACAGTAAAATATAAAAACCGCAAAAGAAACAGACGACACAACACTATGTGTCATACTGACAACGAGATACGGGCTCAAGTAGGAATAGTGAAAACATCGATTTATGCTCAAGAAGATAGGTAATATTAATGAAAGCAAAATTAATGAAAATGATGGATTTATAACAGTAAAATATAAAAACCGCAAAAGAAACAGACGACACAACACTATGTGTCATACTGACAACGAGATACGGGCTCAAGTAGGAATAGTGAAAACATCGATTTATGCTCAAGAAGATAGGTAATATTAATGAAAGCAAAATTAATGAAAATGATGGATTTATAACAGTAAAATATAAAAACCGCAAAAGAAACAGACGACACAACACTATGTGTCATACTGACAACGAGATACGGGCTCAAGTAGGAATAGTGAAAACATCGATTTATGCTCAAGAAGATAGGTAATATTAATGAAAGCAAAATTAATGAAAATGATGGATTTATAACAGTAAAATATAAAAACCGCAAAAGAAACAGACGACACAACACTATGTGTCATACTGACAACGAGATACGGGCTCAAGTAGGAATAGTGAAAACATCGATTTATGCTCAAGAAGATAGGTAATATTAATGAAAGCAAAATTAATGAAAATGATGGATTTATAACAGTAAAATATAAAAACCGCAAAAGAAACAGACGACACAACACTATGTGTCATACTGACAACGAGATACGGGCTCAAGTAGGAATAGTGAAAACATCGATTTATGCTCAAGAAGATAGGTAATATTAATGAAAGCAAAATTAATGAAAATGATGGATTTATAACAGTAAAATATAAAAACCGCAAAAGAAACAGACGACACAACACTATGTGTCATACTGACAACGAGATACGGGCTCAAGTAGGAATAGTGAAAACATCGATTTATGCTCAAGAAGATAGGTAATATTAATGAAAGCAAAATTAATGAAAATGATGGATTTATAACAGTAAAATATAAAAACCGCAAAAGAAACAGACGACACAACACTATGTGTCATACTGACAACGAGATACGGGCTCAAGTAGGAATAGTGAAAACATCGATTTATGCTCAAGAAGATAGGTAATATTAATGAAAGCAAAATTAATGAAAATGATGGATTTATAACAGTAAAATATAAAAACCGCAAAAGAAACAGACGACACAACACTATGTGTCATACTGACAACGAGATACGGGCTCAAGTAGGAATAGTGAAAACATCGATTTATGCTCAAGAAGATAGGTAATATTAATGAAAGCAAAATTAATGAAAATGATGGATTTATAACAGTAAAATATAAAAACCGCAAAAGAAACAGACGACACAACACTATGTGTCATACTGACAACGAGATACGGGCTCAAGTAGGAATAGTGAAAACATCGATTTATGCTCAAGAAGATAGGTAATATTAATGAAAGCAAAATTAATGAAAATGATGGATTTATAACAGTAAAATATAAAAACCGCAAAAGAAACAGACGACACAACACTATGTGTCATACTGACAACGAGATACGGGCTCAAGTAGGAATAGTGAAAACATCGATTTATGCTCAAGAAGATAGGTAATATTAATGAAAGCAAAATTAATGAAAATGATGGATTTATAACAGTAAAATATAAAAACCGCAAAAGAAACAGACGACACAACACTATGTGTCATACTGACAACGAGATACGGGCTCAAGTAGGAATAGTGAAAACATCGATTTATGCTCAAGAAGATAGGTAATATTAATGAAAGCAAAATTAATGAAAATGATGGATTTATAACAGTAAAATATAAAAACCGCAAAAGAAACAGACGACACAACACTATGTGTCATACTGACAACGAGATACGGGCTCAAGTAGGAATAGTGAAAACATCGATTTATGCTCAAGAAGATAGGTAATATTAATGAAAGCAAAATTAATGAAAATGATGGATTTATAACAGTAAAATATAAAAACCGCAAAAGAAACAGACGACACAACACTATGTGTCATACTGACAACGAGATACGGGCTCAAGTAGGAATAGTGAAAACATCGATTTATGCTCAAGAAGATAGGTAATATTAATGAAAGCAAAATTAATGAAAATGATGGATTTATAACAGTAAAATATAAAAACCGCAAAAGAAACAGACGACACAACACTATGTGTCATACTGACAACGAGATACGGGCTCAAGTAGGAATAGTGAAAACATCGATTTATGCTCAAGAAGATAGGTAATATTAATGAAAGCAAAATTAATGAAAATGATGGATTTATAACAGTAAAATATAAAAACCGCAAAAGAAACAGACGACACAACACTATGTGTCATACTGACAACGAGATACGGGCTCAAGTAGGAATAGTGAAAACATCGATTTATGCTCAAGAAGATAGGTAATATTAATGAAAGCAAAATTAATGAAAATGATGGATTTATAACAGTAAAATATAAAAACCGCAAAAGAAACAGACGACACAACACTATGTGTCATACTGACAACGAGATACGGGCTCAAGTAGGAATAGTGAAAACATCGATTTATGCTCAAGAAGATAGGTAATATTAATGAAAGCAAAATTAATGAAAATGATGGATTTATAACAGTAAAATATAAAAACCGCAAAAGAAACAGACGACACAACACTATGTGTCATACTGACAACGAGATACGGGCTCAAGTAGGAATAGTGAAAACATCGATTTATGCTCAAGAAGATAGGTAATATTAATGAAAGCAAAATTAATGAAAATGATGGATTTATAACAGTAAAATATAAAAACCGCAAAAGAAACAGACGACACAACACTATGTGTCATACTGACAACGAGATACGGGCTCAAGTAGGAATAGTGAAAACATCGATTTATGCTCAAGAAGATAGGTAATATTAATGAAAGCAAAATTAATGAAAATGATGGATTTATAACAGTAAAATATAAAAACCGCAAAAGAAACAGACGACACAACACTATGTGTCATACTGACAACGAGATACGGGCTCAAGTAGGAATAGTGAAAACATCGATTTATGCTCAAGAAGATAGGTAATATTAATGAAAGCAAAATTAATGAAAATGATGGATTTATAACAGTAAAATATAAAAACCGCAAAAGAAACAGACGACACAACACTATGTGTCATACTGACAACGAGATACGGGCTCAAGTAGGAATAGTGAAAACATCGATTTATGCTCAAGAAGATAGGTAATATTAATGAAAGCAAAATTAATGAAAATGATGGATTTATAACAGTAAAATATAAAAACCGCAAAAGAAACAGACGACACAACACTATGTGTCATACTGACAACGAGATACGGGCTCAAGTAGGAATAGTGAAAACATCGATTTATGCTCAAGAAGATAGGTAATATTAATGAAAGCAAAATTAATGAAAATGATGGATTTATAACAGTAAAATATAAAAACCGCAAAAGAAACAGACGACACAACACTATGTGTCATACTGACAACGAGATACGGGCTCAAGTAGGAATAGTGAAAACATCGATTTATGCTCAAGAAGATAGGTAATATTAATGAAAGCAAAATTAATGAAAATGATGGATTTATAACAGTAAAATATAAAAACCGCAAAAGAAACAGACGACACAACACTATGTGTCATACTGACAACGAGATACGGGCTCAAGTAGGAATAGTGAAAACATCGATTTATGCTCAAGAAGATAGGTAATATTAATGAAAGCAAAATTAATGAAAATGATGGATTTATAACAGTAAAATATAAAAACCGCAAAAGAAACAGACGACACAACACTATGTGTCATACTGACAACGAGATACGGGCTCAAGTAGGAATAGTGAAAACATCGATTTATGCTCAAGAAGATAGGTAATATTAATGAAAGCAAAATTAATGAAAATGATGGATTTATAACAGTAAAATATAAAAACCGCAAAAGAAACAGACGACACAACACTATGTGTCATACTGACAACGAGATACGGGCTCAAGTAGGAATAGTGAAAACATCGATTTATGCTCAAGAAGATAGGTAATATTAATGAAAGCAAAATTAATGAAAATGATGGATTTATAACAGTAAAATATAAAAACCGCAAAAGAAACAGACGACACAACACTATGTGTCATACTGACAACGAGATACGGGCTCAAGTAGGAATAGTGAAAACATCGATTTATGCTCAAGAAGATAGGTAATATTAATGAAAGCAAAATTAATGAAAATGATGGATTTATAACAGTAAAATATAAAAACCGCAAAAGAAACAGACGACACAACACTATGTGTCATACTGACAACGAGATACGGGCTCAAGTAGGAATAGTGAAAACATCGATTTATGCTCAAGAAGATAGGTAATATTAATGAAAGCAAAATTAATGAAAATGATGGATTTATAACAGTAAAATATAAAAACCGCAAAAGAAACAGACGACACAACACTATGTGTCATACTGACAACGAGATACGGGCTCAAGTAGGAATAGTGAAAACATCGATTTATGCTCAAGAAGATAGGTAATATTAATGAAAGCAAAATTAATGAAAATGATGGATTTATAACAGTAAAATATAAAAACCGCAAAAGAAACAGACGACACAACACTATGTGTCATACTGACAACGAGATACGGGCTCAAGTAGGAATAGTGAAAACATCGATTTATGCTCAAGAAGATAGGTAATATTAATGAAAGCAAAATTAATAAAAATGATGGATTTATAACAGTAAAATATAAAAACCGCAAAAGAAACAGACGACACAACACTATGTGTCATACTGACAACGAGATACGGGCTCAAGTAGGAATAGTGAAAACATCGATTTATGCTCAAGAAGATAGGTAATATTAATGAAAGCAAAATTAATGAAAATGATGGATTTATAACAGTAAAATATAAAAACCGCAAAAGAAACAGACGACACAACACTATGTGTCATACTGACAACGAGATACGGGCTCAAGTAGGAATAGTGAAAACATCGATTTATGCTCAAGAAGATAGGTAATATTAATGAAAGCAAAATTAATGAAAATGATGGATTTATAACAGTAAAATATAAAAACCGCAAAAGAAACAGACGACACAACACTATGTGTCATACTGACAACGAGATACGGGCTCAAGTAGGAATAGTGAAAACATCGATTTATGCTCAAGAAGATAGGTAATATTAATGAAAGCAAAATTAATGAAAATGATGGATTTATAACAGTAAAATATAAAAACCGCAAAAGAAACAGACGACACAACACTATGTGTCATACTGACAACGAGATACGGGCTCAAGTAGGAATAGTGAAAACATCGATTTATGCTCAAGAAGATAGGTAATATTAATGAAAGCAAAATTAATGAAAATGATGGATTTATAACAGTAAAATATAAAAACCGCAAAAGAAACAGACGACACAACACTATGTGTCATACTGACAACGAGATACGGGCTCAAGTAGGAATAGTGAAAACATCGATTTATGCTCAAGAAGATAGGTAATATTAATGAAAGCAAAATTAATGAAAATGATGGATTTATAACAGTAAAATATAAAAACCGCAAAAGAAACAGACGACACAACACTATGTGTCATACTGACAACGAGATACGGGCTCAAGTAGGAATAGTGAAAACATCGATTTATGCTCAAGAAGATAGGTAATATTAATGAAAGCAAAATTAATGAAAATGATGGATTTATAACAGTAAAATATAAAAACCGCAAAAGAAACAGACGACACAACACTATGTGTCATACTGACAACGAGATACGGGCTCAAGTAGGAATAGTGAAAACATCGATTTATGCTCAAGAAGATAGGTAATATTAATGAAAGCAAAATTAATGAAAATGATGGATTTATAACAGTAAAATATAAAAACCGCAAAAGAAACAGACGACACAACACTATGTGTCATACTGACAACGAGATACGGGCTCAAGTAGGAATAGTGAAAACATCGATTTATGCTCAAGAAGATAGGTAATATTAATGAAAGCAAAATTAATGAAAATGATGGATTTATAACAGTAAAATATAAAAACCGCAAAAGAAACAGACGACACAACACTATGTGTCATACTGACAACGAGATACGGGCTCAAGTAGGAATAGTGAAAACATCGATTTATGCTCAAGAAGATAGGTAATATTAATGAAAGCAAAATTAATGAAAATGATGGATTTATAACAGTAAAATATAAAAACCGCAAAAGAAACAGACGACACAACACTATGTGTCATACTGACAACGAGATACGGGCTCAAGTAGGAATAGTGAAAACATCGATTTATGCTCAAGAAGATAGGTAATATTAATGAAAGCAAAATTAATGAAAATGATGGATTTATAACAGTAAAATATAAAAACCGCAAAAGAAACAGACGACACAACACTATGTGTCATACTGACAACGAGATACGGGCTCAAGTAGGAATAGTGAAAACATCGATTTATGCTCAAGAAGATAGGTAATATTAATGAAAGCAAAATTAATGAAAATGATGGATTTATAACAGTAAAATATAAAAACCGCAAAAGAAACAGACGACACAACACTATGTGTCATACTGACAACGAGATACGGGCTCAAGTAGGAATAGTGAAAACATCGATTTATGCTCAAGAAGATAGGTAATATTAATGAAAGCAAAATTAATGAAAATGATGGATTTATAACAGTAAAATATAAAAACCGCAAAAGAAACAGACGACACAACACTATGTGTCATACTGACAACGAGATACGGGCTCAAGTAGGAATAGTGAAAACATCGATTTATGCTCAAGAAGATAGGTAATATTAATGAAAGCAAAATTAATGAAAATGATGGATTTATAACAGTAAAATATAAAAACCGCAAAAGAAACAGACGACACAACACTATGTGTCATACTGACAACGAGATACGGGCTCAAGTAGGAATAGTGAAAACATCGATTTATGCTCAAGAAGATAGGTAATATTAATGAAAGCAAAATTAATGAAAATGATGGATTTATAACAGTAAAATATAAAAACCGCAAAAGAAACAGACGACACAACACTATGTGTCATACTGACAACGAGATACGGGCTCAAGTAGGAATAGTGAAAACATCGATTTATGCTCAAGAAGATAGGTAATATTAATGAAAGCAAAATTAATGAAAATGATGGATTTATAACAGTAAAATATAAAAACCGCAAAAGAAACAGACGACACAACACTATGTGTCATACTGACAACGAGATACGGGCTCAAGTAGGAATAGTGAAAACATCGATTTATGCTCAAGAAGATAGGTAATATTAATGAAAGCAAAATTAATGAAAATGATGGATTTATAACAGTAAAATATAAAAACCGCAAAAGAAACAGACGACACAACACTATGTGTCATACTGACAACGAGATACGGGCTCAAGTAGGAATAGTGAAAACATCGATTTATGCTCAAGAAGATAGGTAATATTAATGAAAGCAAAATTAATGAAAATGATGGATTTATAACAGTAAAATATAAAAACCGCAAAAGAAACAGACGACACAACACTATGTGTCATACTGACAACGAGATACGGGCTCAAGTAGGAATAGTGAAAACATCGATTTATGC
The DNA here is from genome assembly GCA_035357415.1 of Ophraella communa. Classification (NCBI taxonomy): domain Eukaryota; kingdom Metazoa; phylum Arthropoda; class Insecta; order Coleoptera; family Chrysomelidae; genus Ophraella; species Ophraella communa. The sequence continues at coordinate 45,497,997 of CM068986.1, read as the reverse complement.
TCAAGAAGATAGGTAATATTAATGAAAGCAAAATTAATGAAAATGATGGATTTATAACAGTAAAATATAAAAACCGCAAAAGAAACAGACGACACAACACTATGTGTCATACTGACAACGAGATACGGGCTCAAGTAGGAATAGTGAAAACATCGATTTATGCTCAAGAAGATAGGTAATATTAATGAAAGCAAAATTAATGAAAATGATGGATTTATAACAGTAAAATATAAAAACCGCAAAAGAAACAGACGACACAACACTATGTGTCATACTGACAACGAGATACGGGCTCAAGTAGGAATAGTGAAAACATCGATTTATGCTCAAGAAGATAGGTAATATTAATGAAAGCAAAATTAATGAAAATGATGGATTTATAACAGTAAAATATAAAAACCGCAAAAGAAACAGACGACACAACACTATGTGTCATACTGACAACGAGATACGGGCTCAAGTAGGAATAGTGAAAACATCGATTTATGCTCAAGAAGATAGGTAATATTAATGAAAGCAAAATTAATGAAAATGATGGATTTATAACAGTAAAATATAAAAACCGCAAAAGAAACAGACGACACAACACTATGTGTCATACTGACAACGAGATACGGGCTCAAGTAGGAATAGTGAAAACATCGATTTATGCTCAAGAAGATAGGTAATATTAATGAAAGCAAAATTAATGAAAATGATGGATTTATAACAGTAAAATATAAAAACCGCAAAAGAAACAGACGACACAACACTATGTGTCATACTGACAACGAGATACGGGCTCAAGTAGGAATAGTGAAAACATCGATTTATGCTCAAGAAGATAGGTAATATTAATGAAAGCAAAATTAATGAAAATGATGGATTTATAACAGTAAAATATAAAAACCGCAAAAGAAACAGACGACACAACACTATGTGTCATACTGACAACGAGATACGGGCTCAAGTAGGAATAGTGAAAACATCGATTTATGCTCAAGAAGATAGGTAATATTAATGAAAGCAAAATTAATAAAAATGATGGATTTATAACAGTAAAATATAAAAACCGCAAAAGAAACAGACGACACAACACTATGTGTCATACTGACAACGAGATACGGGCTCAAGTAGGAATAGTGAAAACATCGATTTATGCTCAAGAAGATAGGTAATATTAATGAAAGCAAAATTAATGAAAATGATGGATTTATAACAGTAAAATATAAAACCGCAAAAGAAACAGACGACACAACACTATGTGTCATACTGACAACGAGATACGGGCTCAAGTAGGAATAGTGAAAACATCGATTTATGCTCAAGAAGATAGGTAATATTAATGAAAGCAAAATTAATGAAAATGATGGATTTATAACAGTAAAATATAAAAACCGCAAAAGAAACAGACGACACAACACTATGTGTCATACTGACAACGAGATACGGGCTCAAGTAGGAATAGTGAAAACATCGATTTATGCTCAAGAAGATAGGTAATATTAATGAAAGCAAAATTAATGAAAATGATGGATTTATAACAGTAAAATATAAAAACCGCAAAAGAAACAGACGACACAACACTATGTGTCATACTGACAACGAGATACGGGCTCAAGTAGGAATAGTGAAAACATCGATTTATGCTCAAGAAGATAGGTAATATTAATGAAAGCAAAATTAATGAAAATGATGGATTTATAACAGTAAAATATAAAAACCGCAAAAGAAACAGACGACACAACACTATGTGTCATACTGACAACGAGATACGGGCTCAAGTAGGAATAGTGAAAACATCGATTTATGCTCAAGAAGATAGGTAATATTAATGAAAGCAAAATTAATGAAAATGATGGATTTATAACAGTAAAATATAAAAACCGCAAAAGAAACAGACGACACAACACTATGTGTCATACTGACAACGAGATACGGGCTCAAGTAGGAATAGTGAAAACATCGATTTATGCTCAAGAAGATAGGTAATATTAATGAAAGCAAAATTAATGAAAATGATGGATTTATAACAGTAAAATATAAAAACCGCAAAAGAAACAGACGACACAACACTATGTGTCATACTGACAACGAGATACGGGCTCAAGTAGGAATAGTGAAAACATCGATTTATGCTCAAGAAGATAGGTAATATTAATGAAAGCAAAATTAATGAAAATGATGGATTTATAACAGTAAAATATAAAAACCGCAAAAGAAACAGACGACACAACACTATGTGTCATACTGACAACGAGATACGGGCTCAAGTAGGAATAGTGAAAACATCGATTTATGCTCAAGAAGATAGGTAATATTAATGAAAGCAAAATTAATGAAAATGATGGATTTATAACAGTAAAATATAAAAACCGCAAAAGAAACAGACGACACAACACTATGTGTCATACTGACAACGAGATACGGGCTCAAGTAGGAATAGTGAAAACATCGATTTATGCTCAAGAAGATAGGTAATATTAATGAAAGCAAAATTAATGAAAATGATGGATTTATAACAGTAAAATATAAAAACCGCAAAAGAAACAGACGACACAACACTATGTGTCATACTGACAACGAGATACGGGCTCAAGTAGGAATAGTGAAAACATCGATTTATGCTCAAGAAGATAGGTAATATTAATGAAAGCAAAATTAATGAAAATGATGGATTTATAACAGTAAAATATAAAAACCGCAAAAGAAACAGACGACACAACACTATGTGTCATACTGACAACGAGATACGGGCTCAAGTAGGAATAGTGAAAACATCGATTTATGCTCAAGAAGATAGGTAATATTAATGAAAGCAAAATTAATGAAAATGATGGATTTATAACAGTAAAATATAAAAACCGCAAAAGAAACAGACGACACAACACTATGTGTCATACTGACAACGAGATACGGGCTCAAGTAGGAATAGTGAAAACATCGATTTATGCTCAAGAAGATAGGTAATATTAATGAAAGCAAAATTAATGAAAATGATGGATTTATAACAGTAAAATATAAAAACCGCAAAAGAAACAGACGACACAACACTATGTGTCATACTGACAACGAGATACGGGCTCAAGTAGGAATAGTGAAAACATCGATTTATGCTCAAGAAGATAGGTAATATTAATGAAAGCAAAATTAATGAAAATGATGGATTTATAACAGTAAAATATAAAAACCGCAAAAGAAACAGACGACACAACACTATGTGTCATACTGACAACGAGATACGGGCTCAAGTAGGAATAGTGAAAACATCGATTTATGCTCAAGAAGATAGGTAATATTAATGAAAGCAAAATTAATGAAAATGATGGATTTATAACAGTAAAATATAAAAACCGCAAAAGAAACAGACGACACAACACTATGTGTCATACTGACAACGAGATACGGGCTCAAGTAGGAATAGTGAAAACATCGATTTATGCTCAAGAAGATAGGTAATATTAATGAAAGCAAAATTAATGAAAATGATGGATTTATAACAGTAAAATATAAAAACCGCAAAAGAAACAGACGACACAACACTATGTGTCATACTGACAACGAGATACGGGCTCAAGTAGGAATAGTGAAAACATCGATTTATGCTCAAGAAGATAGGTAATATTAATGAAAGCAAAATTAATGAAAATGATGGATTTATAACAGTAAAATATAAAAACCGCAAAAGAAACAGACGACACAACACTATGTGTCATACTGACAACGAGATACGGGCTCAAGTAGGAATAGTGAAAACATCGATTTATGCTCAAGAAGATAGGTAATATTAATGAAAGCAAAATTAATGAAAATGATGGATTTATAACAGTAAAATATAAAAACCGCAAAAGAAACAGACGACACAACACTATGTGTCATACTGACAACGAGATACGGGCTCAAGTAGGAATAGTGAAAACATCGATTTATGCTCAAGAAGATAGGTAATATTAATGAAAGCAAAATTAATGAAAATGATGGATTTATAACAGTAAAATATAAAAACCGCAAAAGAAACAGACGACACAACACTATGTGTCATACTGACAACGAGATACGGGCTCAAGTAGGAATAGTGAAAACATCGATTTATGCTCAAGAAGATAGGTAATATTAATGAAAGCAAAATTAATGAAAATGATGGATTTATAACAGTAAAATATAAAAACCGCAAAAGAAACAGACGACACAACACTATGTGTCATACTGACAACGAGATACGGGCTCAAGTAGGAATAGTGAAAACATCGATTTATGCTCAAGAAGATAGGTAATATTAATGAAAGCAAAATTAATGAAAATGATGGATTTATAACAGTAAAATATAAAAACCGCAAAAGAAACAGACGACACAACACTATGTGTCATACTGACAACGAGATACGGGCTCAAGTAGGAATAGTGAAAACATCGATTTATGCTCAAGAAGATAGGTAATATTAATGAAAGCAAAATTAATGAAAATGATGGATTTATAACAGTAAAATATAAAAACCGCAAAAGAAACAGACGACACAACACTATGTGTCATACTGACAACGAGATACGGGCTCAAGTAGGAATAGTGAAAACATCGATTTATGCTCAAGAAGATAGGTAATATTAATGAAAGCAAAATTAATGAAAATGATGGATTTATAACAGTAAAATATAAAAACCGCAAAAGAAACAGACGACACAACACTATGTGTCATACTGACAACGAGATACGGGCTCAAGTAGGAATAGTGAAAACATCGATTTATGCTCAAGAAGATAGGTAATATTAATGAAAGCAAAATTAATGAAAATGATGGATTTATAACAGTAAAATATAAAAACCGCAAAAGAAACAGACGACACAACACTATGTGTCATACTGACAACGAGATACGGGCTCAAGTAGGAATAGTGAAAACATCGATTTATGCTCAAGAAGATAGGTAATATTAATGAAAGCAAAATTAATGAAAATGATGGATTTATAACAGTAAAATATAAAAACCGCAAAAGAAACAGACGACACAACACTATGTGTCATACTGACAACGAGATACGGGCTCAAGTAGGAATAGTGAAAACATCGATTTATGCTCAAGAAGATAGGTAATATTAATGAAAGCAAAATTAATGAAAATGATGGATTTATAACAGTAAAATATAAAAACCGCAAAAGAAACAGACGACACAACACTATGTGTCATACTGACAACGAGATACGGGCTCAAGTAGGAATAGTGAAAACATCGATTTATGCTCAAGAAGATAGGTAATATTAATGAAAGCAAAATTAATGAAAATGATGGATTTATAACAGTAAAATATAAAAACCGCAAAAGAAACAGACGACACAACACTATGTGTCATACTGACAACGAGATACGGGCTCAAGTAGGAATAGTGAAAACATCGATTTATGCTCAAGAAGATAGGTAATATTAATGAAAGCAAAATTAATGAAAATGATGGATTTATAACAGTAAAATATAAAAACCGCAAAAGAAACAGACGACACAACACTATGTGTCATACTGACAACGAGATACGGGCTCAAGTAGGAATAGTGAAAACATCGATTTATGCTCAAGAAGATAGGTAATATTAATGAAAGCAAAATTAATGAAAATGATGGATTTATAACAGTAAAATATAAAAACCGCAAAAGAAACAGACGACACAACACTATGTGTCATACTGACAACGAGATACGGGCTCAAGTAGGAATAGTGAAAACATCGATTTATGCTCAAGAAGATAGGTAATATTAATGAAAGCAAAATTAATGAAAATGATGGATTTATAACAGTAAAATATAAAAACCGCAAAAGAAACAGACGACACAACACTATGTGTCATACTGACAACGAGATACGGGCTCAAGTAGGAATAGTGAAAACATCGATTTATGCTCAAGAAGATAGGTAATATTAATGAAAGCAAAATTAATGAAAATGATGGATTTATAACAGTAAAATATAAAAACCGCAAAAGAAACAGACGACACAACACTATGTGTCATACTGACAACGAGATACGGGCTCAAGTAGGAATAGTGAAAACATCGATTTATGCTCAAGAAGATAGGTAATATTAATGAAAGCAAAATTAATAAAAATGATGGATTTATAACAGTAAAATATAAAAACCGCAAAAGAAACAGACGACACAACACTATGTGTCATACTGACAACGAGATACGGGCTCAAGTAGGAATAGTGAAAACATCGATTTATGCTCAAGAAGATAGGTAATATTAATGAAAGCAAAATTAATGAAAATGATGGATTTATAACAGTAAAATATAAAAACCGCAAAAGAAACAGACGACACAACACTATGTGTCATACTGACAACGAGATACGGGCTCAAGTAGGAATAGTGAAAACATCGATTTATGCTCAAGAAGATAGGTAATATTAATGAAAGCAAAATTAATGAAAATGATGGATTTATAACAGTAAAATATAAAAACCGCAAAAGAAACAGACGACACAACACTATGTGTCATACTGACAACGAGATACGGGCTCAAGTAGGAATAGTGAAAACATCGATTTATGCTCAAGAAGATAGGTAATATTAATGAAAGCAAAATTAATGAAAATGATGGATTTATAACAGTAAAATATAAAAACCGCAAAAGAAACAGACGACACAACACTATGTGTCATACTGACAACGAGATACGGGCTCAAGTAGGAATAGTGAAAACATCGATTTATGCTCAAGAAGATAGGTAATATTAATGAAAGCAAAATTAATGAAAATGATGGATTTATAACAGTAAAATATAAAAACCGCAAAAGAAACAGACGACACAACACTATGTGTCATACTGACAACGAGATACGGGCTCAAGTAGGAATAGTGAAAACATCGATTTATGCTCAAGAAGATAGGTAATATTAATGAAAGCAAAATTAATGAAAATGATGGATTTATAACAGTAAAATATAAAAACCGCAAAAGAAACAGACGACACAACACTATGTGTCATACTGACAACGAGATACGGGCTCAAGTAGGAATAGTGAAAACATCGATTTATGCTCAAGAAGATAGGTAATATTAATGAAAGCAAAATTAATGAAAATGATGGATTTATAACAGTAAAATATAAAAACCGCAAAAGAAACAGACGACACAACACTATGTGTCATACTGACAACGAGATACGGGCTCAAGTAGGAATAGTGAAAACATCGATTTATGCTCAAGAAGATAGGTAATATTAATGAAAGCAAAATTAATGAAAATGATGGATTTATAACAGTAAAATATAAAAACCGCAAAAGAAACAGACGACACAACACTATGTGTCATACTGACAACGAGATACGGGCTCAAGTAGGAATAGTGAAAACATCGATTTATGCTCAAGAAGATAGGTAATATTAATGAAAGCAAAATTAATGAAAATGATGGATTTATAACAGTAAAATATAAAAACCGCAAAAGAAACAGACGACACAACACTATGTGTCATACTGACAACGAGATACGGGCTCAAGTAGGAATAGTGAAAACATCGATTTATGCTCAAGAAGATAGGTAATATTAATGAAAGCAAAATTAATGAAAATGATGGATTTATAACAGTAAAATATAAAAACCGCAAAAGAAACAGACGACACAACACTATGTGTCATACTGACAACGAGATACGGGCTCAAGTAGGAATAGTGAAAACATCGATTTATGCTCAAGAAGATAGGTAATATTAATGAAAGCAAAATTAATAAAAATGATGGATTTATAACAGTAAAATATAAAAACCGCAAAAGAAACAGACGACACAACACTATGTGTCATACTGACAACGAGATACGGGCTCAAGTAGGAATAGTGAAAACATCGATTTATGCTCAAGAAGATAGGTAATATTAATGAAAGCAAAATTAATGAAAATGATGGATTTATAACAGTAAAATATAAAAACCGCAAAAGAAACAGACGACACAACACTATGTGTCATACTGACAACGAGATACGGGCTCAAGTAGGAATAGTGAAAACATCGATTTATGCTCAAGAAGATAGGTAATATTAATGAAAGCAAAATTAATGAAAATGATGGATTTATAACAGTAAAATATAAAAACCGCAAAAGAAACAGACGACACAACACTATGTGTCATACTGACAACGAGATACGGGCTCAAGTAGGAATAGTGAAAACATCGATTTATGCTCAAGAAGATAGGTAATATTAATGAAAGCAAAATTAATGAAAATGATGGATTTATAACAGTAAAATATAAAAACCGCAAAAGAAACAGACGACACAACACTATGTGTCATACTGACAACGAGATACGGGCTCAAGTAGGAATAGTGAAAACATCGATTTATGCTCAAGAAGATAGGTAATATTAATGAAAGCAAAATTAATGAAAATGATGGATTTATAACAGTAAAATATAAAAACCGCAAAAGAAACAGACGACACAACACTATGTGTCATACTGACAACGAGATACGGGCTCAAGTAGGAATAGTGAAAACATCGATTTATGCTCAAGAAGATAGGTAATATTAATGAAAGCAAAATTAATGAAAATGATGGATTTATAACAGTAAAATATAAAAACCGCAAAAGAAACAGACGACACAACACTATGTGTCATACTGACAACGAGATACGGGCTCAAGTAGGAATAGTGAAAACATCGATTTATGCTCAAGAAGATAGGTAATATTAATGAAAGCAAAATTAATGAAAATGATGGATTTATAACAGTAAAATATAAAAACCGCAAAAGAAACAGACGACACAACACTATGTGTCATACTGACAACGAGATACGGGCTCAAGTAGGAATAGTGAAAACATCGATTTATGCTCAAGAAGATAGGTAATATTAATGAAAGCAAAATTAATGAAAATGATGGATTTATAACAGTAAAATATAAAAACCGCAAAAGAAACAGACGACACAACACTATGTGTCATACTGACAACGAGATACGGGCTCAAGTAGGAATAGTGAAAACATCGATTTATGCTCAAGAAGATAGGTAATATTAATGAAAGCAAAATTAATGAAAATGATGGATTTATAACAGTAAAATATAAAAACCGCAAAAGAAACAGACGACACAACACTATGTGTCATACTGACAACGAGATACGGGCTCAAGTAGGAATAGTGAAAACATCGATTTATGCTCAAGAAGATAGGTAATATTAATGAAAGCAAAATTAATGAAAATGATGGATTTATAACAGTAAAATATAAAAACCGCAAAAGAAACAGACGACACAACACTATGTGTCATACTGACAACGAGATACGGGCTCAAGTAGGAATAGTGAAAACATCGATTTATGCTCAAGAAGATAGGTAATATTAATGAAAGCAAAATTAATGAAAATGATGGATTTATAACAGTAAAATATAAAAACCGCAAAAGAAACAGACGACACAACACTATGTGTCATACTGACAACGAGATACGGGCTCAAGTAGGAATAGTGAAAACATCGATTTATGCTCAAGAAGATAGGTAATATTAATGAAAGCAAAATTAATGAAAATGATGGATTTATAACAGTAAAATATAAAAACCGCAAAAGAAACAGACGACACAACACTATGTGTCATACTGACAACGAGATACGGGCTCAAGTAGGAATAGTGAAAACATCGATTTATGCTCAAGAAGATAGGTAATATTAATGAAAGCAAAATTAATGAAAATGATGGATTTATAACAGTAAAATATAAAAACCGCAAAAGAAACAGACGACACAACACTATGTGTCATACTGACAACGAGATACGGGCTCAAGTAGGAATAGTGAAAACATCGATTTATGCTCAAGAAGATAGGTAATATTAATGAAAGCAAAATTAATGAAAATGATGGATTTATAACAGTAAAATATAAAAACCGCAAAAGAAACAGACGACACAACACTATGTGTCATACTGACAACGAGATACGGGCTCAAGTAGGAATAGTGAAAACATCGATTTATGCTCAAGAAGATAGGTAATATTAATGAAAGCAAAATTAATGAAAATGATGGATTTATAACAGTAAAATATAAAAACCGCAAAAGAAACAGACGACACAACACTATGTGTCATACTGACAACGAGATACGGGCTCAAGTAGGAATAGTGAAAACATCGATTTATGCTCAAGAAGATAGGTAATATTAATGAAAGCAAAATTAATAAAAATGATGGATTTATAACAGTAAAATATAAAAACCGCAAAAGAAACAGACGACACAACACTATGTGTCATACTGACAACGAGATACGGGCTCAAGTAGGAATAGTGAAAACATCGATTTATGCTCAAGAAGATAGGTAATATTAATGAAAGCAAAATTAATGAAAATGATGGATTTATAACAGTAAAATATAAAAACCGCAAAAGAAACAGACGACACAACACTATGTGTCATACTGACAACGAGATACGGGCTCAAGTAGGAATAGTGAAAACATCGATTTATGCTCAAGAAGATAGGTAATATTAATGAAAGCAAAATTAATGAAAATGATGGATTTATAACAGTAAAATATAAAAACCGCAAAAGAAACAGACGACACAACACTATGTGTCATACTGACAACGAGATACGGGCTCAAGTAGGAATAGTGAAAACATCGATTTATGCTCAAGAAGATAGGTAATATTAATGAAAGCAAAATTAATGAAAATGATGGATTTATAACAGTAAAATATAAAAACCGCAAAAGAAACAGACGACACAACACTATGTGTCATACTGACAACGAGATACGGGCTCAAGTAGGAATAGTGAAAACATCGATTTATGCTCAAGAAGATAGGTAATATTAATGAAAGCAAAATTAATAAAAATGATGGATTTATAACAGTAAAATATAAAAACCGCAAAAGAAACAGACGACACAACACTATGTGTCATACTGACAACGAGATACGGGCTCAAGTAGGAATAGTGAAAACATCGATTTATGCTCAAGAAGATAGGTAATATTAATGAAAGCAAAATTAATGAAAATGATGGATTTATAACAGTAAAATATAAAAACCGCAAAAGAAACAGACGACACAACACTATGTGTCATACTGACAACGAGATACGGGCTCAAGTAGGAATAGTGAAAACATCGATTTATGCTCAAGAAGATAGGTAATATTAATGAAAGCAAAATTAATGAAAATGATGGATTTATAACAGTAAAATATAAAAACCGCAAAAGAAACAGACGACACAACACTATGTGTCATACTGACAACGAGATACGGGCTCAAGTAGGAATAGTGAAAACATCGATTTATGCTCAAGAAGATAGGTAATATTAATGAAAGCAAAATTAATGAAAATGATGGATTTATAACAGTAAAATATAAAAACCGCAAAAGAAACAGACGACACAACACTATGTGTCATACTGACAACGAGATACGGGCTCAAGTAGGAATAGTGAAAACATCGATTTATGCTCAAGAAGATAGGTAATATTAATGAAAGCAAAATTAATGAAAATGATGGATTTATAACAGTAAAATATAAAAACCGCAAAAGAAACAGACGACACAACACTATGTGTCATACTGACAACGAGATACGGGCTCAAGTAGGAATAGTGAAAACATCGATTTATGCTCAAGAAGATAGGTAATATTAATGAAAGCAAAATTAATGAAAATGATGGATTTATAACAGTAAAATATAAAAACCGCAAAAGAAACAGACGACACAACACTATGTGTCATACTGACAACGAGATACGGGCTCAAGTAGGAATAGTGAAAACATCGATTTATGCTCAAGAAGATAGGTAATATTAATGAAAGCAAAATTAATGAAAATGATGGATTTATAACAGTAAAATATAAAAACCGCAAAAGAAACAGACGACACAACACTATGTGTCATACTGACAACGAGATACGGGCTCAAGTAGGAATAGTGAAAACATCGATTTATGCTCAAGAAGATAGGTAATATTAATGAAAGCAAAATTAATGAAAATGATGGATTTATAACAGTAAAATATAAAAACCGCAAAAGAAACAGACGACACAACACTATGTGTCATACTGACAACGAGATACGGGCTCAAGTAGGAATAGTGAAAACATCGATTTATGCTCAAGAAGATAGGTAATATTAATGAAAGCAAAATTAATGAAAATGATGGATTTATAACAGTAAAATATAAAAACCGCAAAAGAAACAGACGACACAACACTATGTGTCATACTGACAACGAGATACGGGCTCAAGTAGGAATAGTGAAAACATCGATTTATGCTCAAGAAGATAGGTAATATTAATGAAAGCAAAATTAAATGAAAAATGATGGATTTATAACAGTAAAATATAAAAACCGCAAAAGAAACAGACGACACAACACTATGTGTCATACTGACAACGAGATACGGGCTCAAGTAGGAATAGTGAAAACATCGATTTATGCTCAAGAAGATAGGTAATATTAATGAAAGCAAAATTAAATGAAAATGATGGATTTATAACAGTAAAATATAAAAACCGCAAAAGAAACAGACGACACAACACTATGTGTCATACTGACAACGAGATACGGGCTCAAGTAGGAATAGTGAAAACATCGATTTATGCTCAAGAAGATAGGTAATATTAATGAAAGCAAAATAAATGAAAATGATGGATTTATAACAGTAAAATATAAAAACCGCAAAAGAAACAGACGACACAACACTATGTGTCATACTGACAACGAGATACGGGCTCAAGTAGGAATAGTGAAAACATCGATTTATGCTCAAGAAGATAGGTAATATTAATGAAAGCAAAATTAATGAAAATGATGGATTTATAACAGTAAAATATAAAAACCGCAAAAGAAACAGACGACACAACACTATGTGTCATACTGACAACGAGATACGGGCTCAAGTAGGAATAGTGAAAACATCGATTTATGCTCAAGAAGATAGGTAATATTAATGAAAGCAAAATTAATGAAAATGATGGATTTATAACAGTAAAATATAAAAACCGCAAAAGAAACAGACGACACAACACTATGTGTCATACTGACAACGAGATACGGGCTCAAGTAGGAATAGTGAAAACATCGATTTATGCTCAAGAAGATAGGTAATATTAATGAAAGCAAAATTAATGAAAATGATGGATTTATAACAGTAAAATATAAAAACCGCAAAAGAAACAGACGACACAACACTATGTGTCATACTGACAACGAGATACGGGCTCAAGTAGGAATAGTGAAAACATCGATTTATGCTCAAGAAGATAGGTAATATTAATGAAAGCAAAATTAATGAAAATGATGGATTTATAACAGTAAAATATAAAAACCGCAAAAGAAACAGACGACACAACACTATGTGTCATACTGACAACGAGATACGGGCTCAAGTAGAATAGGAAAACATCGATTTATGCTCAAGAAGATAGGTAATAATTAATAAAAGCAAATGAAAAATGATGATTTATAACAGTTAAAATATAAAACCGCAAAAGAAACAGACGACACAACACTATGTGTCATGACAACGAGATGGGCTCAAGTAGGAATAGTGGAAAACATCGATTTATGCTCAAGAAGATAGGTAATATTAATGAAAGCAAAATTAATGAAAATGATGGATTTATAACAGTAAAATATAAAAACCGCAAAAGAAACAGACGACACAACACTATGTGTCATACTGACAACGAGATACGGGCTCAAGTAGGAATAGTGAAAACATCGATTTATGCTCAAGAAGATAGGTAATATTAATGAAAGCAAAATTAATGAAAAATGATGGATTTATAACAGTAAAATATAAAACCGCAAAAGAAACAGACGACACAACACTATGTGTCATACTGACAACGAGATACGGGCTCAAGTAGGAATAGTGAAAACATCGATTTATGCTCAAGAAGATAGGTAATATTAATGAAAGCAAAATTAATGAAAATGATGGATTTATAACAGTAAAATATAAAAACCGCAAAAGAAACAGACGACACAACACTATGTGTCATACTGACAACGAGATACGGGCTCAAGTAGGAATAGTGAAAACATCGATTTATGCTCAAGAAGATAGGTAATATTAATGAAAGCAAAATTAATAAAAAATGATGGATTTATAACAGTAAAATATAAAAACCGCAAAAGAAACAGACGACACAACACTATGTGTCATACTGACAACGAGATACGGGCTCAAGTAGGAATAGTGAAAACATCGATTTATGCTCAAGAAGATAGGTAATATTAATGAAAGCAAAATTAAATGAAAATGATGGATTTATAACAGTAAAATATAAAAACCGCAAAAGAAACAGACGACACAACACTATGTGTCATACTGACAACGAGATACGGGCTCAAGTAGGAATAGTGAAAACATCGATTTATGCTCAAGAAGATAGGTAATATTAATGAAAGCAAAATTAATGAAAATGATGGATTTATAACAGTAAAATATAAAAACCGCAAAAGAAACAGACGACACAACACTATGTGTCATACTGACAACGAGATACGGGCTCAAGTAGGAATAGTGAAAACATCGATTTATGCTCAAGAAGATAGGTAATATTAATGAAAGCAAAATTAATGAAAATGATGGATTTATAACAGTAAAATATAAAAACCGCAAAAGAAACAGACGACACAACACTATGTGTCATACTGACAACGAGATACGGGCTCAAGTAGGAATAGTGAAAACATCGATTTATGCTCAAGAAGATAGGTAATATTAATGAAAGCAAAATTAATGAAAATGATGGATTTATAACAGTAAAATATAAAAACCGCAAAAGAAACAGACGACACAACACTATGTGTCATACTGACAACGAGATACGGGCTCAAGTAGGAATAGTGAAAACATCGATTTATGCTCAAGAAGATAGGTAATATTAATGAAAGCAAAATTAATGAAAATGATGGATTTATAACAGTAAAATATAAAAACCGCAAAAGAAACAGACGACACAACACTATGTGTCATACTGACAACGAGATACGGGCTCAAGTAGGAATAGTGAAAACATCGATTTATGCTCAAGAAGATAGGTAATATTAATGAAAGCAAAATTAATGAAAATGATGGATTTATAACAGTAAAATATAAAAACCGCAAAAGAAACAGACGACACAACACTATGTGTCATACTGACAACGAGATACGGGCTCAAGTAGGAATAGTGAAAACATCGATTTATGCTCAAGAAGATAGGTAATATTAATGAAAGCAAAATTAATGAAAATGATGGATTTATAACAGTAAAATATAAAAACCGCAAAAGAAACAGACGACACAACACTATGTGTCATACTGACAACGAGATACGGGCTCAAGTAGGAATAGTGAAAACATCGATTTATGCTCAAGAAGATAGGTAATATTAATGAAAGCAAAATTAATAAAAATGATGGATTTATAACAGTAAAATATAAAAACCGCAAAAGAAACAGACGACACAACACTATGTGTCATACTGACAACGAGATACGGGCTCAAGTAGGAATAGTGAAAACATCGATTTATGCTCAAGAAGATAGGTAATATTAATGAAAGCAAAATTAATGAAAATGATGGATTTATAACAGTAAAATATAAAAACCGCAAAAGAAACAGACGACACAACACTATGTGTCATACTGACAACGAGATACGGGCTCAAGTAGGAATAGTGAAAACATCGATTTATGCTCAAGAAGATAGGTAATATTAATGAAAGCAAAATTAATGAAAATGATGGATTTATAACAGTAAAATATAAAACCGCAAAAGAAACAGACGACACAACACTATGTGTCATACTGACAACGAGATACGGGCTCAAGTAGGAATAGTGAAAACATCGATTTATGCTCAAGAAGATAGGTAATATTAATGAAAGCAAAATTAATGAAAATGATGGATTTATAACAGTAAAATATAAAAACCGCAAAAGAAACAGACGACACAACACTATGTGTCATACTGACAACGAGATACGGGCTCAAGTAGGAATAGTGAAAACATCGATTTATGCTCAAGAAGATAGGTAATATTAATGAAAGCAAAATTAATGAAAATGATGGATTTATAACAGTAAAATATAAAAACCGCAAAAGAAACAGACGACACAACACTATGTGTCATACTGACAACGAGATACGGGCTCAAGTAGGAATAGTGAAAACATCGATTTATGCTCAAGAAGATAGGTAATATTAATGAAAGCAAAATTAATGAAAATGATGGATTTATAACAGTAAAATATAAAAACCGCAAAAGAAACAGACGACACAACACTATGTGTCATACTGACAACGAGATACGGGCTCAAGTAGGAATAGTGAAAACATCGATTTATGCTCAAGAAGATAGGTAATATTAATGAAAGCAAAATTAATGAAAATGATGGATTTATAACAGTAAAATATAAAAACCGCAAAAGAAACAGACGACACAACACTATGTGTCATACTGACAACGAGATACGGGCTCAAGTAGGAATAGTGAAAACATCGATTTATGCTCAAGAAGATAGGTAATATTAATGAAAGCAAAATTAATGAAAATGATGGATTTATAACAGTAAAATATAAAAACCGCAAAAGAAACAGACGACACAACACTATGTGTCATACTGACAACGAGATACGGGCTCAAGTAGGAATAGTGAAAACATCGATTTATGCTCAAGAAGATAGGTAATATTAATGAAAGCAAAATTAATAAAAATGATGGATTTATAACAGTAAAATATAAAAACCGCAAAAGAAACAGACGACACAACACTATGTGTCATACTGACAACGAGATACGGGCTCAAGTAGGAATAGTGAAAACATCGATTTATGCTCAAGAAGATAGGTAATATTAATGAAAGCAAAATTAATGAAAATGATGGATTTATAACAGTAAAATATAAAAACCGCAAAAGAAACAGACGACACAACACTATGTGTCATACTGACAACGAGATACGGGCTCAAGTAGGAATAGTGAAAACATCGATTTATGCTCAAGAAGATAGGTAATATTAATGAAAGCAAAATTAATGAAAATGATGGATTTATAACAGTAAAATATAAAAACCGCAAAAGAAACAGACGACACAACACTATGTGTCATACTGACAACGAGATACGGGCTCAAGTAGGAATAGTGAAAACATCGATTTATGCTCAAGAAGATAGGTAATATTAATGAAAGCAAAATTAATGAAAATGATGGATTTATAACAGTAAAATATAAAAACCGCAAAAGAAACAGACGACACAACACTATGTGTCATACTGACAACGAGATACGGGCTCAAGTAGGAATAGTGAAAACATCGATTTATGCTCAAGAAGATAGGTAATATTAATGAAAGCAAAATTAATGAAAATGATGGATTTATAACAGTAAAATATAAAAACCGCAAAAGAAACAGACGACACAACACTATGTGTCATACTGACAACGAGATACGGGCTCAAGTAGGAATAGTGAAAACATCGATTTATGCTCAAGAAGATAGGTAATATTAATGAAAGCAAAATTAATAAAAATGATGGATTTATAACAGTAAAATATAAAAACCGCAAAAGAAACAGACGACACAACACTATGTGTCATACTGACAACGAGATACGGGCTCAAGTAGGAATAGTGAAAACATCGATTTATGCTCAAGAAGATAGGTAATATTAATGAAAGCAAAATTAATGAAAATGATGGATTTATAACAGTAAAATATAAAAACCGCAAAAGAAACAGACGACACAACACTATGTGTCATACTGACAACGAGATACGGGCTCAAGTAGGAATAGTGAAAACATCGATTTATGCTCAAGAAGATAGGTAATATTAATGAAAGCAAAATTAATGAAAATGATGGATTTATAACAGTAAAATATAAAAACCGCAAAAGAAACAGACGACACAACACTATGTGTCATACTGACAACGAGATACGGGCTCAAGTAGGAATAGTGAAAACATCGATTTATGCTCAAGAAGATAGGTAATATTAATGAAAGCAAAATTAATGAAAATGATGGATTTATAACAGTAAAATATAAAAACCGCAAAAGAAACAGACGACACAACACTATGTGTCATACTGACAACGAGATACGGGCTCAAGTAGGAATAGTGAAAACATCGATTTATGCTCAAGAAGATAGGTAATATTAATGAAAGCAAAATTAATGAAAATGATGGATTTATAACAGTAAAATATAAAAACCGCAAAAGAAACAGACGACACAACACTATGTGTCATACTGACAACGAGATACGGGCTCAAGTAGGAATAGTGAAAACATCGATTTATGCTCAAGAAGATAGGTAATATTAATGAAAGCAAAATTAATAAAAATGATGGATTTATAACAGTAAAATATAAAAACCGCAAAAGAAACAGACGACACAACACTATGTGTCATACTGACAACGAGATACGGGCTCAAGTAGGAATAGTGAAAACATCGATTTATGCTCAAGAAGATAGGTAATATTAATGAAAGCAAAATTAATAAAAATGATGGATTTATAACAGTAAAATATAAAAACCGCAAAAGAAACAGACGACACAACACTATGTGTCATACTGACAACGAGATACGGGCTCAAGTAGGAATAGTGAAAACATCGATTTATGCTCAAGAAGATAGGTAATATTAATGAAAGCAAAATTAATGAAAATGATGGATTTATAACAGTAAAATATAAAAACCGCAAAAGAAACAGACGACACAACACTATGTGTCATACTGACAACGAGATACGGGCTCAAGTAGGAATAGTGAAAACATCGATTTATGCTCAAGAAGATAGGTAATATTAATGAAAGCAAAATTAATGAAAATGATGGATTTATAACAGTAAAATATAAAAACCGCAAAAGAAACAGACGACACAACACTATGTGTCATACTGACAACGAGATACGGGCTCAAGTAGGAATAGTGAAAACATCGATTTATGCTCAAGAAGATAGGTAATATTAATGAAAGCAAAATTAATAAAAATGATGGATTTATAACAGTAAAATATAAAAACCGCAAAAGAAACAGACGACACAACACTATGTGTCATACTGACAACGAGATACGGGCTCAAGTAGGAATAGTGAAAACATCGATTTATGCTCAAGAAGATAGGTAATATTAATGAAAGCAAAATTAATGAAAAATGATGGATTTATAACAGTAAAATATAAAAACCGCAAAAGAAACAGACGACACAACACTATGTGTCATACTGACAACGAGATACGGGCTCAAGTAGGAATAGTGAAAACATCGATTTATGCTCAAGAAGATAGGTAATATTAATGAAAGCAAAATTAATGAAAATGATGGATTTATAACAGTAAAATATAAAAACCGCAAAAGAAACAGACGACACAACACTATGTGTCATACTGACAACGAGATACGGGCTCAAGTAGGAATAGTGAAAACATCGATTTATGCTCAAGAAGATAGGTAATATTAATGAAAGCAAAATTAATGAAAATGATGGATTTATAACAGTAAAATATAAAAACCGCAAAAGAAACAGACGACACAACACTATGTGTCATACTGACAACGAGATACGGGCTCAAGTAGGAATAGTGAAAACATCGATTTATGCTCAAGAAGATAGGTAATATTAATGAAAGCAAAATTAATGAAAATGATGGATTTATAACAGTAAAATATAAAAACCGCAAAAGAAACAGACGACACAACACTATGTGTCATACTGACAACGAGATACGGGCTCAAGTAGGAATAGTGAAAACATCGATTTATGCTCAAGAAGATAGGTAATATTAATGAAAGCAAAATTAATAAAAATGATGGATTTATAACAGTAAAATATAAAAACCGCAAAAGAAACAGACGACACAACACTATGTGTCATACTGACAACGAGATACGGGCTCAAGTAGGAATAGTGAAAACATCGATTTATGCTCAAGAAGATAGGTAATATTAATGAAAGCAAAATTAATAAAAATGATGGATTTATAACAGTAAAATATAAAAACCGCAAAAGAAACAGACGACACAACACTATGTGTCATACTGACAACGAGATACGGGCTCAAGTAGGAATAGTGAAAACATCGATTTATGCTCAAGAAGATAGGTAATATTAATGAAAGCAAAATTAATGAAAATGATGGATTTATAACAGTAAAATATAAAAACCGCAAAAGAAACAGACGACACAACACTATGTGTCATACTGACAACGAGATACGGGCTCAAGTAGGAATAGTGAAAACATCGATTTATGCTCAAGAAGATAGGTAATATTAATGAAAGCAAAATTAATGAAAATGATGGATTTATAACAGTAAAATATAAAAACCGCAAAAGAAACAGACGACACAACACTATGTGTCATACTGACAACGAGATACGGGCTCAAGTAGGAATAGTGAAAACATCGATTTATGCTCAAGAAGATAGGTAATATTAATGAAAGCAAAATTAATGAAAATGATGGATTTATAACAGTAAAATATAAAAACCGCAAAAGAAACAGACGACACAACACTATGTGTCATACTGACAACGAGATACGGGCTCAAGTAGGAATAGTGAAAACATCGATTTATGCTCAAGAAGATAGGTAATATTAATGAAAGCAAAATTAATGAAAATGATGGATTTATAACAGTAAAATATAAAAACCGCAAAAGAAACAGACGACACAACACTATGTGTCATACTGACAACGAGATACGGGCTCAAGTAGGAATAGTGAAAACATCGATTTATGCTCAAGAAGATAGGTAATATTAATGAAAGCAAAATTAATGAAAATGATGGATTTATAACAGTAAAATATAAAAACCGCAAAAGAAACAGACGACACAACACTATGTGTCATACTGACAACGAGATACGGGCTCAAGTAGGAATAGTGAAAACATCGATTTATGCTCAAGAAGATAGGTAATATTAATGAAAGCAAAATTAATGAAAATGATGGATTTATAACAGTAAAATATAAAAACCGCAAAAGAAACAGACGACACAACACTATGTGTCATACTGACAACGAGATACGGGCTCAAGTAGGAATAGTGAAAACATCGATTTATGCTCAAGAAGATAGGTAATATTAATGAAAGCAAAATTAATGAAAATGATGGATTTATAACAGTAAAATATAAAAACCGCAAAAGAAACAGACGACACAACACTATGTGTCATACTGACAACGAGATACGGGCTCAAGTAGGAATAGTGAAAACATCGATTTATGCTCAAGAAGATAGGTAATATTAATGAAAGCAAAATTAATGAAAATGATGGATTTATAACAGTAAAATATAAAAACCGCAAAAGAAACAGACGACACAACACTATGTGTCATACTGACAACGAGATACGGGCTCAAGTAGGAATAGTGAAAACATCGATTTATGCTCAAGAAGATAGGTAATATTAATGAAAGCAAAATTAATGAAAATGATGGATTTATAACAGTAAAATATAAAAACCGCAAAAGAAACAGACGACACAACACTATGTGTCATACTGACAACGAGATACGGGCTCAAGTAGGAATAGTGAAAACATCGATTTATGCTCAAGAAGATAGGTAATATTAATGAAAGCAAAATTAATAAAAATGATGGATTTATAACAGTAAAATATAAAAACCGCAAAAGAAACAGACGACACAACACTATGTGTCATACTGACAACGAGATACGGGCTCAAGTAGGAATAGTGAAAACATCGATTTATGCTCAAGAAGATAGGTAATATTAATGAAAGCAAAATTAATGAAAATGATGGATTTATAACAGTAAAATATAAAAACCGCAAAAGAAACAGACGACACAACACTATGTGTCATACTGACAACGAGATACGGGCTCAAGTAGGAATAGTGAAAACATCGATTTATGCTCAAGAAGATAGGTAATATTAATGAAAGCAAAATTAATGAAAATGATGGATTTATAAC
Organism: Ophraella communa; assembly: GCA_035357415.1. Taxonomy (NCBI): domain Eukaryota; kingdom Metazoa; phylum Arthropoda; class Insecta; order Coleoptera; family Chrysomelidae; genus Ophraella; species Ophraella communa. The sequence goes on along the minus strand of CM068986.1, from coordinate 45,476,103 downwards.
AGTAAAATATAAAAACCGCAAAAGAAACAGACGACACAACACTATGTGTCATACTGACAACGAGATACGGGCTCAAGTAGGAATAGTGAAAACATCGATTTATGCTCAAGAAGATAGGTAATATTAATGAAAGCAAAATTAATAAAAATGATGGATTTATAACAGTAAAATATAAAAACCGCAAAAGAAACAGACGACACAACACTATGTGTCATACTGACAACGAGATACGGGCTCAAGTAGGAATAGTGAAAACATCGATTTATGCTCAAGAAGATAGGTAATATTAATGAAAGCAAAATTAATAAAAATGATGGATTTATAACAGTAAAATATAAAAACCGCAAAAGAAACAGACGACACAACACTATGTGTCATACTGACAACGAGATACGGGCTCAAGTAGGAATAGTGAAAACATCGATTTATGCTCAAGAAGATAGGTAATATTAATGAAAGCAAAATTAATGAAAATGATGGATTTATAACAGTAAAATATAAAAACCGCAAAAGAAACAGACGACACAACACTATGTGTCATACTGACAACGAGATACGGGCTCAAGTAGGAATAGTGAAAACATCGATTTATGCTCAAGAAGATAGGTAATATTAATGAAAGCAAAATTAATGAAAATGATGGATTTATAACAGTAAAATATAAAAACCGCAAAAGAAACAGACGACACAACACTATGTGTCATACTGACAACGAGATACGGGCTCAAGTAGGAATAGTGAAAACATCGATTTATGCTCAAGAAGATAGGTAATATTAATGAAAGCAAAATTAATGAAAATGATGGATTTATAACAGTAAAATATAAAAACCGCAAAAGAAACAGACGACACAACACTATGTGTCATACTGACAACGAGATACGGGCTCAAGTAGGAATAGTGAAAACATCGATTTATGCTCAAGAAGATAGGTAATATTAATGAAAGCAAAATTAATGAAAATGATGGATTTATAACAGTAAAATATAAAAACCGCAAAAGAAACAGACGACACAACACTATGTGTCATACTGACAACGAGATACGGGCTCAAGTAGGAATAGTGAAAACATCGATTTATGCTCAAGAAGATAGGTAATATTAATGAAAGCAAAATTAATGAAAATGATGGATTTATAACAGTAAAATATAAAAACCGCAAAAGAAACAGACGACACAACACTATGTGTCATACTGACAACGAGATACGGGCTCAAGTAGGAATAGTGAAAACATCGATTTATGCTCAAGAAGATAGGTAATATTAATGAAAGCAAAATTAATGAAAATGATGGATTTATAACAGTAAAATATAAAAACCGCAAAAGAAACAGACGACACAACACTATGTGTCATACTGACAACGAGATACGGGCTCAAGTAGGAATAGTGAAAACATCGATTTATGCTCAAGAAGATAGGTAATATTAATGAAAGCAAAATTAATGAAAATGATGGATTTATAACAGTAAAATATAAAAACCGCAAAAGAAACAGACGACACAACACTATGTGTCATACTGACAACGAGATACGGGCTCAAGTAGGAATAGTGAAAACATCGATTTATGCTCAAGAAGATAGGTAATATTAATGAAAGCAAAATTAATGAAAATGATGGATTTATAACAGTAAAATATAAAAACCGCAAAAGAAACAGACGACACAACACTATGTGTCATACTGACAACGAGATACGGGCTCAAGTAGGAATAGTGAAAACATCGATTTATGCTCAAGAAGATAGGTAATATTAATGAAAGCAAAATTAATGAAAATGATGGATTTATAACAGTAAAATATAAAAACCGCAAAAGAAACAGACGACACAACACTATGTGTCATACTGACAACGAGATACGGGCTCAAGTAGGAATAGTGAAAACATCGATTTATGCTCAAGAAGATAGGTAATATTAATGAAAGCAAAATTAATGAAAATGATGGATTTATAACAGTAAAATATAAAAACCGCAAAAGAAACAGACGACACAACACTATGTGTCATACTGACAACGAGATACGGGCTCAAGTAGGAATAGTGAAAACATCGATTTATGCTCAAGAAGATAGGTAATATTAATGAAAGCAAAATTAATGAAAATGATGGATTTATAACAGTAAAATATAAAAACCGCAAAAGAAACAGACGACACAACACTATGTGTCATACTGACAACGAGATACGGGCTCAAGTAGGAATAGTGAAAACATCGATTTATGCTCAAGAAGATAGGTAATATTAATGAAAGCAAAATTAATGAAAATGATGGATTTATAACAGTAAAATATAAAAACCGCAAAAGAAACAGACGACACAACACTATGTGTCATACTGACAACGAGATACGGGCTCAAGTAGGAATAGTGAAAACATCGATTTATGCTCAAGAAGATAGGTAATATTAATGAAAGCAAAATTAATAAAAATGATGGATTTATAACAGTAAAATATAAAAACCGCAAAAGAAACAGACGACACAACACTATGTGTCATACTGACAACGAGATACGGGCTCAAGTAGGAATAGTGAAAACATCGATTTATGCTCAAGAAGATAGGTAATATTAATGAAAGCAAAATTAATAAAAATGATGGATTTATAACAGTAAAATATAAAAACCGCAAAAGAAACAGACGACACAACACTATGTGTCATACTGACAACGAGATACGGGCTCAAGTAGGAATAGTGAAAACATCGATTTATGCTCAAGAAGATAGGTAATATTAATGAAAGCAAAATAAATGAAAATGATGGATTTATAACAGTAAAATATAAAAACCGCAAAAGAAACAGACGACACAACACTATGTGTCATACTGACAACGAGATACGGGCTCAAGTAGGAATAGTGAAAACATCGATTTATGCTCAAGAAGATAGGTAATATTAATGAAAGCAAAATTAATGAAAATGATGGATTTATAACAGTAAAATATAAAAACCGCAAAAGAAACAGACGACACAACACTATGTGTCATACTGACAACGAGATACGGGCTCAAGTAGGAATAGTGAAAACATCGATTTATGCTCAAGAAGATAGGTAATATTAATGAAAGCAAAATTAATAAAAATGATGGATTTATAACAGTAAAATATAAAAACCGCAAAAGAAACAGACGACACAACACTATGTGTCATACTGACAACGAGATACGGGCTCAAGTAGGAATAGTGAAAACATCGATTTATGCTCAAGAAGATAGGTAATATTAATGAAAGCAAAATTAATGAAAATGATGGATTTATAACAGTAAAATATAAAAACCGCAAAAGAAACAGACGACACAACACTATGTGTCATACTGACAACGAGATACGGGCTCAAGTAGGAATAGTGAAAACATCGATTTATGCTCAAGAAGATAGGTAATATTAATGAAAGCAAAATAAATGAAAATGATGGATTTATAACAGTAAAATATAAAAACCGCAAAAGAAACAGACGACACAACACTATGTGTTACCTGTTGAATTGTTTGATGCGGCTAGCTCAATGTAAAAGAATGATTTGATTATTAAGGGGGTTCTGGAGAGAGGGTCGGGTTCAAAGAAACAATGTTAAATAGAGTTTCGAATACTTATCCCTTTATTTCCCTGGCTGTATAACGTGCGATCTATAATCGGCTGTCAATAGAATCGATTGTGAGTTTCGATACTTTAACTAGTTTTGTGACCTAACCTAACATATACTTATATTAATTGTTATTCTTTACTCACGTGGTAGAAGACATCTACAGATGTGTCTGTTTATTTTAAGGATGTTGAGATCAACCCAGAGGTATTACTGTTGCTGTGTCATCCCCTACCAGGTAAGTAATGTGCTCAGATATCTGTTCACCCTACGCTATAATTACAAAAATACCGTTTGTTAATATTCTAGTGTATGAAACTACTATGGATGCACTCAATGTCACCTTAACGCTAAGAAAGTTCTTTCGTATCTACAGTTCACTAGATAAAAGTAAGTAATACTTAAATATAATATACAATATTCTCTATCCTATACATAAGGTCTGTTGTGAATGTCAATTATATTTCAGATCTATTTGATTATTTAAAACTATACTATTTTCTTACTAAGGAATTTCTATAAAAATACTTTACCATTAACAAAAAATGAAATCAACTACAGGGATTTATAAGTGCCACAAACTGTTACTATCTAACATATATAAGAAGACTACTTAGTTCAAATGTCAACTCGAACACTCAACCAAAACAGATATCAGTTTTAGGTACCAACAGTACCTTAGCAACTTTTTGTTAAATGTACAATAGAAGGATCCTACCTCAAATGGTATAGCTGTCTTACACACAGGGACTCTGGGTCTTTATGCTCTTGATAAGTGTGTCCAGACCAGGGTAAGTATCTCATGGGTGTGATGATATACTTCTTGTGCCAACCCTGATTAATTCTAATCTTCTGCAGGATAACCACTGTGTTCCATAACCGGCGGATCTGTAGCAGGCTGAGGAGTGCAGTGCGGTACAGCAAAACAAAAATAAAAGTAAAGAAGAAAACCAACCAACGGAACCGAAGGTAGAAGGAACAAAAAAATAAAGCCTAAAAGAAAAATACACTGAGAATTTGGTAAGTACTCAACTGTGATGATATCAATCAATTTCTATCATCAGCACCATTACAGTAAATCAATTTTTAGCTCACCTGTGATGTTGTGTGGCTTAGTAGAATTCTATAAATATTTGGGTCATCTGCATCCCTAATAATAGGAGACTGGATCATACAACCTCTGTATATACTCCAGGATTGATTTCCCAATATATTTAAGTGATATCCGACCAGTTATATCCCAAAAATGGAAATTTTGGAAAACTCCTAATCGTTAACCATCAAAATAAGACCTTGACCTTGCTATCATTCTCTGACGGACTTAACCACTCAGAGGAAGCAAATAAAGTCATGTTTCATGCCAAAATACTTAACTTGCTAGACATGGGCTTATTATTTAATAGTGACACTAACAGATGACAATATAAAGTGAGTATTTTAAACACTTACCTGGATGATACAATATTAAGTAAATCATTTATTCATTTTTAGAAAAATATCTAACACCTGACTATTTAAAATATATTAATAAGAAAATTCGCACTTTCATTAACTGAAACCAATAATATAAACAAGAAACCAAGGGAGATGACTTTTATTCTGCAACAGGTATCGTAACCTCTTACCTACCTAATAAAATAATGACTCATTTAATAATTGTTAGAGAAATATCCGTCTCCTAAATATTAAAACGCATTCTATAATGTTACAATATATATTAACAAAGCCTGTGATGAAATGACCAACAGAGAAACTGCTACCAAACCAGAGAATCAAGGAGATGATTTTTATCCCGTAACATATGTGTCATACTGACAACGAGATACGGGCTCAAGTAGGAATAGTGAAAACATCGATTTATGCTCAAGAAGATAGGTAATATTAATAAAAGCAAAATTAATAAAAATGATGGATTTATAACAGTAAAATATAAAAACCGCAAAAGAAACAGACGACACAACACTATGTGTCATACTGACAACGAGATACGGGCTCAAATAGGAATAGTGAAAACATCGATTTATACTCAAGAAGATAGGTAATATTAATAAAAAGCAAAATTAATAAAAATGATGGATTTATAACAGTAAAATATAAAAACCGCAAAGGAAACAGACGACACAACACCATGTGTCATACTGACAACGAGATACGGACTCAAGTAGGAATAGTGAAAACATCGATTTATGCTCAAGAAGATAGGTAATATTAATGAAAGCAAAATTAATGAAAATAATGGATTTATAACAGTAAAATATAAAAACCGCAAAAGAAACAGACGACACAACACTATGTGTCATACTGACAACGAGATACGGACTCAAGTAGGAATAGTGAAAACATCGATTTATGCTCAAGAAGATAGGTAATATTAATGAAAGCAAAATTAATGAAAATAATGGATTTATAACAGTAAAATATAAAAACCGCAAAAGAAACAGACGACACAACACTATGTGTCATACTGATAACGAGATACGGGCTCAAGTAGGAATAGTGAAAACATCGATTTATGCTCAAGAAGATAGGTAATATTAATGAAAGCAAAATTAATGAAAATAATGGATTTATAACAGTAAAATATAAAAACCGCAAAAGAAACAGACGACACAACACTATGTGTCATACTGATAACGAGATACGGGCTCAAGTAGGAATAGTGAAAACATCGATTTATGCTCAAGAAGATAGGTAATATTAATAAAAGCAAAATAAATGAAAATGATGGATTTATAACAGTTAAATATAAAAAACCGCAAAAGAAACAGACGACACAACACTATGTGTCATACTGACAACGAGATACGGGCTCAAGTAGGAATAGTGAAAACATCGATTTATGCTCAAGAAGATAGGTAATATTAATAAAAGCAAAATTAATAAAAATGATGGATTTATAACAGTAAAATATAAAAACCGCAAAAGAAACAGACGACACAACACTATGTGTCATACTGACAACGAGATACGGGCTCAAGTAGGAATAGTGAAAACATCGATTTATGCTCAAGAAGATAGGTAATATTAATAAAAGCAAAATTAATAAAAATAATGGATTTATAACAGTAAAATATAAAAACCGCAAAAGAAACAGACGACACAACACCATGTGTCATACTGACAACGAGATACGGGCTCAAGTAGGAATAGTGAAAACATCGATTTATGCTCAAGAAGATAGGTAATATTAATGAAAGCAAAATTAATGAAAATGATGGATTTATAACAGTAAAATATAAAAACCGCAAAAGAAACAGACGACACAACACTATGTGTCATACTGATAACGAGATACGGGCTCAAGTAGGAATAGTGAAAACATCGATTTATGCTCAAGAAGATAGGTAATATTAATAAAAGCAAAATTAATAAAAATGATGGATTTATAACAGTAAAATATAAAAACCGCAAAAGAAACAGACGACACAACACTATGTGTCATACTGACAACGAGATACGGGCTCAAATAGGAATAGTGAAAACATCGATTTATGCTCAAGAAGATAGGTAATATTAATAAAAGCAAAATAAATGAAAATGATGGATTTATAACAGTTAAATATAAAAAACCGCAAAAGAAACAGACGACACAACACTATGTGTCATTCTGACAACGAGATACGGGCTCAAGTAGGAATAGTGAAAACATCGATTTATGCTCCAGAAGATAGGTAATATTAATGAAAGCAAAATTAATGAAAAAATGGATTTATAACAGTAAAATATAAAAACCGCAAAAGAAGCAGACGACACAACACTATGTGTCATACTGACAACGAGATACGGGCTCAAGTAGGAATAGTGAAAACATCAATTTATGCTCAAGAAGATAGGTAATATTAATGAAAGCAAAAATTAATGAAAATAATGGATTTATAACAGTAAAATATAGAAACCGCAAAATAAATAGACGACACAACACTATGTGTCATACTGACAACGAGATACGGGCTCAAGTAGGAATAGTGAAAACATCGATTTATGCTCAAGAAGATAGGTAATATTAATAAAAGCAAAATAAATGAAAATGATGGATTTATAACAGTTAAATATAAAAAACCGCAAAAGAAACAGACGACACAACACTATGTGTCATACTGACAACGAGATACGGGCTCAAGTAGGAATAGTGAAAACATCGATTTATGCTCAAGAAGATAGGTAATATTAATAAAAGCAAAATTAATAAAAATGATGGATTTATAACAGTAAAATATAAAAACCGCAAAAGAAACAGACGACACAACACTATGTGTCATACTGACAACGAGATACGGGCTCAAGTAGGAATAGTGAAAACATCGATTTATGCTCAAGAAGATAGGTAATATTAATAAAAGCAAAATTAATAAAAATAATGGATTTATAACAGTAAAATATAAAAACCGCAAAAGAAACAGACGACACAACACCATGTGTCATACTGACAACGAGATACGGGCTCAAGTAGGAATAGTGAAAACATCGATTTATGCTCAAGAAGATAGGTAATATTAATGAAAGCAAAATTAATGAAAATGATGGATTTATAACAGTAAAATATAAAAACCGCAAAAGAAACAGACGACACAACACTATGTGTCATACTGACAACGAGATACGGGCTCAAGTAGGAATAGTGAAAACATCGATTTATGCTCAAGAAGATAGGTAATATTAATGAAAGCAAAATTAATAAAAATTATGGATTTATAACAGTAAAATATAGAAACCGCAAAAGAAACAGACGACACAACACTATGTGTCATACTGACAACGAGATACGGGCTCAAGTAGGAATAGTGAAAACATCGATTTATGCTCAAGAAGATAGGTAATATTAATAAAAGCAAAATTAATAAAAATGATGGATTTATAACAGTAAAATATAAAAACCGCAAAAGAAACAGACGACACAACACTATGTGTCATACTGACAACGAGATACGGGCTCAAATAGGAATAGTGAAAACATCGATTTATGCTCAAGAAGATAGGTAATATTAATAAAAGCAAAATAAATGAAAATGATGGATTTATAACAGTTAAATATAAAAAACCGCAAAAGAAACAGACGACACAACACTATGTGTCATTCTGACAACGAGATACGGGCTCAAGTAGGAATAGTGAAAACATCGATTTATGCTCCAGAAGATAGGTAATATTAATGAAAGCAAAATTAATGAAAATAATGGATTTATAACAGTAAAATATAAAAACCGCAAAAGAAGCAGACGACACAACACTATGTGTCATACTGACAACGAGATACGGGCTCAAGTAGGAATAGTGAAAACATCAATTTATGCTCAAGAAGATAGGTAATATTAATGAAAGCAAAATTAATGAAAATAATGGATTTATAACAGTAAAATATAGAAACCGCAAAATAAATAGACGACACAACACTATGTGTCATACTGACAACGAGATACGGGCTCAAGTAGGAATAGTGAAAACATCGATTTATGCTCAAGAAGATAGGTAATATTAATGAAAGCAAAATTAATAAAAATGATGGATTTATAACAGTAAAATATAGAAACCGCAAAAGAAACAGACGACACAACACTATGTGTCATACTGACAACGAGATACGGGCTCAAGTAGAAATAGTGAAAACATCGATTTATGCTCAAGAAGATAGGTAATATTAATGAAAGCAAAATTAATGAAAATGATGGATTTATAACAGTAAAATATAAAAACCGCAAAAGAAACAGACGACACAACACTATGTGTCATACTGACAACGAGATACGGGCTCAAGTAGGAATAGTGAAAACATCAATTTATGCTCAAGAAGATAGGTAATATTAATGAAAGCAAAATTAATGAAAATAATGGATTTATAACAGTAAAATATAGAAACCGCAAAATAAATAGACGACACAACACTATGTGTCATACTGACAACGAGATACGGGCTCAAGTAGGAATAGTGAAAACATCGATTTATGCTCAAGAAGATAGGTAATATTAATGAAAGCAAAATTAATAAAAATGATGGATTTATAACAGTAAAATATAGAAACCGCAAAAGAAACAGACGACACAACACTATGTGTCATACTGACAACAAGATACGGGCTCAAGTACGAATAGTGAAAACATCGATTTATGCTCAAGAAGATAGGTAATATTAATGAAAGCAAAATTGATGAAAATGATGGATTTATAACAGTAAAATATAGAAACCGCAAAAGAAACAGACGACACAACACTATGTGTCATACTGACAACGAGATACGGGCTCAAGTAGGAATAGTGAAAACATCGATTCATGCTCAAAAAGATAGGTTATATTAATGAAAGCAAAATTAATGAAAATGATGGATTAATAACAGTAAAATATAAAAACCGCAAAAGAAACAGACGACACAACACTATGTGTCATACTGACAACGAGATACGGGCTCAAGTAGAAATAGTGAAAACATCGATTTATGCTCAAGAAGATAGGTAATATTAATGAAAGCAAAATTAATGAAAATGATGGATTTATAAAAGTAAAATATAAAAACCGCAAAAGAAACAGACGACACAACACTATGTGTCATACTGACAACGAGATACGGGCTCAAGTAGGAATATTGAAAACATCGATTTATGCTCAAGAAGATAGGTAATAATAATGAAAGCAAAATAAATGAAAATGATGGATTTATAACAGTTAAATATAGAAACCGCAAAAGAAACAGACGACACAACACTATGTGTCATACTGACAACGAGATACGGGCTCAAGTAGGAATAGTGAAAACATCGATTTATGCTCAAGAAGATAGGTAATATTAATGAAAGCAAAATTCATGAAAATGATATATTTATAAAAGTAAAATATAAAAACCGCAAAAGAAACAGACGACACAACACTATGTGTCATACTGACAACGAGATACGGGCTCAAGTAGGAATAGTAAAAACATCGATTTATGCTCAAGAAGATAGGTAATATTAATGAAAGCAAAATTAATAAAAATGATGGATTTATAACAGTAAAAAATAAAAACCGCAAAAGAAACAGACGACACAACAATATGTGTCATACTGACAACGAGATACGGGCTCAAGTAGGAATAGTGAAAAAATCGATTTATGCTCAAGAAGATAGGTAATATTAATGAAAGCAAAATAAATGAAAATGATGGATTTATAACAGTAAAATATAAAAAACGCAAAAGAAACAGACGACACAACACTATGTGTCATACTGACAACGAGATACGGGCTCAAGTAGGAATAGTGAAAACATCGATTTATGCTCAAGAAGATAGGTAATATTATTGAAAGCAAAATTAATGAAAATGATGGATTTATAAAAGTAAAATATAAAAACCGCAAAAGAAACAGACGACACAACACTATGTGTCATACTGACGAGATACGGGCTCAAGTAGGAATAGTGAAAACATCGATTTATGCTCAAGAAGATAGGTAATATTAATGAAAGCAAAATAAATGAAAATGATGGATTTATAACAGTAAAATATAGAAACCGCAAAAGAAACAGACGACACAACACTATGTGTCATACTGACAACGAGATACGGGCTCAAGTAGGAATAGTGAAAACATCGATTTATGCTCAAGAAGATAGGTAATATTAATGAAAGCAAAATAAATGAAAATGATGGATTTATAACAGTAAAATATAGAAACCGCAAAAGAAACAGACGACACAACACTATGTGTCATACTGACAACGAGATACGGGCTCAAGTAGGAATAGTGAAAACATCGATTTATGCTCAAGAAGATAGGTAATATTAATGAAAGCAAAATTAATAAAAATGATGGATTTATAACAGTAAAATATAGAAACCGCAAAAGAAACAGACGACACAACACTATGTGTCATACTGACAACGAGATACGGGCTCAAGTAGGAATAGTGAAAACATCGATTTATGCTCAAGAAGATAGGTAATATTAATGAAAGCAAAATAAATGAAAATGATGGATTTATAACAGTAAAATATAGAAACCGCAAAAGAAACAGACGACACAACACTATGTGTCATACTGACAACGAGATACGGGCTCAAGAAGGAATAGTGAAAACATCGAATTATGCTTAAGAAGATAGGTGATATTAATGAAAGCAAAATTAATGAAAATGATGGATTTATAACAGTAAAATATAGAAACCGCAAAAGAAACAGACGACACAACACTATGTGTCATACTGACAACGAGATACGGGCTCAAGTAGGAATAGTGAAAACATCGATTTATGCTCAAGAAGATAGGTAATATTAATGAAAGCAAAATTAATAAAAATGATGGATTTATAACAGTAAAATATAGAAACCGCAAAAGAAACAGACGACACAACACTATGTGTCATACTGACAACGAGATACGGGCTCAAGTAGGAATAGTGAAAACATCGATTTATGCTCAAGAAGATAGGTAATATTAATGAAAGCAAAATTAATAAAAATGATGGATTTATAACAGTAAAATATAGAAACCGCAAAAGAAACAGACGACACAACACTATGTGTCATACTGACAACGAGATACGGGCTCAAGTAGGAATAGTGAAAACATCGATTTATGCTCAAGAAGATAGGTAATATTAATGAAAGCAAAAATAAATGAAAATGATGGATTTATAACAGTAAAATATAGAAACCGCAAAAGAAACAGACGACACAACACTATGTGTCATACTGACAACGAGATACGGGCTCAAGTAGGAATAGTGAAAACATCGATTTATGCTCAAGAAGATAGGTAATATTAATGAAAGCAAAATTAATAAAAATGATGGATTTATAACAGTAAAATATAGAAACCGCAAAAGAAACAGACGACACAACACTATGTGTCATACTGACAACGAGATACGGGCTCAAGTAGGAATAGTGAAAACATCGATTTATGCTCAAGAAGATAGGTAATATTAATGAAAGCAAAATTAATAAAAATGATGGATTTATAACAGTAAAATATAGAAACCGCAAAAGAAACAGACGACACAACACTATGTGTCATACTGACAACGAGATACGGGCTCAAGTAGGAATAGTGAAAACATCGATTTATGCTCAAGAAGATAGGTAATATTAATGAAAGCAAAATAAATGAAAATGATGGATTTATAACAGTAAAATATAGAAACCGCAAAAGAAACAGACGACACAACACTATGTGTCATACTGACAACGAGATACGGGCTCAAGTAGGAATACTGAAAACATCGATTTATGCTCAAGAAGATAGGTAATATTAATGAAAGCAAAATAAATGAAAATGATGGATTTATAACAGTAAAATATAGAAACCGCAAAAAGAAACAGACGACACAACACTATGTGTCATACTGACAACGAGATACGGGCTTAAGTAGGAATAGTGAAAACATCGATTTATGCTCAAGAAGATAGGTAATATTAATGAAAGCAAAATTAATGAAAATGATGGATTTATAACAGTAAAATATAGAAACCGCAAAAGAAACAGACGACATAACACTATGTGTCATACTGACAACGAGATACGGGCTCAAGTAGGAATAGTGAAAACATCGATTTATGCTTAAGAAGATAGGTAATATTAATGAAAGCAAAATTAATGAAAATGATGGATTTATAACAGTAAAATATAGAAACCGCAAAATAAATAGACGACACAACACTATGTGTCATACTGACAACGAGATACGGGCTCAAGTAGGAATAGTGAAAACATCGATTTATGCTCAAGAAGATAGGTAATATTAATGAAAGCAAAATTAATAAAAATGATGGATTTATAACAGTAAAATATAGAAACCGCAAAAGAAACAGACGACACAACACTATGTGTCTTGTTTAGATAATGGTAGCTTTACGGTTACCCGATTTGGTCGTACGATTAGAAAACCAGATTTTTATAATAAACTTTTTCTCAGGTGGGAGAATGTTATATTTTTTAATTGTCATAGTTCATTTTCCTTTGACAGTTAATTTTTTAGTTATTTGTCACCTGAGAAGAGTTTTTAAATTAATTTGTGAATTTAATAAACTTATAGTTGTGATTAACCGACTTTGGCTGTCCTTTTTCGAACAACCCAGCCAGAATCAAGAGGTTATTTTGGTTATCGGTGGGATACGCAACAGCTATGGTGGATGACCCTCCGTTCGCCCTGGCCGCCGCGTCGAATTGCTTGACGTAGTTGGACCACAAAGTTGTTCCATCGAAGATAGGAGGTTTCATTGTTGATCGCATCTGTGCAGTGTCTCCGCTTCCCCGTCGTTCGACATCCACACTGAAAGTTTCCATTCTCTCCGCATCTCCTTCGCCGCGGTGGACGTAGCGATCTTGCCGAAGGACCTCTATGTCATTCTGAAGTTGTTGAATCATCGCATTCATTTTGGTATCTTCATTGCAAAGTTCGGCTACGAGCTGGGATTGTTCATTTCTTAAGGTCGATATTTGTTGTAAAACATAGCTTGACAACTCTTCACGCATTTGATGTACAAGTTCTTCTTGTTGGCTGAAAATTCTAGTGGCAAGCTCGGCTAATTATTGTGCTTGGTCTTCTTGCTGGTTTTCGTACCCTAGTTTTAGAAGTTTCAGATATATTTCCTCGTCCATTCTAAGATAATTATGCCAACTGTCACACTCAAATCTCAACTCTTCCAACAAATTTGAATAGTGAAAATTCTAGTGGCAAGCTCGGCTAATTATTGTGCTTGGTCTTCTTGCTGGTTTTCGTACCCTAGTTTTAGAAGTTTCAGATATATTTCCTCGTCCATTCTAAGATAATTATGCCAACTGTCACACTCAAATCTCAACTCTTCCAACAAATTTGAATAGTATACTGTACTGCATTTAAGCAAGCAGCCTTGAGTACATTTGAATAAATGTATGAATGTATGAAAGAGTTAGGGGTGATGATTACACTGCGACCCATAGGATCTATTGTGTCCCCCTTACTTGCCATGTTCTGATATTTTCTCAGAACTATAGCAGCTCTTCGAATCCTATCTTCCTGAGGAAGTTTAGGACATCGTCGGGCTTCAAGTCAGGTAGATCCCCTTCCTCTATTCCATGTGCTCCTAGGTATCTAGCCTAGAATTTTGCAAGGCAGGGCATTCTGCAGTATGTGTATTGAGGTTTCATCCTCTTCCTCACAGAATCTGCACTTTGCTTCATCTGCTAACCCTAGATTCTTTATGTGGCTTCTTAACCGGCAATGCCCGGTTAATATTCCCGTTATAATACGGAGCCTTTTTTACTGAGGTTGAGGCAGCTAAGAGATCTCTTCTGGTCATAGTTCCCCAGTAGTATCTTAGATTGCCTCAGTCCTTCCAGCTGATTCCAGTACTTGGATTTTTCTTTCTCCATTTCCTCCCTTAGTTTTCCTAAGATTACTCTACTGCTGATCCCACAAGATGGTTCTGGTCCCAAATGTGGGGTTTCAGCTCCTTTTTTGCCAGCTTATCTGCTGTTTCATTCCCCTCTATTCCTATGTGTCCCGGGACCCATAGGAGGGTGACAGTGTTCTTCTGGCCTAGTTCATTTAGTTTGCCTAGGCATTCCCAAACCATCTTCGAACTGATTATATTTGAACTCAGCGCTTTGATGACTGCTTGACTATCCGACATGATCACAATCTCTTGTCTGCGGTAGTTTCTTCCAATATTGAATTCCACACATCTTTCGATGGCGCGGACTTCTGCTTGAAAGATGCTCGGGTATGTGCCCAAGCTTTCTGAATATTTGGCTCTCGGTCCAAAAACTCCTAACCCAGTTCCTCGTCTAGCTTGGAACCGTTCGTATACCACTTTATGGCATTCTGATTTAAATTCTGTATGGTGTCTTCATCCCATTCAGATTTATTACTCAACTTTGTGATGAGTTTTCTCACAAAGTTGAATTTCTTTGGCATATCATCTTAAGGCATTTCCCAAGTTTGATCAAATTGATGTGATCGAGGTTTTTCCCTGATAATTTCTTCTTTTGATCATTCTATATATTGTTTTCTTCCTTACACTTTCTAGCAGAATGTGCAGTGGGGTCAAGTTTAAAATCACCTCCATTGCAGCAGTGGGGCAAGTTCCCATTGCTCCAGTGATACATGAACAGGCTAGTCTCTGAATCGAGAGGTTTTTCCTCGTCGTATTCAGATTAGCCCTTACGCCCCAAGCCACTGCCCCCTATGTGATTAATGGTCTCACTATTGCTGTGTACATCCATTGCAGGATACGTGGGTTACATCCCCAGTTCTTCCCTGCAATTTTCCTACACGTCTTCGTGTTTGTTCCAGAGTAACCTGCTATCTAGGATTAGCCCTAGATATTTTACCTCTGTTTTCCACTCGACGATGTTCTCCCCTATTTTTATGATTTTTAGATTAGGTTTCTTTTTCCTTGTAAAGGCTACTAGTGTGGTTTTGGTGGGGTTGATGCTGAGTCCCACCGAGTCACACCCTTAGAACATAAAATAGTAAGGAAGGAGTTTGTGTTATATCTACAATGTTAAAATCTGGCGACGGAAGTCGGCCATATTGGATAACCATTTATGACTCATACTTTGTTTACAAGTTATAAAAATTTAGTTTTCTGTTAAAAATTTGGATTAATTATTTATTGGTAAGTAGCTATTATTATAATAAATATACATTATATATACGTAAACTATATTTTTATGTTTAAATTAAATTATTACTTAGTATTGATCCCTAACCTATCTACTTAAATTGACATAGGCGTATGAATAATGGAAAGAGGATATTTTATTTTAATTATCATTAATTTACAATTTTTTGGTTAATCTCATAACTGTACACATTATTACATTCACAGTTTCCCACGGGATGAAAATATTAGACGGAAATGGTTAAATATTGTGGATAAAGATAACTGGAGTCCAGGCAAGAATAGCTTTTTAGGCTCACAACATTTTACAGAACAATCATTTGATAGAATTTCTTCAGTAATTGTTTTACTAGTACCAAATGCTATACCTACAATTAAAATCGCAAGAATGAAATATGTAAGTAATTATTACATCCACAAATTGCTTTAATAACATTGACCAAATCTATATTTTTTTCTCAAATCTATTTACAGATATTTTACTTAAACATATATTTCACTAATATATACCTTTTCTATGCAGGTAAGTACTAACGACCCTTATGCTGAAGAGATAATAACTACTAGCAGTGAAACTATTTCACCAGTTCCTGTTCCTGAAACTCTACCATCTACTTCTGAAAGTCCTCGTAGGAAACAACTTATAAAAAGCATCTGTGAAGTATATTTAAAAACAAGAATTTATTATATATGTAAAAGTAAAATAAATAATTTAGAAAAAATTAGACATGTTTACACAAAATTCAATTTAAGGACCAATAGTGGCAGAATGAAAAATTTTAATAAAAACTGTGTAGTATCTAACTGGTTTTATTTCCTTAAATCTAGTACCCCCATTTTAGGCAATGTTATACTATTTTTTCCTCTACTTTCCTTATTAAAATTGTTATTTTAATATATAATGATTAGTGTCCACACTGAATAATAATAGGTATGTTTCAATAAGGTCATTATTTTTCTACAAATAAAAATATAGGACGCCACTGTTAAAAAGTAACTTCCGGTAGCCATCTTGGATAACCATCCCGGTCACCTGTCCTTGAACGAGCAATACTTCCTTACTATTTTATGTTCTAAGGTCACACCATTGTTCCGCAATGTTCAATCATCTTTGAACAATATCACAGAGGACATTTTCATACTTCCCTTTTGCCAGGATAACTATGTCGTCGGAATACCCTTGACATGGTATGCCTTCCCTAGTCAATTGACAGAGCAGACTGTCCACAGTAAGAATCCACATAAGCGGGGATGCAACTCCCCCTGTGGACAGCCTGTGGTCACATTAATGGAGATAGTGTCTTGTCCTGCCTCCATTTCTGCGATTCTTGTAGATAGCAGTTGCGACATCCACATGGAAGTCGTTCTATCTATTCCTTTCTCAATCAGTGCTCTTTTGACTGCCTCATGTGGCGTATAGATATGGCAGATATACAAAACATAATAGAAAATCTCGCTTGATAGATAAACCAGAAATAGTTTTTTGGAGAAGAGACTATTTAAGAAGCATTCGACATACCAGAGAACAAAATTTGAAAATCTTCTACTTAGACGAAACATGGATAAATGCTGGATATACAGTTTCCAAATCTTGGCAAGATGAAAACATTAAAAGCGGAAGGCAGGCATTCGTGGAAGGTTTGTCGTTAGGTTTGCAGCCACCATCTGGAAAAGGAAAAAGACTTATCTTTGTCCATGTTGGAAGTTCTGAAGGTTTTGTTGATGGTGGATTATTAACTTTTATTTCAAAACGCACGGGGGACTATCACGAAGATATGAATGGGGATGTCTTCGAGGAATGGTTTGTTCAAATGTTGGATCTGATTCCAAAAGGGGCTGTTATTGTTATGGACAACGCAAGTTACCATTCACGGTTACGAGAAGCATTGCCCACAAATCGTTGGCGTAAAGCAGAGCTTTTGGAGTGGCTTATTTCGAAAAATATTAAGTTTCCAAAAGATCCACTAAGGAAAGAACTTTACAGAATTGCAAAAATGAACAAGAATAAATACAAAACCTACATTGTAGAAGAAATGGCTTCTCGTGGTATATCAGTTCTTCGACTTCCCCCTTATCATTGTGAACTTAATCCCAGAGAATTAATATGGGCTCATGTAAAGGGGAAATTGGAAAAAAAATACTACTTTTAAAATAAACGATGTTGTGATATTGTTTGAGAGTGCTGTAAGTCATGTTAGTAAGGAAAATTGGACAAACTGTATCGAGCATGTTATCAAAGTAGAGGCAAATATGTGGAAAATTGACAATATTTGTGATGATTTAATCGACCCTATTATTATTAATGTCAACAACGATTCTTTCTCTTCCGAGTCAGATATAGAATAAAATGTAAGTAATAAATGTATTCCAATAATTATTTCTTTTCATTTTTTATTATATTATAATTTAAAACGTATTTTTTCCCCAAAATACACCACTGCATTGCGTTATTGCTTAACTGCTAATCCTTTAACAATGAAGAAACCCTAATCTTTGCTACAACTGAAACAAATACGGGGTCGATCTACTTGGTTTTTAGATTTACGGAAGAAATGTAATTTAAAGTAAGAGATTTATCAAAAATTTCATGGTGCTCCCTGTAAAGGTTTTGCATACTTAATTAGGGTTTATTACTCCTCGTACTTTTTGTACATACTATACAACTATTGCTTGTGTTTTTGATGGAAAAATTTCAACCATAGTGGTATGAAATTTATCGACTTGCTTGATAATACAGGTATACCGGTATGGTATTTAATGGTTAAAAACTGATAGAATACGAGTTTATGTGAATATACATTTTTTTACTTTAGGATTTTGGATTTTCCGTTTTTTAAACAAATTCATATACCTAATTTATTAAATTAAACCTATTCCAACCTAACCTATTTTTATTTAAATTTCTAAATTTTGGGCTCACTGCTTTAAATTTTTTTGTCGGAAACTGATTCAATACACTTATGTTGTATCGCTGTCAAATATTTGTAAGTATCTTGACTTTAAAACATAACGGATTAATTCTGATGACAACACTTGAATCTCATGTGTAATTAGAAAGTCGATAAGTGGAGAATTGTTTGTTCTCTATGTTAGATTTTTCGTAAAAGAGTTGTTTGATTATTGTTTATGTTATTGATGTGAACATTAAATAATAACGTTTGCATCACACCAAAAAAAATTTATATATATGGTAGACTACATATGTAAATACTGAATTAAATAAAATTAAAATAGGTAAAGAGAAATCTTTGATATAATATTAAAATAAGTTGTTAAATTTTAGCATATTCATGGAATATTCACATGTACCTGACATAAAATTAATATAATATTTATTTTTCAATATTACAAGATTAATTATAATATACCACTACTACTTAGTATATTATGTAGAAAAATCTCAAAATTAATTATTCATGGTGACTTTCTATTTATGCAAATGTGCCAACTGGGATATTAAAATAAATAGAAAAAGTTACTTTTAATGTGACGAAGCAAAATCGAGCAGTAGAAGGTTGCTGGAAATGTACGGATTCAATGCTAGTATGGAAATTAGAAACAATATCTCCGTTTAATTCTAAATCTGGAAATTTAATTATTAAGCCTTGTCTCTTAGATCTTTTGTTGCAATCTTTTCCACATCCAAAGCTCTTTTAGCTTCCTCCATTGTCCAGTCCCTTCTTTGAGGCACTACTTGTGATAAGGGCTTTTCTTTTTTTCTGCAGTTTTTTTGAACGTCAATTCCTAAAATAATAAACAAAATATATAATCTGGAAATTATATATTGCTAAGTAAATAACACTAGATATTATTTAAAACTCTTTCAACAACAAAATATATATGTATTGAAAAATAATGTTGACACCAATGAATATTAATTTAAGCAGCATATACCATTGCTATATTGCGCAATTTAATTGTATTGTGTAAACATGAAGTTTATATTTTTTTAGTTATTAAAAAATATTAAAATTGTTGTTGCAATGATAAAGTTGGTGATGCTGTGCGGTTGGCAATAGTCAGTGTTCCGTGATCATGTCAACTAAGACAACTGTCGTTTGTGTAGCAATAGTAAAAAAAGGTTAATCAAGTGGGTAAGATCTTGTGGAACGCTTTTTATCTTAACAATAAATTATATATTTTAAAACACAACCAACGTGTATTTTCTTCAAATAAATAACCAACAACAGGTTGTGGGCCCAGGCCAAACAACGTGGTTGTGGATATAAAACTGTTAAAGTTTTCTATTTGGAGGTTAACCACGTCGATATTTCTTTTTGGCGGTAAATTATTAAAATTATAAAATATTGATCCCCAGTTAAAATTAAATCGTAAAAATTGGGTAGTATGGAAATTTCAAACCTCAGTTATGCTTAAAGGAAGAGAACTTTTTAATAAAGTAACAGGCGAAACAACAAAACCAAGTGAATCAACCCAAGGTGACAGTTGGCAGAAGAACGACGCAAAAGCCCAAGAAATAATCGTTACAAGAATGGAACCAAATTCGTTGACACATACTTTCTTGTACAACATCTAAGGAGATGTGGTCGAAGCTGAAAATCATTTATGATAGAGAATGCGTTGTTATTATTCATCTGCTCCAACAGAAGTTTTTCACTTTGGATTTTGTTGACAAGGATATATCATTATACATTTCGCAAATTGGAGAAATTACAAACAAACTGAAACAGGCTGGTAAGTAGATATCCGATAAAATGGTAATGACAAAAATATACTTATGTCCCTACCAGAAATATATAAAAATTTTAGATCTGCCTGGGAAAATGTTCCTGCTGAAAATCAAACGTTGAAAGAATTTACTTCACGGTTACTAATAGAAGAAGAAAGAGTTAAGTCATCAGAAAATACTACAGCATTAGTTGGCACTAGCAAAGTAAACAAGTATGAAAAGCACCATAAAGGGGATGTTAAAAAGTGCTACATTTGTCAAAAAACAGGACACTATGCAAAAAATTGTTTTAAAAAGAAACAATGTAGTTATTGCAAGAAACAAGGACACTTGATATCTGACTGCTGGCATAAAAAGAAAAAGGAAGAGCAAAATAAAAATGACCAATCTCCAATAGTAAATGCATTCGTTGGATCATCTACTGGAATTTCTGTAAATGATTGGTTTCTTGACTCAGGAGCCACAGAACATATGTGTTGGAATAAATCATTGTTTGAAAACCTAATAGAAGAAGAATCAACTATGAAAAGTTAAAATTGGTGATGGAACAGTGTTAAAAGTTAAAGGTGTAGGAAATGTTATTTTGAATTCCTACAATGGTCAAAATTTTATTAAAACTGTTCTGTCAAATGTGCTTTATGTGCCTGAACTAAAATTTAATCTGTTCTCTGTTGGGTGTGCTTTAGATAAAGGTTTCTCATTAAAATCCGACAATAAAAAGTGTGAAGTATTAGATAAAGACGAAAAAATTCGAGCAATAGCAGTAAGACAAAATAAGCTATTTAAAATGATGTTCAAACCCTTAAACAGTCCACAGTTATACTTTGCAGAACAAACCTCAATTATTGACAGATGTCATTCACAAACATGTGATAATTTTGACTCTAACACTGAAAACGTTTTTTATGAATGTTTTTTAGTTGAAAAAATTGAAAATTTATCTGTTTGGCACAACAAATTGGCTCATCAAAACATGAAACAAATAAAAAGCATTCTAAGAGATCATAATATAAAATTTATTGATAACTCTGAAAATTTTCAATGTGAAAAAGAAATACATTTCCAAAGAGTGATTCAAGAACAAATGATGTTTTAGAACTAGTGCATGCAGATGTCTGCGGGCCAATGGAGACAACTTATATAGGAGGTGCACGTTATTTTCTAATAATTAAGGATGATTATTCATCTTATCGGCATGTGTACTTTATGAAAAACAAGTCAGAGGTGAAAACAAATTTAGAAAAGTTTATATTAAAAGCAGAAAGAAAAACTGATAAGAAATTAAAAATACTTAGAACAGACAATGGATTAGAATTTATAAACCAAGAAGTAAAAACTCTATTAGAAAAATATGGGATAACTCACCAAAGATCTGTAGTGTATACTCCACAACAAAATGGTAGAGCTGAACGAGAAATTCGTACGTTAGTTGCATCTCGCACAATAATACATGGAATGAATAAATCACTATGGGCAGAAGCACTGAACACTGCCGCCTATACATTAAATAGAACAGGAAATAGCTCTGTTAAAAATAAAACACCATACAATTTGTGGTATAAAAAGGACATAAAGCTCAATGACTTTAAAATTTTTGGACAAAAAGTCTCAATACATATACCTAAAGAAAAACACTTAAAATGGGACAGGAAAAATAAGGAGGGTATATTTCTAGGATATGGTGAAACTGTGAAAGGCTTTAGAATTTATATTCCAGAACAAAATTCAGTTGAGATTGTAAGAGATGTAATATTTATTCCTGAAAAACAAAATGAAACTAACATAATGTTTAAAAGATCAGTAACAGAACTTGAAAATATTTGGGATGAAGAAAATGATGCAAATATAGATGAACAATTGACACAAACCCTAGATAGTGACAATGAACATGAAACTTTGGACAATAAAAGCAATGTTTTTAATGATATTGAAGAAGATCATAATTATAATCTAAGAAGAACCATTAATAGACCAATTAGATATGAAGATTATGATACCAATTTTGAAGATGACGTAGAAATGAGTTTTCTAACAATGCAAGAGGATGGAGAAAAGGAAGAACCTAGGAGCTTTGACTCCAACACTTCCATGATGAGTGATGAAGCTGTACAATGGAAAACAGCTATTACTGAAGAAATCAAGTCTTTAGAAGAAAACAAAACATGGATATGTGAAGTAAGTGATGTGAATAGTGAAGTTATTGAAACAAAGTGGGTGTTTAAGCGCAAATGAGATAATTCAGGTAATATCAAAAACTATAAAGCACGTCTTGTAGCTAGAGGTTTCCAACAAAAAGGTATTTCAAATTCAGATCTATATAGTCCAGTAGCCAAACTTCCTTCTGTAAGAATTTTCTTAGCTTTATGCAATAACCTAGATATAACTATTTATCAGTTGGATGTATGCAGTGCTTTTTTAAATGGGGAAATAAATAATAATGATGTATATATTTCATTACCTAAAGGTTTTAAAGAAAAAGAAGGAACAATATGTAAGTTAAAAAAATCTCTGTATGGTCTAAAATGTTCACCAAAGAATTGGAATGAAAAATTTAATAATTTAATGAAGTCACTGTTATTTGTTTGGCCTGAATATGAATACTGCATCTATGTTAAAATTACTAAATATTACAAATTGTATGTTTTACTGTATGTAGATGATGTATTGTTGGCTGGCACTGATCAGAATGAGGTTCAAAATATAAAAAATATTTTTAGTCAAAACTTTAAAATGAAAGACCTAGGAAAAATAAAGTTTTTCTTGGGATGGTAATCTCTCAAGATATTTCAAAACAAATTATTTCCATAAATCAGACAAGTTATCTTAAACAAATTTTGAATAATTTTAATATGCAACACTGCAAGCCAGCAACTACACCCATGGATGTAAATTTCCATCATGATACTCTAAAAAGAGAAAAATCAGATAACTTATGTGAAAATATATGAAGACAACCAATCTGCTATAAAGGTATCTAAAAACCCAGAATTTCATAGTAGACTTAAGTATGTTGACATAAAAGTTCATTTTATTAGAGAAAAAATTAAAGAAAATGTAATATCTATTGATTATGTACCTAGTAATAAGCAACTAGCTGATATGTTTACCAAACCACTTAGTAAGGCATTGCTACAAGGATTTTGTAAGCTTTTAGGGTTAAGGTAAGTTTTTGTAAAGTATAACCAACTTTACCATTGAGGGGGTGTGTTGTTGCAATGATAAAGTTGGTGATGCTGTGCGGTTGGCAATAGTCAGTGTTCTGTGATCATGTCAACTGAGACAACTGTCGTTTGTGTAGCAATAGTAAAAAAGGTTAATTAAGTGGTCAAGATCTTGTGAAACGTTTTGTATCTTAACAATAAATCATATATTTTAAAACACAACCAACGTGTATTTTCTTCAAATAAATAACCAACAACAAAAATAAATAGTTGAAAATTTTTGTTTGGTGTATTCTTGATTTATCGTCATATAAAGTTACGTGTTCTTTTGTGTACGTTGCACATGGACACGTGTGCAACAGCATTTCTGTAAATATTTACTTAATCTACGTTAATTTTCTGAGAAATGTCCTTCAAAAGCGTTTTTGTTTATATCTGGTCATGAGTCTGCGCGAAATTATTTTTAACGGTAAGAAATGCACGACTGTATTGGCAGACGTTTAGTGCATAAGATTATACAGGAGTGGACGTGTTGTGTCCTAAGATGCGGGAAGTTATATTTTTTAAAAAAGTTGTGATGAAATTAATACTTTTTGGTAAGTTTATGTATCCAAATGGAAAGACAAAGGAAGTCTTATGCATTACAACAAAATTCCACCCACGAAAGGTGAAACAATAAATTCGTACAGAGTACAAAAAATGAAGCCAGAAGAAGTTCATCAATATAATCTTCATATGTCTGGAGTCGACAGGTCGACCATCTTACTTCTTACTATAGCTACCCTAGGAAGTCTGTGGGATTGTACAAAATTTTTATCTTCAATTTACTGGACATAATTATAGTAAATAGCTTCTTATTATATCGTAAGATAAATGAGTCCAACAAACGCTTGTTGAGTTTTAGAGAATACTTTATAAAAATATTCCTGGAAATATCTTATGAAATGAAAGATGGTAGAAAACTAGTATCCGTGGGATGGTAAATTGCCGCAGGACAAGGAATGCACTAGTAGAGCAAAGAGAACCATGTGCTCGAGAACATCCCTCCAAATACAGAAAATTATAAAATAAAAAGCTATTTTCTTAGATGCAGATAGTATTCGGTGAATGAAAAAAAGGGCAAACCTCTTGGAGTAAAGAGTTAAGGCTGTGTGATTCAAAACCGCCTCTTTTTCTAGGAGACAATGTAGCTAATTGCCTCTTATAATGGAAAAACTGATATACAGACGTTGATTCGGCGAGAAGGAACAAGATTTAGCCCAAACATCCGAAATAACAGAAGACGAAAAACATCGATCAACCACCAACACCCAAAGAACCAACTACAACATGCCGTTCGACCCTAGAAACACATGCTTCAGATGCAAGACTCCTGGACACTTCAGGAAGGACTGCAGAAACCCCGTCAAAAAGCTTTGCTGCAGATGCGGGAAAGAAGGAGTTTGGAGCACATACTGTTGCGTAAAATAGGAAACGCTAGGCCGGCTGAGGCCAGAAGGGTCTCAGCCAGTAGGTAACCGTAACACCGTCCCAGAACTTTTTTTAATCGTCCGACTACTCTGAAGTCGACCCAGCTCGTTCTTATATTTAGAATTATTCTTTAAAAAGTTGTTATTATTATTTCTTTGTTATTAGTGATGTTCCTTATTACGTTTCCAATAAAATATCTTTTTATGCTGATGATACAAAAATATATGCCCATCCAATTACAAACCAACTTGGTGTTCTGAGTGGTTGATACCATTAAGTGCCGAAAAATGTGTAGTGTTTCGTATCGGTAAAAATAATCCACTTGTACCATACTTTATTAACGGACAACCAATAAATTCTGTAGTCTGTCATAACGACCTCGGAGTCAACGTAAACAGCCTGACCTGGTCAGACCACATTATATATATATATTTGTAAGCGTGTGAGCTGCAAATTATACCTTATCCGAAAGTGTTTCGTTTCATTAATTGTGTAAACTTTATACCACTTATCAAAGACCGATTCTTGAGTATGCTGGTCCTACCTGGTGCCCCGATTTGGCTCGCGATAAGAATCTGTTAGAAAATGTTCAGAGGAAACCCAGTCGAATTCCATTTGGGTTAAGAAGACCTTTTATGAAGAACGGCTTAGTTTGGCCAACCTACCCTCCTTTGAATTTCGCCGACAACGTGGGGACTTGATTACAACTTTTAAAATATTGATAATTGAATATTGGTAATCTCAATGAAATGTTTACTTTAGATGAAGATGAACGCCTCAGAGGACATCAGTTTAAACTTAAAAAAAGAGAACTTCTCTTCAAGACCAAGACAGAATTTCTTAAGCAATCAAGTTTTTGACATCTGGAATAATCTTGATGAGACGATAGTCTTTGCACCCTCTACCAACTTATTTAAAAACAGACTTGACCTTTTTTAGGGTAAATTCATTGTTTATTTTCTTTATTATTAATTATGCTGTATATTATTTTTATTTTCTTTATTCACACTAGTATCTAGGTAATTTATGTAATAGGGTCTTAACCCTCTGCCCTTGTTTAATTTATAATAATAATAACTTAGCAAAGTCTGCAGAAGATAACAACTCGAACTACGCTGGGACAAAAATAGCAGACACCTTTAAAAAATCACCCATTCCGGTGCAATTCGAGTTGCAAATAGTTCCACCATCGAAATCTCCCATAAATTCATAGCCGACTGCTAAATCGGAAATTCATGCAACACAGAAACGTTTCTAGTGATGCCAGGCCTATCAGGCCTACACGACTGTATTGTAGCATCGCCTACATTCGAAGGGAATGACAGCTGGAAAGATGCAACTATAGAAAAACCTTGGCACACTATCTCAATAGATTTAATGGAACCTTTTCCAAGATCTACAGCAGGAAGCATCTACCTGGTTGTCGTTCGAAGATCGATTCACGAAGTGGGTAATTGCTAATCCGATAAAAAAATCCTCCGTAACCCCGATAATCGAAACTTTACGATCGAAAGTATTTCTACAATTTGGCATCCCGAAGAAGATAACGCAATTCACGATTACCACTTTCAAAAAGTTCCTGGAATCGTACAATGTCAAAAATTTCCAAATCCCACTTTTTTAAGCATCTTTTTTGAGTAAAGCAGATTTTTGACAGTCTTCCATTGTGCATAGAAAGCAACTTAAGCAACTAATTAATAACCATTTTAAACAAATTGTAAATTTTAACTCTACCTGTTTCAATCCGCGGCAAATAACCTGGTATATTAAAAAGACTCTTTTTAAAAAGCAGCTCAGGTAGTTCTACATATTGTAACGGGTGACAGATGTGTGACGCATGAATGTGACGGATGATTCAGACAGATGCGATATGAAAGCATGTATTTTGATGTAGCTGCTTGCCATAAAGGGTAGAGTCCGTGAATGAGGAAGAAGGTTTTGACAGGAACTTGACATGATTTATAATTATTTTAGGTTGGTAGTTATTAGCGAACATTCTAGTAATATTTGGATCTTAGTAAATAGTTATTTCGAGAAAAATCGAGATGTCAAGTATTTTGATATATAAAACGGGTCATTCGCGGTAGTGAGTCAGTATTGGTTCAGCTTTTGTGAAGTTTAAAAGTAAAAAATGACAGTTAGTAAGTTGTAACCAGCTGAATTCTTGTATTCAAAAAATTTGTAAATAAATTGTGTTTAAAGTCCTCACAAGTGTTTCAATATCTCATTCCCCAACGGGTAAACAATTTGATAGCATACTTAGTACCAATGAATCAAATAGTTTGATTCATGGGTTCCTTGTATTCAGTTGTGCATTAGCCATTACAGAAAGAATTGCACCGATCGCCTGCTTTGCCTTGCCAATAATAATGTCAACCATTTCAGAAAATAGTGAGGAAGACGACAGGGTTCCTCCTAGATAAAATTTTTTTGTTATTTCTATTTGTTCGTTGAATATAGTATTTTTTTCGTAACCACCTTTGGAGAATTGCTTAATTTCAGTCTTATTGATGTTGCTAATTGCTCCTACAATTTTCCAAAGGGTAATGGACAATGTTCTCGCTGGAATTCAGAAAGAGAGATGTCTTGTGTACATGGACGATATCTTTGCCTACTCCCCAACCATAAACGAGCACATTGCTCGTTTAACAGAATTATTTACATGACTTCAAAAAGCTAACTTAAAATTAAATCCAGATAAATGCGAATTCTTGCGAAAAGAAGTAGCATATCTTTGGCAGCTTATCAACGAAAACCATTTCCGGATAAAATATAATAAGTTCAAAAAATCCCCAACCAACGAACCAAAAAGATGTTAATACCGAAAACCGTTTACACTACCACTACACCAACACACACTTTTATATGCCTGACGCGCGTTTCGATAACCAAGTTATCTTCTTCAGAGACCGAAGGTAAACTAAAGCTATGCCTACAAACTAACCTTATATATAGAACATTTTTAGCGCCAAATGTTTTCGCGGTAAATCTTTTGGCGGCAAAGCCAATTTTTTAGCGCGAAAACATTTTTACAATAAGTTTTCTTATAATAAACTATAAAGTGGACTATCTGGGATAGGTCCTTTGTCCTTATTTAATCTATTTTTACATTTAATAATTTCTATACTTTCAAATGCATCCAACAATCTATTGTTCGATACATTTTTAACAATTTTAAACTATCTACATTTACAGAATGGTTTTTGGTAAAAGCATGTTCGGCAATACTAGATTTTTCTATACGTCCATATTTTAGATGAGCTATATGTTCTTTCCTATCGTTGTGTTCTCGCTGGAAAAAGGTGGTTTCACAAAGAGATTTCTTAAAACTATGGCGATTGATCAGCTTATGAATTAGTTTTCTATCATATCCATTAAGTACAGCTATATCCTCAATTAAATTCTTTTCTCTGTTATATCTTGTTTTGTTTAAAGGAAAATGAATTAATCGATTAACCAAAAAATGAAAACTTGCCATTTTGTGTTGATTACAGTGAAAAGAATCTATCGGAATATACCTATACGTAGCGGTGTCTTTCCTAAAAATATCAAATTCTAACTTGTTATTATTTCTTATTACTAATGTGTCCAAAAATGGTAACTGTTCATTATTTTCTAGTTCAAACGTGAACTTTATGCTTGTGAATTTTGAATTTAATTTTGAAATGAAATCTTCTACTGATGATTTCTTCGTATTGAAAACTGCGAAAATGTCGTCCACATATCTACACCATATCCTTGGGAAATACTCGAACTCTTGACTGATCTGTGTTTCAAAATTGCTCATAAAAGGTTGGCTATAAATGGTGATAAACAATTACCCATTGCTGTTCCTTCATATTGTTGATAAACCTGATTGTTGTATTGAAAATAATTTTGGTCCATGCATAGTTTAGCTAATCGTAGGTATTCAGTTCTAACTTCAACACCCAGATCATTCAAGATGAGTAGTTCTTCCAGATACTGTAAAGTTTGTGGAATCGGTACGCTAGGAAATAAAGAACTAACATCGAACGAGATTAAAATTTCCCCATCTTCTAGAACAACATCTTTAACTTTCTTGATAAATTCTAATGAATTTTTAACTGAAAAACTGTTACATTTTTGGGTAGATTTTCAAACTCGTTCGATAACCATTTTGAAATATTATAACTAGGTGTACATATAGCTGAAACAATAGGTCTCATTGCCTTCCCAGGTTTATGTATCTTCGGAAGACAATAGAGCTTTGACAATGTAGGGTTACTTACAGTTAATTTATACTTTAACGAATCGGTGACAAAGGTTCTTACAACTTTTGAGAGTGCTCTTCACCATGGAAATCATTTTGTTTAGTGGATTTTTGAATCTTAACGTAAGGACCATTCTCGATCAAGTGATCCACTCTTTCGAAATAGTCTTGTTTGTCCATTATAACAACCTTGTTTCCTTTATCAGCTTTTAAGTAAAAACATTCCTTCTGCCTCAAACCTTTGACAATATTCCTAGTTTTCTGAATTCCCTGTAAATTTTTGTTCTTATTTGAAATATTTTTGGAAATTTGTCTTAAGGCGGATTTAGCGGATGTATAAGCATAACATTTTCATTAATGCATAATCATAACTATAACAACTTCTCTAACGCATAGTGCTTAACAGATGGGTAATTTATCCGTTCCTCAATGCATAAGCATAATCATAAGTGTTAGTGACAAGTGACAGTTGTATCTATCACGGAACATATAAAATTAGTGTGTTCTGTAACCTTTGTCATTCAACAACAATAACAAATTTTCAAATTTATAACCTCATTTGCTCATTCATTGATATTTATTTCTGTATTTTCATCAAAATAGAATATTGATCATGAAGACCTGAATTAACTTTTGAGGTTAACAAGTATGACAGCTCCATAAAATCCACGCAGGCGCACTTTCTATTTCGACACATCATTATCCGTAAAAGTTAAAAGTTGGGAACTTCAAGGTTATGCGTTATGAATTGTGCACTATGACTTATGCTTATGAGTTGGATAAATCAGTCCATTTGCAACTACATAGTTTAACTTTTATGAATTGTACATTAAAGTTATGTTTATGAATATAATTATGCTTATGCATTCGCTAAATCCGCCTTTACAAGCTTCCCGAACATAAACCTTGGCATCATGAGAGAGATATTGAACAGAACTTTCAATATGTCCAATCAATTCACCCAAGTTCCCACGAGAAGGCACGGCAAAATTCAAACCCTTGTTTAACAACTCTGTTTCACTGCTGTCAAAAGTTTGGGAAGAAATATTTTCAACAATATTAATAGGTTCCAAAGAAATTGTTTTAGGTTTTGGTTTTAATTTCTTTAGTTTTTACTCAAGATCGACATTTTCTTCTTAAATTTTGAATGAATAACCCTAAACATCTTTCTTTGGAATTCACACCAATGTTCATATTCTACATTACTTAACTTATGTGTTAATTTTTTGTAAAGTCCATATGCCTCTATTTCAAGCATACTTCGTTTACTGTACAGATATTTGGTTTCTAATGCTAACCATTTTTTCTTTGCAATTTCACAAACTTTATCTGACACTGCACTTTCACTTATATTTATTTTTACAACTTTTGGAAAAACATTAAATTTACGACATGATTTTAAAAACCAAATATCTGCACTTATTAACCTAATATTAGTACTAAGTTTTACATACCTGTTCTGTTCCGTTGACCGTGAAGCCATCACAAAAATCTAGTATTGCCGAACATGCTTTTACCAAAAACCATTCTGTAAATGTAGATAGTTTAAAATTGTTAAAAAATGTATCGAACAATAGATTGTTGGATGCATTTGAAAGTATAGAAATTATTAAATGTAAAAATAGATTAAATAAGGACAAAGGACCTATCCCAGATAGTCCACTTTATAGTTTATTATAAGAAAACTTATTGTAAAAATGTTTTCGCGCTAAAAATTGCCTTTGCCGCCAAAAGATTTACCGCGAAAACATTTGGCGCTAAAAATGTTCTATATATAAGGTTAGTTTGTAGGCATAGCTTTAGTTTACCTTCGGTCTCTGAAGAAGATAACTTGGTTATCGAAACGCGCGTCAGGCATATAAAAGTGTGTGTTGGTGTAGTGGTAGTGTAAACGGTTTTCGGTATCATTTTCGCCAACGGTTCCAGATTCAACATTTTAGTTGTGATGGCTTCACGGTCAACGGAACAGAACAGGTATGTAAAACTTAGTACTAATATTAGGTTAATAAGTGCAGATATTTGGTTTTAAAATCATGTCGTAAATTTAATGTTTTTCCAAAAGTTGTAAAAATAAATATAAGTGAAAGTGCAGTGTCAGATAAAGTTTGTGAAATTGCAAAGAAAAAATGGTTAGCATTAGAAACCAAATATCTGTACAGTAAACGAAGTATGCTTGAAATAGAGGCATATGGACTTTACAAAAAATTAACACATAAGTTAAGTAATGTAGAATATGAACATTGGTGTGAATTCCAAAGAAAGATGTTTAGGGTTATTCATTCAAAATTTAAGAAGAAAATGTCGATCTTGAGTAAAAAACTAAAGAAATTAAAACCAAAACCTAAAACAATTTCTTTGGAACCTATTAATATTGTTGAAAATATTTCTTCCCAAACTTTTGACAGCAGTGAAACAGAGTTGTTAAACAAGGGTTTGAATTTTGCCGTGCCTTCTCGTGGGAACTTGGGTGAATTGATTGGACATATTGAAAGTTCTGTTCAATATCTCTCTCATGATGCCAAGGTTTATGTTCGGGAAGCTTGTAAGAATCAAATTTCCAAAAATATTTCAAATAAGAACAAAAATTTACAGGGAATTCAGAAAACTAGGAATATTGTCAAAGGTTTGAGGCAGAAGGAATGTTTTTACTTAAAAGCTGATAAAGGAAACAAGGTTGTTATAATGGACAAACAAGACTATTTCGAAAGAGTGGATCACTTGATCGAGAATGGTCCTTACGTTAAGATTCAAAAAATCCACTAAACAAAATGATTTCCATGGTGAAGAGCACTCTCAAAAGTTGTAAGAACCTTGTCACCGATTCGTTAAAGTATAAATTAACTGTAAGTAACCCTACATTGTCAAAGCTCTATTGTCTTCCGAAGATACATAAACCTGGGAAGGCAATGAGACCTATTGTTTCAGCTATATGTACACCTAGTTATAATATTTCAAAATGGTTATCGAACGAGTTTGAAAATCTACCCAAAAAATGTAACAGTTTTTCAGTTAAAAATTCATTAGAATTTATCAAGAAAGTTAAAGATGTTGTTCTAGAAGATGGGGAAATTTTATCCTGTTCGATGTTGGTTCTTTATTTCCTAGCGTACCGATTCCACAAACTTTACAGTATCTGGAAGAACTACTCATCTTGAATGATCTGGGTGTTGAAGTTAGAACTGAATACCTATGATTAGCTAAACTATGCATGGACCCTAATTATTTTCAATATAACAATCAGTTTTATCAACAATATAAAGGAACAGAAATGGGTAATTGTTTATGACCATTTATAGCCAACCTTTTTATGAGCAATTTTGAAACACAGATTAGTCAAGAGCTCGAATATTTCTCAAGGATATGGTATAGATATGTGGACGACATTTTTGCAGTCACCAGTGGAAGACTTCATTTCAAAATTAAATTCAAAATTCACAAGCATAAAATTCACATTTGAACTAAAAAATAATGAGCAGTTATAATTTTTGGACACATTATTAATTAGAAATAATAACAAGTTAGAATTTGATATTTTTAGGAAAGACACCGCTACGTATAGGTATATTCCGATAGATTCTTTTCACTGTAATCAACACAAAATGGCAAGTTTTCATTTTTTGGTTCATCGATTAATTCATTTTCCTTTAAACAAAACAAGATATAACAGAGAAAAGAATTTAATTGAGGATATAGCTGTACTTAATGGATATGATAGAAAACTAATTCATAAGCTGATCAATCGCCATAGTTTTAAGAAATCTCTTTGTGAAACCACCTTTTTCCAGCGAGAACACAACGATAGGAAATTCATTTCATTACCATTTATCCCTCAGTATACCAAAGGATTGAATACAATTTTCGGCACGGTGGGATTAGGTTTAGTTCATAAAACTAGTGGCACCCTGAGACAATTGTTAGGAAATCCGAAGGATAAGAGAGAAGATCTGGAAAAAAGCGGTATATATGAAATAAGCTGTAATGATTGTGATAAAAAGTATGTTGGGCAAACAAAAAGATCGGTTAAAACAAGATTTAAAGAACATTTAGCTCATCTAAAATATGGACGTATAGAAAAATCTAGTATTGCCGAACATGCTTTTACCAAAAACCATTCTGTAAATGTAGATAGTTTAAAATTGTTAAAAATGTATCGAACAATAGATTGTTGGATGCATTTGAAAGTATAGAAATTATTAAATGTAAAAATAGATTAAATAAGGACAAAGGACCTATCCCAGATAGTCCACTTTATAGTTTATTATAAGAAAACTTATTGTAAAAATGTTTTCGCGCTAAAAATTGGCTTTGCCGCCAAAAGATTTACCGCGAAAACATTTGGCGCTAAAAATGTTCTATATATAAGGTTAGTTTGTAGGCATAGCTTTAGTTTACCTTCGGTCTCTGAAGAAGATAACTTGGTTATCGAAACGCGCGTCAGGCATATAAAAGTGTGTGTTGGTGTAGTGGTAGTGTAAACGGTTTTCGGTATCATTTTCGCCAACGGTTCCAGATTCAACATTTTAAAAGATATTAAGTCTTTTTGGGACTCGCTGGGTATTGTGGAAGATTCATACCAAATTAAAAAAAAAAATTACAAAACCTATGACACAACTACAAAAAGTCATCCCATTTAACTTTGATTAAGAATGCCAAAAGGCATTTCAACCCCAATTTTGATATACTTGATATATAGACCTGTAGCCTACGCGTCAAGAACACTTTGCAAAGTAGAAAGAAAATATTCGACAATAAAAAGAGAACTTCTAGCTATAGTATGGTCATTTTAACACATCAGACCATATTTATATAGCCGAAAATTTACCCTGGTAAAGGACCACCGTTACCTGATTCTTGGTTAATTAATCCAAAATAATTGATATTTTCTGAGAATTATTTTTATTAGATGAGAATACCTGAAAGGATTTACAAATCTTCATATATTGCAAATTTGTCGGATTAAACTTCATTTAAATTTTATTAACATAACTGTACTTACCATCAAATTTTCTTTTAAAATTGTTATAAATTTTGGTATAAGAATGACCATAAACAGAAGGCGGAGTCCGGTTTTGAAAGTTACCCATTCCCATTGAAACTGACGGTGTTAAAGTCGGAGGAGGAGGTGGAGGCTTTGAAGGAGGAGGTATAACCGGTAAAGGAGGTTGTCCTGCAGAAATATGAGGAGGAGGTAGTGGAAACGATTTAGCTAAATCTGTAGCTGCAAATGGATTTTGGTGTTGAGAGTTTGTAGAGTCATGATATCTGAAAAAACGCAAGTTACATAATTGATAAGCAGTTAAATTTTTTAATATGTATTTAAATGTATTAATATTATTATATATATTTTTTAGATTTATTGTCTTTAGCTATGCCTTACTGACTAAATCTAAGGAGACAGAAATACGTGTCTGCGCCTCAGAGAGAGATATTGCAATGCCGAATAACGCCAGGCACTAATAAAGTAGTCTTTATTTTGACATGTGCGCAGGCGCATTGTAAATCTGAAATAAGGACAAATTTATTAAAATACGGGCGGCATTTATTAGTGGACATTTAAAAGCGAGGAATAATCTTCCTTTATTTTGATTTCGGGCTAGATCGTGACTTGTTCGGTGGATATGACATGATAGTTGGATCACAAATTTAAAATTTTTGACAGTGGTTAGTGGTTTATGTATTATTGAAAGTTTAAGATTTATTTGTAACAATTAAAAACATGGAGAAATAAAAAGCCAAGAGATTAAGATTCACCTATGAAGACGACATTTTTTTACTCAGGAGATAATTACCCACAATCCTATAAGAAACCCAGCAGCATGGGAAATAATACAAAAGGATATGGAAACATCATTGGGGAAAAAATTTCTTATAAAAACACTTAAGCAACATTTGCAGCTTTTATTGCAATTGTGGATTAAAAAGGATAACGTCACCAAAATTCGGTAAAATATGTATAATATACTTTATTTCAAATAATTCACGATTGATTTTATTTTTAGATCAGGTTGTGAAGACCCTTACAGTGAAAAAGACCACTTATTGCAAGAAGTCAGCAGCATTTGCGAAGAAAGTGGAGAATTACCAAGTAAGCAAAGGAAGGTGATTTCGAAAGAAAAACAAATTGCAGAGTTGGGTCGACAGGCGAGAGAATCATGTGCCTTAAATTTTGCAAATGATAATAATGAAAACATCAACAATCCAATATTAGAAGTAGAAGTGATTGAAAATGAAGAAATTTTACATGACAGAGATCACAACTACTGTGGTAGGTTTGTTATAGAATGTGGATAATATGGAAAATGAACTTTATTCTATTTATAAATTCTCAATTGTGAATAAGTCTAATCTATCACAATTTCTGTTCTTGCAGAATTAAACCTTCAGAGTGTCCCATCCAATGAAACACCTGATGTTATATCACTACCTGTCAACGTACAAACAAATTCTAATGCTGAAAAAACACATGTTCTACGTAAGTTTTATAAACATCTATTTTATAACTTCACAACACATCATAAGTTTAAATTATTTGTGAGGCATTCTCTTTAATTTCATATTACAAAATGTTTATATTTTCAAATCCATTTAGCACAATGTATTTTCTAATCTCTTTATTGTAGGACCAATCAGAAAAAAAAATAATAAAATTAAAACCTTAAGAAAAGATGCATTAGGTTATCTATCAGAAAAAAATGAAAGAGAAATTACACTGAAAAATAGAGAACTAGAATTAGAAACAAGAAAAGTATCTTTGGCAGAAAAAAAGTTACTACTGGAAGAAAAGAAGATTGATTGGGAAATTACTGAAGGGAAAGAAAAATTGGACATTGAGAAAAAAAACTTGAAATGATGATATCAGACAAATCAATTACTCAACTATTATTACAGACGCAACAACAACTAATAGAATCATTAATAAAACGGTTAGAAGAAACTAATTCAAATTAAAAGAATTGTTGATTCAATTTTTTTTAGTCACCAACTTGATCTCAATAATATTTTTATAATTTAAGGCTGTTAATTTTTTTGTTATTCTCTTTTGTTTATTATTTTTCTGTTATGTTAGGATTAGAATATTTTATTTATTTCTTTTAGATCTGTTCATATTAATATATTTTTTTAGTTTATATGACTTCTGTTTTGTTTTTTATTATACATTTTTTGTAAATGGTGCTCTTTTATTTAGTTACGTTGATAATAGTTGAAGGAAAGTGTGCAAATTAATAGAAACATTTTAAATAATATATTTTAATAAATTTACTAAATACAAATAATAAAGAATATTTAATTTCAATTAATTATAAATTTTGGTTTCTAATTCCAAAATATTCCTCAAGAGTAGGTGGCACGATGTCAAAATACATTGCTGTCTGAGAGCCATATAAACAAGTATGGCAATTTGTAAATAAAACAGCAACCTTATACAATGACTACACATCTTGCAACAGCAATTTTTGGTTTTTCTAAAATCTATAAAAGCAAATTCAGTTACAGTTTTTGCAAACCCCACTCAACTGCTACTCTCAAAACTTTCATAGCCCTATTAAATTCTTGGTGATGTGGTGGTAAATCTTCTGGTCGTCCATGATATGGAGAAAGTACAATTTCCATAATTCCCTATGCCTGATCTCCATAGATAACATACTTTTCATTTTCATTAATAACAGCTATCTGTTCTAATTCTTGATATAGATTAGACTCTCGAAATATGCCTGCATCATGTCTCCTTCCTGGAAAGGCACCTTTTAAGCTGACGATGATGCCATCTGGACAAAGTAACGATTGGTACTTAACACAATGAAACCTTTTATGTCCTGAATAATAATTTTCTTGCTCTACAGTTGGTCTGCATATTTGTCTGGCAGTACCATCAATAAATGCCCAACAATTTGGAACTGCAGCTCCTTTATTCTGGATAGCCTACAAAACATGCCCATTATTTAAAATCTTTAAGTATGTGTACTGTACTTACCACTGCATAATTTTGTAATTTATTTCTATCCAACCACTGCAAGCTATTCAAATTATTTAATAATATTTCATGGTTTTAAATTATTAAATTTATAGTATATTTTATTATTTGAGCCAAAGATTGTGGTGAATATCCAAACATTTTGCAAATATCAAATAACCTATTTGGGTAAGTCAAACGCTTCAATAGAATACAGAGTGCTGTTAAACCTGAAATAAAAATTTTTGATAAAATTCCCAAACTATTGATCAAGATTAAATAATGTGTTTTCAAAATATCGTCTATTACATGAAGAATTACTTACTGTTTACTTTGTTTCTACTTTCACTCCGGATTTCATTCGGCAAATTCAGACATTGATGAAGTCTCAAAATGCCATCTCTTGAAAATCTGAAGTGCAACTTTATATCTTCATCTGTATAATTGTTTAAATCAAAGTTCCTTGCAGCACCATCAACTTCATCTCGATTTATCAATAGGTTATTAAGAATTACCCATTCAATATCTTCATCATTTCCTCCACCCAGAATGACAGCCTCGATTTGTTCTTCCATTGCATTCAAAAATTGTATCAAACGTAATTAATTAATAATTAACACCAAATAACAAACAGATCTAAGTTCAAATAAATTTCTACAAATTAGGTTAGGTATGTTTTATTGCACAGAACAAAAATAAATTTGGATGGTCGGGGTCACAGAACAAAAATTTGGGTCGATAACTGACGATACTAACAATATCTCTGTATTTAATCACAGAATAGTGCCGGTCACTATTAAAATAGAGTCGCCCTTATTACTGCCAGACGCTCTCTATTTATTCTTATTTTCCTATTTAATTATATCCCGCAAAGAGATTTTTCTCTCTTTATTGTATTCCTCGGTGATATTTATAGAATATGTAGGAGAACTATATGTATAAATTTTTTATCATTTTTCCCCTAATTTTTGTGACTTCATCAAAATTGGCATAAAATTGTGGCTGTAAAGCTTGAAATAATTAACTTTTTCAGCTCTAGTAAAATTGTAGATGATGCTATTTTCCTGCTTGTAACATTAAAATAAATATTCCTGAGGTTGCAATAAACATGTTAACTTTAATAATAATGATTCCTTTGAAGATGGTGTTTTCGCTGACTGTCTGAAAACGGCTGTAATTGTTCCTCTGCATCAACCGTATCGAAAATAATTGAAAGGCTAATAAAAATTCGTTTAATAACTTTTATTCATAAAAATAATATTTGGACGAAACATCAATTTGGGTTCCTTCCGGGCATCTGTACTAGTGATACAATGATTTCTGTTTTTGAAGATGTATATACTTCACTAAAAAATAAACTGTTCACTACTTTAATTTTTTGTGATTTTGCTAAAGCGTTTGACTGTTTTGATAAACAAGCTCGAATTTTATGACATCCGTGCTCTTTCTTTGGAGTGGTTTAGTTCTTACCTCACAAATAGGAGACAACTGGTGCACACAAATGGTAAACATTCTGAATACCTGCTGATTGTTAGTGGTGTACCTCAAGGCTCGGTTTTGGGTCCAATTCTTTTCGCATTATTTATTAATATCACTGACATAAAGATTGATGGAAAAATTACTCTATTTTCAGATTATACGAGTGTAACCTGGAGTAATTCAGATATAAATACATTACATTCCACAATATCCAGAGATCTTATTATTAAATCCTGGGCCAATTCTAATAAACTCTGTTTTAATACCGAGAAAACTATTGCTCTACCTACAACCCATTGCATTAAATTACACATTAATACCATTAAAAAATCAATTAAGTTTTTGGGAATTTATATTGATGACCCCCTTAAGTGGTCCACTCATATCGACATATTAGCAAAAAAATATCTTTTGACATAAAAACCGTTTCTAAAGAGCTAACCTCTTCTATTACCTTAACAACTTACTTTTCTCTGTTTGAGTCCCATCTAAGACATGGATTAACTTTGTGGGGGTTTTGTTGTGTACATCTTTTTGACTCTGTTTTTAAACTACAGAAAAGGGCAATACGTTTTGTTTTTGGCTTACATCACAGAGCGCATTGTGAACCCTATTTTAAAAAATTCAAAATTATAACTCTTCCGGCACTATTCATCTTAGAATCTGTTTGCTTAGTTCGTAAATCTAACCTTATCTCAAAGCAAGGACCCTCCGGGATTAAATATGGACGAAACTCCCGGAACGATTAAATCACAAACAAACGAATTTAAGGGATATTTTATTGAAAAATATAATTAATTAGAATGGTAATTAACGTTAATATTCAAATTAATATTGTGACAGTTCGTCATATTGACCAGTCAATAATTATCAATAACAATGTTTCTTTACAATGACACTAGTAATGACAATGTTTCTAAATTATAACAGTCACAACGCAATGTTACTATGGTAACTTATTTTAAAGATAGTTTATTAAATGAGTTGAAGAGAGAAAAACTGTTTGAAATTATTGATTATTGAAATTATTGATTATTGAATTAAAAAGTATGTCGGTAGCACTGTGTAATTTATGTGACAGTTTTGACATTTAAATTATGAAATGTTAATGTTTTGAAATATTTTGAAATGACTAATAACATACACCAATAATAATACATTAAATAAGTAAAAGATGATATCCATATTCACAAATACTTTCTTAAAGAACAATATAAAATTAATAAATTGCTATTAGCCACAAATGACATTGTCAATAGTCTTGTCATTAGATACTTCACTCATGTCGCCAACCATTTAAAACAAAAATTTGCGTGCGTAAAAGTTACATTACGATACGCAAATGCGTTTTATAATGAAGATTTTTATATGTGCAAAATATAAAAAAATATTTATTCAAAATATTTACAAAAAATACACGTTGATAGTTCAAGGAAATGTCTATAAGGCTTTTAGAAAAAAAACCATTTTCTCAGGTTTGTTTTAGGCGATATATTCCATTCTTTTTTGGTTTGTATTTATTTTACAATAATTTTAGCATAAAAACTAAAAATAAACTTATACATAGAAATCGTTCTTCTATCCTTTTATCCAAAAACTTTTTGCATTTTTAATTTAGTTGGAACTTCAAATTATTAAAGAGGGGATAACTGTTTAAAAAACAAATTTTTCTATAGTAGAATTTAAAATAATTCGAGACCGATCTCAAGGGTAATAGTTCATTTTAGGTAGGTTCTATAGGTTTAAATCTATAATATGTATATCTGTTTATGTTTGTATAAATTTTGGTATTTTTGCATCTGCTATAGTATATTAAGGACGGAGAACGGTAAGGGTTTTATACCGATCGAAGAGTGGAGTGGAGCGACGACTGCAAATATTGTCTGAGATCGGTTACCCTTAAGGGCCCCATTCACGTTGAGATCGGTATCGATACATGTTGCAAGTATCAGTATCTTGATACAAATCTCACATTGTATTTGTCTGTCTCGGTATCGCGGTATCGGTATCAGATGGTATCGTCGGCTGTATCACTGTACTGAAACTCCGATACCGAACGCATGCAACTGATACTTGTTGCAACGTGTATGTTGACGAATATGTATCGCGCTACCAAAATATAAAGACAGTATTGTTTCCAACATAGAAGATCGGGAGTTTTGGGAGGAATTTTTAAATGTGTACAAATTATATCCGTGCTTTTGGAATTCAATTCTTTGTCCATATTCTTTAAAACATCTGATAAAACAACTGCCACTGCTACAAGCGCAGGTATGGCAGGTGGCACCATTTTGTTAATGAACCAGCGACTGAACTGATGTTTCATGAGTTCATCTCAACGTGTAGGAGCAGTTGACACATGGATACAAATCTCAGATACATGTATCGCCACCTGTCGCGATACATGTATCGATACCGATCTCAACATGAATGGGGCCCTTTAGGCGCGTTACACATATATGCTGCTTGCATGTTTTTTAAAAACCAACCTGTGTTATCAAATGGTACGTTACACGCTTATGTTACTAACCCGGTGCGACTGACAGGAGTTAGAAGCAAATACCTCTTCGAACCAATTTGTCAGCTGTTAAAACACACTCAGTGTCCCTAAAATCTCGGAGCATATGATTATTTTGAAAATGTATTTAAAAAAGAAAAAAAACGTCGAAACACATCAACTGTATTACTTTTCTATTATTTTTAGCTTAACTACTTGAAAAAATGATCCTGCCACTTTTTATCAACTGTCATGTACAACTAGCATGGCTAAGAAACAAAATGATTCTTACACACTTATGTGACTAACATTGTGTCAGCGACATCAAAAATATCAGTAGCACCAAGTATATATATATATATATATAATTAAATTTCTGTTATTTGCCGACTAATAGGTATTAAACCAGAATTTTTGGGGTAAACGGCAATGTTTTTTAAGAAAACTCTTTTACTTGTTTTCCAAGCTTTCGAAATACATTTATTTCATTTTCAAGGAATAAGTGCGAGTTAAAACAAAATTGGTGTTAACAACTTGGTAAATATAACATAAAAAAACTATTTTAACTTTAATTTGGAATTTAAAAAAAAATTTTTAAGTCAAATTATTTATAAAACAAAATAACGTCATAAAATTAATAAACAACTTAATTGCTTACGATAAAATTTAATAATAAAAGAGTAGAAAATAATAGGTTATAATTTGATTTCTTCTAATTTACTTGGAAAACAAGTAAAAGAGTTTTCTTAAAAAACATTGCCGTTTACCCCAAAAATTCTGGTTTAATATATATAAATATATATATCTATATATATATATATATATATATATGAAACCAGTAATATTGGGGTATGCAGCAATTAATAAAAGTAAACTCTTTATACTTTTTTCCAAGCTTTCGGAAAATTTATTTCCATTTTCAAGGAATGTATACGAGGTTATAAAATTTGTTCTTTACAATGGTAAATATAAATATAATTAAAACTATTATTTTGAACAAATTTTATAACCTCGTATACATTCCTTGAAAATGGAAATAAATTTTCCGAAAGCTTGGAAAAAGTATAAAGAGTTTACTTTTATTAATTGCTGCATACAATATTACTGGTTTCATACCTTATTAGTCAGCAAATAAACTACCTTTATATATATATATATATATATATATATTGTTATGATTGATATGGTTTTTATATTGAGTTACTTCTATTATTTTAATATATTTTAATTATTTTGATTTTGTTGTGTTATGATTTGTTTTACTTAATTAGTTGGGTTCTTATTAATGTTTACCTTCAATTATAGATTTTAATGATTTGATATTATTTGTAATGTTTATAATTTAATATTATTTGATTTTATATACAATTCACTTTTTCTTTTTATTTTTAAGTTTGGGCGCCTTATTAGTAGTTCAAACTAGCTCAGTTTACTCAATTTTGAAGTTGAAATTTAAAATCTGACTCTTATCTTGGGTAGGGTTCAAATTAAATATTGTTTAATAACCAATACGCAATAAATTTAATGTCAAGTACTTCAAAAAGATTATTAATTGGTTTTCACACGTTCTATACAAATTAATAACAAATATTCAGATATGACAAAATGGAGATGATAAACAAAATATTAATTTACAATTGCAAATAATTAAAAATAAAAATACAAATCCTTAATTATCGGACGTACCTTGTATAACAGAGGTTTTCAAATATTGTCCTTGTCATGCGCAACGTAACAAAACTGAGATCGGCTTGTGCTTCGTTTACTCCCGCAAATGGAACAGGGACGGCAGCGTATTCAAATCGACAAGATGGCTACTATGGTTCCGTTTTGGAAACGTCTCTCGAATTTAATCCTTAAAATTCTATGGAATCTGCACTTGCTTTATGCAGTTTATTACTTTGGTAAGTAATTTAATAATAGCTGATTACTTTTCTGTATGTATTTTTAATATTACATGTATTATTTTAATATAAACAGCTTTTAATTATTAAAATTTTCTTCTAGTTGATAATCAATTAATACATACGATATCAATTGCTCTGCGACCAGGAATATAAGAGCGTAAATGTTAACTGTTCTGCTACCAAAAACATAAGAGAGCTTAATCATGAATTCTCCAGCCTTTTATAGCTTCTTGAAACAAAACAAAAATACTACGTCATCGGATTTCAACTGTTCGAATTTCAGAAAAAAATAACCTACATTTCCGAAAATCCAGGTAATAAATTCACAATTCTGATAATACCTTTGATAACGTACAGATAAATCTCATCCTTATTTTTGCTTAAATTCTGTTTGTATAATTTTCCAAGTACTTTTTCCTATGAAATTTTAGATTCAAAATACATAACTTCATTGAGCTGTCAACTTATTTTAGACTTTCAAATTTTGAATTAACACTAGCTATTATATTTAAAATTACTCTAAATCCACTTAACTAGTACTATTTAAACTGATTACTTACTATTTTAACTCTAACAACTACAATTTAAACTTTTAAAACATTTTGTTATTTGTATTACTTATACCTTATATAAGCTGATATTTTCTGTGTTATCATAGGTTAACATTTTAAAATTTATATAAACAACTTCCTTAATTATCCTACATACTTTTTTTACATAAATTGTCATTTGTTAATGTTTATAATTAATCTTGTGTCCTTTTTAGGTACTCACAATCTATTGGCATATTTGTTTGTACAAATCGAAGACTATGATTTTGTAAGTACTTCCTTTTTATACTATTAATTTAAATATTTTACTAACTAAAATTACATGTTGATTTCTTAAACATGTGGAAACCATTAACATTTCTTGAATTTTTATTTTCTTTTTTATTGTTTCAGGTTAAACTGAGAATTTTGAAAAGAACTAGGTGAAAAGTGAATTGTTATGTGAAAATGCATTCATTATGGATTAGAAAATTTTGATTGTGATACAATAATTGAATATGGATCCTATACAAGATAAGATGTCAATACATTCTTTACTTATTTGAATGTTTGTAATTGAAGAGTAAATATTGAAAATTTAAGATGTACGAAAGAAAAAGTAACTGCAGATTCAATTAAACTTATTAAGATATCCCTTTTTTGTAGATTATTGTGGTAAGTAACTTTAATTCTATTTTGTTCATTTACTACTGTGTATTGTTTATTTTTACATGTTGACTTTTCAATATGACTATCTACCCTATATTGACTTTTATCTTATGATGTTTGTTTATTATTATCTGATATGTAAGTTATACTACTTTGTTTTAGTGTAACTGTAGAGATACTGTTTGTTTATACAAATTCACACTAATTATATGTATTATTTTTAGGTCATGGAAATTCATCTCAT
Organism: Ophraella communa; assembly: GCA_035357415.1. Taxonomy (NCBI): domain Eukaryota; kingdom Metazoa; phylum Arthropoda; class Insecta; order Coleoptera; family Chrysomelidae; genus Ophraella; species Ophraella communa. Next base: position 45,431,117 of record CM068986.1, on the reverse strand, counting down.
TTTCTAATAAGATGTATCCACTAAGTCCAAATGAAAACCTGTTGTGACCAAATTTATGATATAATCAAGTTCATACTGTAGTCAAAACAATACTTCTTTTTGGGTAATTACATGGTTTAAGAAGAAAAGTGTGTTTCATTATGCATATCCTTTTTTTAATTAATCCATTAGTGTAATGGCTATGATGGATGCTTAAAAGGTAAGTTTTGTTTTTATCAGTAATAATGATCCATTACAATTTCCCCCAATTTAATTTTAATAAATTATTTTACACTAATAATTTTTAAAATTTAATTAATTTGAAATTTTTACTTATGTTTCTCTAATCTCTATATACCTATCTATTATTATTTTATTCCAAACCTTAATTAATATTTACATAAATTAATACTTATTCACATAGAAATGTCATAGATTTTTAAAATGTTGCTATTCATAGTATCGATACAGGTTTTGCACATTCACCATTCCTCGTAATTGTTGGTTATAAGGATTCTTTAAAATGTAACTATTTTCATAAGCTTTGTCTACTATAAATGGTCCATTAAAAGGAAGTTTTAATTTTGCACATTCATTCTCCTTTTTATTTGCAACTTGCAATGATCTTTCTATCACCCATTCACCTACTTTAAATTTAACTGGGTTTTTAATAATTTTATTTCTTCTTTTAATGTATCTATCTGCACTTCTTTGTAATTTATTATGAAAAATTTTTAATTAAATTACTATTCTGCTCTAATTTTGTACAACTACTAGTGAATTGATATATGATTTGTTACTTCTTCGAATTATTCCTTCAATCTATAAAATTTCTTATTCTCTCTTCACTCTTTTCTTTAACTTTAATGGTACAGGATATATTTTCACCTTAAACTCCTCAACATTTCTCACCTCCATATTATATTCATGTTCGGTAGCTTCTTTTGGCTCCTTAAACATCAAACACTATACTTCATCAACAAATCTCCTACAATATTGTAATATATTCCATCACAATCAAATCATCATTTTCAAATACATCTTCTTCTTTCTTCTATCTACTTCATATCCATAACTTTCTTCTTTATACTTCATACTCATAACTTTCTTCTTTATCATAATCATTTCTAATATAAATAATATCCTTCTTACTATCTTCTACTTCTTCTATCATATCCATTGACATCCATATACCATTTAGTTATACCTTCTTCTCTTCTTTATAATTAATTATTGTTTCTAATTGTTCCTATTTATCATTTAATATTACCATATCACTATCCAAATTAAACACAGCTAGTAGTTTACAATTTATTATGATTTCAATATAAATTTACTTTAATATCATATTTATTTATTTATTTCACATAACTTTTGTTTTTAATACCAGTTACTATTATATTTGGAATTTTATTTCATTATTCTTTAATATTATTTAGTTTTGAAATTGATTTTGAATCTATTAATGATATTTTGTTTCTTATATTAGTTAAAATTTGTAACGGTTTATCATAATTTTAATCTTGAATATGCAATAATTCATTAGAATGTATTTGATTTAAGTTTCATTTCAATTAGTATAATTAATATAACAGTTTATCATAGTTTTTACCCTTGAATATTCAATGACCCATTATAATATAATTGATCTAAGTTTCATATAAGTTAATATAATTGATTGGGGTGGTATTTTAAATTTAATATAATACACAACATTTTAAAATTCATAACAACTAAAAAATTACCTAATACCTACAAATATAATTAGCAATATTATTTACACCTTGCTACTACCTTCTTCCTGCTCAATAACATATTCATTTTCTTCTTCAGCTTCTTCCAATTTCTTTCTATAAATCTCTTCCTGGTTTTTGTTGCTTTCATTATCATGTGTAACTTTTTATTATTGGTTTGTTTTCTTATTCTTTTAAATTTTCCTATATCGGTGTCCATATTCATTACTTCATCTTCTATTTCTATTTCCATAAGTCTCTTTTCAATCAATTTTTCAAGTAAATTTTTAATCTTTTTGTTTTCTTCTACTTCTATGAATATACTTGATTTAATCTTATTCTTGTTTTTATCCATGTTATATTTAGTATAAGTTTGCATTAATTTATTCATTTTAATATTCTCAGTTTCAACATTTTTATCTTTGTTTTTGTCAGTTTCTTCTAAATTTTTGTTACTTGTTTCTGCATTCTCCTCTTTTTCAAATTCTTTTTCTTCTCCATTAATTTTCTCCATATTGCCTTCTATCTCCATTAATATATGTCTATACTTTTCGCTTTCCATATGTCCAACCTCTTCTTGAATGTTTTTGATTTCCATTCTTAACTCTCCTTTGATCTTCTTATTTTCATCTTCAGCTACTTGAAAATTTGTTTTTATTTCTTTGCTTAAATCTTCTTTAACACCCTGTATATTCTTGTTTATTTTTATTACTTCACGATCCATCTTCTTGGAGTTTTCTTTGATTTTATCTTCAAGCTCTTTCTCATTCTTCTTTAATTCATTTATTTCTTTAGACTGTCTGTCTTCCACTTCCATTATTCTTTCTATCATCTCTTCTCTTATTTCTTGTTTTGTATTTCGTATCTCTTCTCGCAATATTCTGTTTTGTTCCCCCATTTCTTCTTTCATCTCATCAAATTTCTTCTCTAACTTTTTATCCATCTTGTTCATGTCTTCTTTAGTTTGATCCAATTTCTTGTTTATATCTCTTCGCAAATCTTCATTATTTTTGTCTAGTTTCTTCATATCTTCTTTCATGTCTCTTTTTAAATCTTCATTATTTTTGTTCATGTCTTTCCTTAAATCTTCATTATTTTTGTCCATTTTCTTTTCCAAATTTTTATTCATTTCTATTAACATTCTCATTATTTCACTCTGTTCTTCTTTTCTTTCTACTCTTCTTGTTTGCTGTATTTGTTGTTGTTCTGGTCCTTCTTGTCCTTCTTCACTTCTTTCTTCCTGTACTCCATGATCTCCAGATCCCTGGTTTCTTTCTTCTTCTACCTGGGTACCTACTTCTTCTCCTGACTTCTCTCCCACTTGTTTTCCATCTCTCAATGTCATCTTCTTGTCCGCCATGTTGTTGTTTAATTTATAGATTTATTAAGTTATTAATTTAATTTATTTTATTTGTTTATTTTATTTCTGAAAATGCAATTTTGCGAGCCCCACGTTGGGCGCCAATTGTTATGATTGATATGTTTTTTTTTTATTGAGTTACTTCTATTATTTTAATATATTTTAATTATTTTGATTTTGTTGTGTTATGATTTGTTTTACTTAATTAGTTGGGTTCTTATTAATGTTTACCTTCAATTATAGATTTTAATGATTTGATATTATTTGTAATGTTTATAATTTAATATTATTTGATTTTATATACAATTCACTTTTTCTTTTTATTTTTAAGTTTGGGCGCCTTATTAGAAGTTCAAACTAGCTCAGTTTACTCAATTTTGAAGTTGAAATTTAAAATCTGACTCTTATCTTGGGTAGGGTTCAAATTAAATATTGTTTAATAACCAATACGCAATAAATTTAATGTCAAGTACTTCAAAAAGATTATTAATTGGTTTTCACACGTTCTATACAAATTGATAACAAATATTCAGATATGACAAAATGGAGATGATAAATAAAATATTAATTTACAATTGCAAATAATTAAAAATAAAAATACAAATCCTTAATTATCGGACGTACCTTGTATAACAGAGGTTTTCAAATATTGTCCTTGTCATGCGCAACGTAACAAAACTGAGATCGGCTTGTGCTTCGTTTACTCCCGCAAATGGAACAGGGACGGCAGCGTATTCAAATCGACAAGATGGCTACTATGGTTCCGTTTTGGAAACGTCTCTCGAATTTAATCTTTAAAATTCTATGGAATCTGCACTTGCTTTATGCAGTTTATTACTTTGGTAAGTAATTTAATAATAGCTGATTACTTTTCTATATGTATTTTTAATATTATATGTATTACTTTAATATAAACAGCTTTTAATTATTAAAATTTTCTTCTAGTTGATAATCAATTAATACATACGATATCAATTGCTCTGCGACCAGGAATATAAGAGCGTAAATGTTAACTGTTCTGCTACCAAAAACATAAGAGAGCTTAATCATGAATTCTCCAGCCTTTTATAGCTTCTTGAAACAAAACAAAAATACTACGTCATCGGATTTCAACTGTTCGAATTTCAGAAAAAAATAACCTACATTTCCGAAAATCCAGGTAATAAATTCACAATTCTGATAATACCTTTGATAACGTACAGATAAATCTCATCCTTATTTTTGCTTAAATTCTGTTTGTATAATTTTCCAAGTACTTGTTCATATGAAATTTTAGATTCAAAATACATAACTTCATTGAGCTGTCAACTTATTTTAGACTTTCAAATTTTGAATTAACACTAGCTATTATATTTAAAATTACTCTAAATCCACTTAACTAGTACTATTTAAACTGATTACTTACTATTTTAACTCTAACAACTACAATTTAAACTTTTAAAACATTTTGTTATTTGTATTACTTATACCTTATATAAGCTGATATTTTCTGTGTTATCATAGGTTAACATTTTAAAATTTATATAAACAACTTCCTTAATTATCCTACATACTTTTTTTTTTACATAAATTGTCATTTGTTAATGTTTATAATTAATCTTGTGTCCTTTTAGGTACTCACAATCTATTGGCATATTTGTTTGTACAAATCGAAGACTATGATTTTGTAAGTACTTCCTTTTTATACTATTAATTTAAATATTTTACTAACTAAAATTACATGTTGATTTCTTAAACATGTGGAAACCATTAACATTTCTTGAATTTTTTATTTTCTTTTTTATTGTTTCAGGTTAAACTGAGAATTTTGAAAAAGAACTAGGTGAAAAAGTGAATTGTTATGTGAAAATGCATTCATTATGGATTAGAAAATTTTGATTGTGATACAATAATTGAATATGGATCCTATACAAGATAAGATGTCAATACATTCTTTACTTATTTGAATGTTTGTAATTGAAGAGTAAATATTGAAAATTTAAGATGTACGAAAGAAAAAGTAACTGCAGATTCAATTAAACTTATTAAGATATCCCTTTTTTGTAGATTATTGTGGTAAGTAACTTTAATTCTATTTTGTTCATTTACTACTGTGTATTGTTTATTTTTACATGTTGACTTTACAATATGACTATATAACCTATATTGACTTTTATCTTATAATGTTTGTTTATTATTATCTGATATGTAAGTTATACTACTTTGTTTTAGTGTAACTGTAGAGATACTGTTTGTTTATACAAATTCACACTAATTATATGTATTATTTTTAGGTCATGGAAATTCATCTCATTTTCTAATAAGATGTATCCACTAAGTCCAAATGAAAACCTGTTGTGACCAAATTTATGATATAATCAAGTTCATACTGTAGTCAAAACAATACTTCTTTTTGGGTAATTACATGGTTTAAGAAGAAAAGTGTGTTTCATTATGCATATCCTTTTTTTAATTAATCCATTAGTGTAATGGCTATGATGGATGCTTAAAAGGTAAGTTTTGTTTTTATCAGTAATAATGATCCATTACAATATACATATATATATATATTGTAATGATTATTATGATTTGAGAGAATGTTTATTGTTTGATTGTTTATAAACTTAATTGATTAATATATTTGGTATTATTTAAATGTTCTAATAGTAGCAACAAGATCTTTTTCTCAGGGGTGTTTGGTTACGCCAGTTTCCAGTTGGATTATTAGGTATGTGAATGAAAAATTTGATTCAATTATAATTATAAATTTATTACAAAATAGTTAAATTAAAACAGTAATATTGAAGTTTAATAAGGAAAAAGAAAGGCCTTTTAGTAATTATAAAAGAACTTACTTGATGTGAATTAAGTTAAATTAACCAATGTTGTTTATGTAATGGCAAATAAGATTATCAAATACACTAATTATTAAATATCAAGTAAATTCCTTTGTTTTTTTTAAATTATAAAATTCAACTAACTACTACAAAATTTTTTTAAAAGTTTATAATTTTATCTGACCTTGAAATAAAGTCCTGCTTCCTGATTGGTGGAAAAATCTGTAGTTGATCTATGAAAAACGGAGACGAACGAAGCGATACTTGGAACCTCCGACCTTGGCAAAATGTCGCCTTATTAGACGTTTGGACTCTCGTGTAATATTATTGTGTTTTGTTTGTTCCTCAAATTTGATACAGTTTAGTGTTTGTTGGATTACTGTTCGTTTTATTGTATTAATAATGGTAAGTACGCTTATATTCTTCTTTTTATCGACCAAAAACGTTTTAATTTCACTTTTGGATTCAATCTTAGTAATGTCACTTTTTTGTCACTTTATTTTACTTTTTTGATTGTTTTACTTTATTCTTAACGTCACTATTTAACACTTTATTATGATAACTACTTCAAAAACTGTTTGTTCAAATTGACTGTTCACACTCAGATCTTCACTGTTTGACTTCCAACAATAAACTCCCTTTTAACGACCTCTGTTCAGTCTTTTATAGGTTTCAAACTTCTAGATTATTCGTTTTTTGTTCTAGAGCTTAGTCATTTCTGGAAAGAAATATGTGTATCTCTTTCTTTCATATTTATGATTAGACATACTCGCTTTGTCTATCATCGATAATTCCAGAATAAAATATAGTAAAATATATCTGTCTCCTTTTTACACATTATCTGTCCTTTTTTTACACATTATATAAACAATTTTCGCGAAATTTCTACTAAGTACAAGATATAATATCGATACATTATATAATAAAATAATTTCCAACTTAAAATTTTCTTACAAATACATAAAATATACAATAAAATAATACAATATGATTAAAATTATTGGATTTAGTTAAATTAAACAACTTCTGTTGATATTTTAATCGTTATGTTATTGACAAATATTTAAACATTACAGTATATATATATTATATATATATATATAATTAAAGGTTTTTTGAGGTAAGCAGTCAAATAAAAAGGGCAATTAATGTAAACTCTTTATAAATGTTTATTTTCTTCTTCAGCACAAACTAAAATTATAATAAATTTTTAACAAAATATTATAATAGTTCAATCAAAAACTTACTATCGTGAGGTTTAATAATTTTTGGCCTCATAAATGCGCACATTATAAAAATATTTTAACCAAAATACAAGAAATAAATTAAATTAAAAGAAATGTTAATTTAGAATAAATGTTCAAAATCAAAATTTGATTTTTATGTCATGATGACATAAACTATCAGAATTTAAAATTATTAATCAAAAAGAAGAAGAAATGAAAGAAAATTAAATTTTTAATTTATATGTTACACATCCCGTGATAGTATATAACTGTAGATATTATTTAAATTATCAATATCTGATCTTTTATTAATACAGTTATTTTTTTTATATATACCATCTCAAGAAATTCTCTTTTTTGTAAATTTTTTCTCGAATTAAAATTTTTGCTTGATTAAAATTAAAAGAATGATTGTCACTAAGAACATGTTCGGCCAATGCACATGAGTTAACACCTCTTTTTATGTCACTTCTATGAGAAGTCAGTCTTCCAGACAAATTTCTAGAAGTGTGACCTATATACATTTTGTCACAGTTACTACATGGAATGGAATATACAATGTTAGAACTTTCAGATGTAGTTAAAGGTGTTTTAGTTTTAGTAAATAAATTACCTACCGTTTTAATATTCTTTATAGCTATTTTAAAATTTTCAAATTCTTTAAAAATTTTTAAAAGTTTAGGAGTTAATATTGGTATAAAAGGAAGAGAAACGTAGGTAATAAAAAAAAAAAGATTTATTGAAAGACATTAGGTAGGTATTAACAAAAAGCTATGAGATATCAACATGGGATAAACTTTACAAGTCCAGAAAATAGAAAGAAAGCTATGACGCCAATGATGCAAATAATTAATTATTACTTACCACAGCTTAGGAACAAAAATATATAACAAAACAAATTAAATTAAATAAAAACTTACCTTTGACAAAGGTTTTAATACTTTTAATTTCTAACTTATACTAACTTCTTCGGATTAATAGCGTAATACACTGTTCTGCATACCCCAATATTACTGGTTTCACATATATATATTATACGCCCGGACGAATAGTGCAATCTACTATTCGTCCGAGCGCCCGACCAATAGACAGTCCCTTAAATTTATTAAGTATGTTTTTCTCCAATTGGATTACAGAGTTTATTCTTGTTAAATTGTATAATATTATTATGTCTTTCAATTGTTTATATTATGTTTAAATTAATTGGTTCCCATATATAGGCAATTTATAGCTATAAAGTTTAAAATTGTCATCATTTTGTTTCATTATATTACTTGGAGTATTTTGTAAATAGATTATAATATATTTCCCTCAACTATCAACTTCTTATCATCTCATCTTTCTTCTACTATACATACAATTATCATAATCTTATACTTATCATTTCATATTCATCATATAATCTTTATACCTTCTTAAATCATCATCAATAAACATTTCATATCATCTCATATCATGTATCTTTCACATATAAATCATATTCATTTCCATTTATACCTCTAGTTCCTTAATAACTCTTATTTACACTGTTCTCCAAGTACTTATCTTCTAATATTTTATATTTGTTTGTATCTTCATATCAATTAATATTAAACTTTATATTTCTTGCATGTACTCATTTTGTTTTATTTATAGAATTAATACAATAGTTTCATTGTTTAATATTAGTTGTTTTGTTGATCAAATTAGTTTTATAATTATTGTTAATTTCTATTACTCGAACAATTATTATATTAGTGTTTGTTGAATATTTATGTTTTCATATATCCAATAGATCATTAGTTGTTCTTTTACTTAGTTTGATTTAGAGTGATTTATTAATTAGTTTTATTTTCCTTTTTTCAGGTAATATTTTAGATAAATCCATAAACTTACTTGTACCATATATGAAAGATGTTTTGTCACCGATGCAGCATTTTTCTCAAAATCATGATGTCAAAGTTGTTGCCTTATTAGTTTTATTATTGTTTTAATTTTTAATCTTATTGTTAATGTAGTTTTTGCTTATTTTACTGTTGTAGATGTCATCTTAATATTGCTTATTATCATAGATACTATACTAATAATCTTAATTCTATATCTTATTTCTATTTCCTATACTACTATGTACACATGTGAATACTCTTTATCTAGTTTCTTTTCTTTCTTACTTTCCAATTTTGTTTATCTTTAATTGATGTGGTAATTATCTTCTGGTATACCTTCTTATTTATTATATACTTTTTATTGTCATAGTTATATGAGTTTGTATTGTATTGTAATTGTCCTATAAGTCTATTCTTATTGTTGATTCTTAAATTATATTCTTGTTTATTTCTTCTCCTTTGTGTTTCTTCTGTTTTAATTAATAAGTTGAAATAGTTAAGTTTTGGTTCATATTTTGGTTGTAGTTTTATTATGTTATCATTATCTAGTCTCATTTTATATTTTTGTTTATTTGTCCATGTTTTTAAATCCTTTTGTATTTTTATTTTATTATAGTAGTCTAAAGTTGTGTTATATTGCAGCTTCTTATTCCATGTTTCTTCTTCTTCTGTAGTTTCTTTAAATGCTCTTTCCATTTCTAATTTAAGTTTTAAATACCCTTTATCCATAATACATTTCTTGCTTATAAACTCTTTGATTAAACTCCTTTTGTGTATATTCTTAATGTTCATGTTTCGTAGAACTTTTTCAAGTAGGTTTATGTTCCTTATAACTTTCATATTACTATCTTTTGTCTCAATTATGTTAGTTTCTGTTTTTGTTTCAATTTCATTATTTTTGTTTTGTTCAGTAAGTTTATTGGAGATAATTTCTTTTTCTACTACAGTTTCATTTTTATCATCTTCTAATGCTTTCTTCGAGTCAATGTTTTCATCATTATTATTTACATCTTTTTCATCTACTATCCGTTTGTCTTCTAGTATTCTATCTTGCTCATTATTAATGTTTGTCTGTATTTCTACAATATCATCTTTTAAAGTTTCCTCTTCTTTTTGGAACTGGTTTTTATGTCTTCCTTTATTTCTTCTATCATAGTTTGATTAAGTTGTTCCATATCCTTTTTTATTTGTTTCTGTGTATTTTCTAAACTTTTATTTAATTCTTTGTTTTGATATTTAATCTCTTCTTGTAGTTCCTTCTTTTGGCTTTCTATCTTATTATCTATCTTTTCCAATTTTGAGTTCATTTCTTTATTTTCACTTTTTATATCTTTTATTGCTGTCATCAGTTGCTTTAGCCATGTTGGTTCCTCCTCCTTGCTATCTTTTTTTGTTTCTTCGACACTATCATATCTCACGCAGACAAAACCACCTCTTTCCATGGTTTGTTGTGTTTGTGTACTAGTTGACTCTTCTACTGTTTGAAATATGTATTCTTCAAGATTTATTCCCTCTTCTATTAGTACTTCCTGTAGTCTTTCTATTAATGTTTCTCTAGATCCTTCAGTATTTAAATTTCTGATTTCTAACTCAAGTTCTGATAAGCTTAGTTCTTTTAATGTTTTTCTTGATTCCATTTTGATTATGTATTGTTTAAATATTTAGTGTAATAATTTATTTTATTAAATATATTTAATTATTATGTGATATTATATTAGGTTTTGTTTACTTAAAAAAATTGTACCTATGTTAAATAAAATGCAAAATGTATTTTGATCTTAATAAAATATCTAATAATGTAGTCTTTTAATGAAGAAACCTTACTATTATTTAATATTACTAAATTGTCTACTATTTTTCAACAGAAATATTTAAATTAAATACCTAATTTTCCAACAGAAACGAGCCCCACGTTGGGCGCCATTGTAATGAATATTATGATTTGAGAGATTATTTATTGAATTATTTATTTATAAACTTAATTGAATAATATATTTGGTATTATTTAAATGTTCTAATAGTAGCAACAAGATCTTTTTCTCAGGGGTGTTTGGTTACGCCAGTTTCCAGTTGGATTATTAGGTATGTGAATGAAACATTTGATTCTATTATAATTACAAATTTATTACAAAATAGTTAAATTAAAACAGTAATATTGAAGTTTAATAAGGAAAAAGAAAGGCCTTTTAGTAATTATAAAAGAACTTACTTGATGTGAATTAAGTTAAATTAACCAATGTTGTTTATGTAATGGCAAATAAGATTATCAAATACACTAATTATTAAATATCAAGTAAATTCCTTTGTTTTTTTTTAAATTATAAAATTCAACTAACTACTACAAAAATTTTTTAAAAGTTTACAATTTTATCTGACCTTGAAATAAAGTCCTGCTTCCTGATTGGTGGAAAAATCTGTAGTTGATCTATGAAAAACGGAGACGAACGAAGCGATACTTGGAACCTCCGACCTTGGCAAAATGTCGCCTTATTAGACGTTTGGACTCTCGTGTAATATTATTGTGTTTTGTTTGTTCCTCAAATTTGATACAGTTTAGTGTTTGTTGGATTACTGTTCGTTTTATTGTATTAATAATGGTAAGTACACTTATATTCTTCTTTTTTATCGACCAAAAACGTTTTAATTTCACTTTTGGATTCAATCTTAGTAATGTCACTTTTTTGTCACTTTATTTTACTTTTTGATTGTTTTACTTTATTCTTAACGTCACTATTTAACACTTTATTATGATAACTACTTTAAAAACTGTTTGTTCAAATTGACTGTTCACACTCAGATCTTCACTGTTTGACTTCCAATAATAAACTCCCAAAAACTGTTTGTTCAAATTGACTATTCACACTCAGATCTTCAATGTTTGACTACCAATTATCTACTCCCTTCCTAACGACCTCTGTTCAGTCTTTTATAGGTTTCAAACTTCTAGATTATTCGTTCTAGAGCTTAGTCATTTCTGGGAAAAATATGTGTATCTCTTTCTTTCATATTTATGATTAGACATACTCGCTTTGTCTATCATCGATAATTCCAGAATAAAATATAGTAAAATATATCTGTCTCCTTTTTACACATTATCTGTCCTTTTTTTACACATTATATAATCAATTTTCGCGAAGTTTCTACTAAGTACTAGATATAATATCGATACATTATATAATATCGATACATTATATAATAAAATAATTTCCAACTTAAAATTTTCTTACAAATACACAAAATATACAATAAAATAATACAATATGATAAAATTATTGGATTTAGTTAGATTAAACAACTTCTGTTGATATTTTAATCATTATACTATTGTCAAATATTTAAACATTACAATATATATATATTATATATATATATATGAAACCAGTAATATTGGGGTATGCAGCAATTAATAAAAGTAAACTCTTTATACTTTTTCCAAGCTTTCGGAAAATTTATTTCCATTTTCAAGGAATGTATACGAGGATTATAAAATTTTGTTCTTTACAATGGTAAATATAAATATAATTAAAACTATTATTTTGAAAAAAATTATAGTTTTAATTATATTTATATTTACCATTGTAAATAACAAAATTTTATAATCCTCGTATACATTCCTTGAAAATGAAATAAATTTTCCGAAAGCTTGGAAAAAAGTATAAAGAGTTTACTTTATTAATTGCTGCATACCCCAATATTACTGGTTTCATACCTTATTAGTCAGCAAATAAACTACCTTTATATATATATATATATAATTAAAGGTTTTTGAGGTAAGCAGTCAAATAAAAAAGGGCAATTAATGTAAACTCTTTATAAATGTTTATTTTCTTCTTCAGCACATACTAAAATTATAATAAATTTTTAACATAATATTATAATAGTTCAATTAAAAACTTACTATCGTGAGGTTAAATAATTTTTGGCCTCATAAATGCGCACATTATAAAAAAATGTTTACCAAAATACAAAAAATAAATTAAATTAAAAGAAATGTTAATGTAGAATAAATGTTCAAAATCAAAATTTGACGATTATGTCATGATGACATAAACTATCAGAATTTAAAATTATTAATCAAAAAGAAGAAGAAATAAAAGAAAATTAAATTTTTAATTTATATGTTACACATCCCGTGATAGTATATAACTGTAGATATTATTTAAATTATCAATATCTGATCTTTTATTAATACAGTTATTTTTTTTTATATATACCATCTCAAGAAATTCTCTTTTTGTAAATTTTTTTCTCGAATTAAAATTTTTGCTTGATTAAAATTAAAAGAATGATTGTCACTAAGAACATGTTCGGCCAATACACATGAGTTAACACCTCTTTTTTATGTCACTTCTATGAGAAGTCAGTCTTCCAGACAAATTTCTAGAAGTGTGACCTATATACATTTTGTCACAGTTACTACATGGAATGGAATATACAATGTTAGAACTTTCAGATGTAGTTAAAGGTGTTTTAGTTTTAGTAAATAAATTACCTACCGTTTTAATATTCTTTATAGCTATTTTAAAATTTTCAAATTCTTTAAAAATTTTTAAAAGTTTAGGAGTTAATATTGGTATAAAAGGAAGAGAAACGTAGGTAATAAAATTTTGTGTGTCAGTATCAGTTTGTACTTGAAAACTTAAATTTCTTTGTGTTGTGACAATTTCATTTGAAAAAAGGGATTAGAAGTATTAAAAGTAATTTATTTATTAATTTTTTTGGGTAGGAATTTTCAATTAATATATTTTTTAATTTTACTAAATCGTTATTTTTAAATTTAATATGTGATAATTTGATGATTCTATTTTTAAGACCCAAGATAAAATTCACTTTCATATGTTGTGGATGTTGAGAGTAATAATTGATAAATCTATTGCTATGTATTTCTTTCCTATGCCAACTAGTATATAGAATATTATTAGAGTCTCGATATATCATTATGTCTAAAAAAGGAATACAGTTATTATTTTCTTTTCACAAGTAAATTGTAAATGAGGATCAAAACTATTAAAAATATTTAGTGTTTCTTCGATCTTATTAAAAGGCAAAGCTAAGATCAAATCATCTACAAATCTTTTGATAAAAGGTACACAAAAATTCAATTTATTATAACAGTCAGATATAAGATCATCAAGTACAAAATTACTAACAATTGGTGATACACTAGAACCCATTGGAGTGCCAAAAATTTGTATATAATAAGTATTTTCAAAAATTAAAAAATTTGAATCAAAAATAAATTCTAAAATTTTGATAAAATTGTTTAAATCTAACTTACAATTTTTTAAAATAGTATCCCAATGTCTTTTAATACTCTTAATAATAACTTGTAGAGGCAAATTAGTAAAAAAGAGAAATCACATCAAAGCTAACAATAACATAATTATCTGGAAGTTTAAATTCATTAATAAATTTACTAAAAATAAAAGAGTCTTGTATACAGTAATTGTTGTTAAAATTATATGAATCAGTTAAAATTTTTGTTATAAAATAAGCTAATTTACTATTAGGTGAATCTATAGAAGAAACAATAGGTCTCATTGCTAACTCTGGTTTATGTATTTTAGGTAGCGCATAAAAACGAGGAGCTACTGAATTATATATTGTAAGAGATGAGGCTTCTTTTTTGTAATAAATTTTTTATTTTTAAGGATGTCACAAATTTATTAGCTTTTTTGTTGTAATGTCGATGTTGGATTATTTTTTAACATTTTGTAATATTTAGTGACATTAAGTAAAATTTTACTTTTGTTAATGTAATCATCTTTATACATTATAACGGTAACATTACCTTTATCACTTTTTACTATATACAAATCAGGATGATCGTTAATGAAACGTTTACATTCATCATAATATTTGTTTAAATATTGCTTGTTATTTAAGTTTTTATGCATGTAATTGGTAATAATATTAGTGCACTTAGCTCTTAATATATCTTTTTTAATGTTATTTATTCGAGAAATCATTACTTCAATATCTGCTAATAAAGAAGAAAGTTTAAAATCCTTTAAGTTGGGCAACATACAAAATTTAGGTCCTAAAGATAGTAGTTTTTTACATTTACAAGTATGTCTATATTAGTTAAATTTTTAAGCCATTTTTCATGGAAACAAATAGTATCAAATTGTTCTATTTTAAGATTTTCAAATTTTCTACAGTTACTGTTTTTAATTTCATAAAATTTTTTGTTGTATTTAATATTTTGTTTATAAAAAATGTATCAACAATATGTTGAGGAAGATAGTTATATAATTTTTCTGATATTGATTTTAAATTTCGTTGTAGAAAATCCAATTCGGAAAATGTAGCTTTAATTTCTAAATTAAGGATATCCTTACTAATTTTTAAATAATATCTACAGTTATAAACTATCACGGGATGTGTAACATATAAATTAAAAATTTAATTTTCTTTCATTTCTTCTTCTTTTTGATTAATGATTTTAAATTCTGATAGTTTATGTCATCATGACATAATCGTCAAATTTTGATTTTGAACATTTATTCTAAATTAACATTTCTTTTAATTTAATTTATTTTTGTATTTTGGTAAAAATTTTTATAATGTGCGCATTTATGAGGCCAAAAATTATTTAACCTCACGATAGTAAGTTTTAATTTATCTATTATAATATAATGTTTGTGCTGAAGAAGAAAATAAACATTTTCGAAAGCTTCGCAAATATAAAGAGTTTACATTAATTGCCCTTTTTTATTTGACTGCTTACCTCAAAAAACCTTTAATTTCATATATCAGTCAAGACTACCCTCCTTTATATATATATATATATATATATATGTATATATATATATATATAAATAAATAAATAAAGGAGGGTAGTCTTGACTGATATATATGAAATTAAAGGTTTTTTGAGGTAAGCAGTCAAATAAAAAAGTCAAATTTTAGTTTGTGCTGAAGAAGAAAATAAACATTTTCGAAAGCTTCGCAAATATAAAGAGTTTACATTAATTCCCTTTTTATTTGACTGCTTACCTCAAAAAGTAGTCACAATTTTTTGACTAGTTTGGAAAAAAACAATTTCTTTAATTTAATTTTGGGTATAGTAGTCAATATACGAAGGGCTTAAATAAAAGCACACTATTTTTGAAAGCTTGGATATTCAAAAAATAGTGTGCTTTATTTAAGCCCTTCATATATTGACTACTATACCCAAAATTAAAGTAAAGAAATTATATATATATATATATATATATTGTAATAAATTAATAATTAAATAAAATTAATTGTTTGTATAAATATAGTTTAAATTGATGTGGTTATCAAATTATTGTTTTTATAATTTTAAATTTTTATTTTTATAGTTTTGTGGAGCTATAATTTATGTTTATTTGTTTTTCAATTTTATTCAGTATTTATTTAACTCAAAACACCTTAAAATTTCTTTATTTTGTTATCATTATATTGTTAAAAAAAATTATTTTCAAACTCTGAATATGAAATTTTATTATTATAGTTTTAGATTTGATCTACTTAAATCAATTTTCAAAATATGAAAGACTCTTATCAACAGAAGTCGGTTCTAATAAAATTAAAATCTAATGATACAACTATTTATTTAATTTTTTAATTTAAAATTTTTATTACACCCTATACCTAGTAAATACCGTTACATCTATCCCTAGATAGATGTTCGACGTTATTGTATTATGTCGTGGGTTATAGTTACTGTGATAAAATTATTATGTTTGAATCATATTGTTTTAGAATATTGTTTTTAAAAGATATTGAAATATGCTACTTACAATAATTTATAGGAGTTATGAGAGTGATATTAATGAATAGTGTTAAAAACATACCGTCAATTCACTCGCTGCTAAGGATGAAAGATGAAAAATCCTCCGTGATGCTCGGCTTCTTACCAGTATATCACCTACAACACGTGCAAGCACTTCCTTGGATAGATACCAAAAGGATTTAAACCACTGGATACGATATCTCCATGACTTCTACAGGGTTTCTTTATTATTATCACAGGTTAGTAAAAAAATTTATTTTTTCTTCTTAGGATAGGATATTTTATTTACCATTACACAATTTCCATATACAAATTTCCAATATTTTAGTTTTATAATAAATTACATAGTTGATCAAATTAATTTTCAGCCATCTTTAAATTTTTAACAATAGTCGGCCATTGATTTATGATAATTTTAAGGAAGACTGACGTGGATTGGCCTTTTGATGAAATTAGAATGCTCCCGATTTTCATTTTCCAAGGGCTTATATACCCTCGTCCAAAAAATCCGATAATGGCTGCCTTTTCGAGCGTATTTTGTTTTTCATAACCCCACTTACATCAAATTTTTAAAAAATTGACTTTTTAATTAGACACTTTCTGACCTTATAATTGTTACAAATCAAATCTGTGTAGCTTATTTCATTATGAAATAACATTTTAAGAATTTTAAAATCGAATCTTCCCTATTAAAAATGCTCACTTTATGGAGTAAACAATGCCGGCCATTTTGACAATTATCAATATTAAATTTAACAATTATGAGCTAATATCTCTTTTTGGCCATTAATTTTAACAAAAACTGAAAATTTACATATTCTAATATGATCAGATAACTTTTATTTTTAATGACACCGCTTATATTAGCTTTTATTTACTTTTTAAATTTACTACGTCATAACGATTCAAATACAAAATTTATCAAATAAACGAATTAATAACATCCAAAATCATCAAAGAACGACTTAAAATTAATTACCTTACAACAAAATACAATTATAACAAATAGTAATATCAATTAATCATCTAATATTAAGTTTATGTCTTTCCACTACAAGCACATCTTTTAAGTTTATAATCCGCAAGTTTTTTATCATCACTTCACTATTTACAGTGTTTTTCATTGAATTTATCATTCATAATGTCCTTGACTAAGCTTTAATTAAACAGTCTTAGCTTGTAAACAAAAACATCACTTTCTTACAGTTTTATTCTTTCATGTAATATATTTCAATATCTTTATTTTTAGATTCTGACTCAAGTATTGTATTTTATCAAATCTGAGATGTACCAGAAAATAGGAAGTACTGGACTTGTACTGTCATCCGATACATCATAATACAGGACTCATCACTTGATGCTTAATTGAATTTGAAAATATTGTTTGGGGTAAGTAAAATTTATTTATCAAATTATAATCATTGTCTATGATTTATTTATTTTGCTCTAACATCTAAAATTAGTTTGTTGAGGTTTAAATTTTTGTACCTTATATTACTAACTGAATACAGTTGAATAATCTCTACTTTATATAATAATTTTAAATAACCTACACCTACTTGTTCTCATTTTATAACTACCTATTAAAAAAAACATTATTGAACTTATTATTATTTTAACATTGATTATAACTTATTTGGATTTTAATTTAAATAACTTAATATAACTAAAATAGTTGGTTTCTTACTAATATTGTATTCTTATGATTCATTATTAACATATTCTAATACTTATTTATTTTTTTATTTTTAGCTTAAACAAAATAGTATCTTGGACTTTGATTCTTGGATCGACTACTGGTGTTAGTGCTCATTCTTATGAACTCATTTTATCAAGATAGTTTTGTGTTCTTGTGTGAATTAAGATTTACTGGATTGGCTCAAATAAAGAAATTTTTGGTGTATTGATCATTTAATGAAAAGATTCGAAAGTTACATTCATGTTTAATAATTTATTTCAATTCAAGTCATATATTAGGTAAGTTGTATTTATGATTATTTTAAAACATTACAACGTGCCTTAACGTTTTTTGCACGATTGATACCATAATAAATTATAAAATTAAACATTTTCGTCATATTGACTAGTTCTATTCATTTTATCAAGATAGATACTTTGGTTGTTAGGTAGTAACTAAGGTGCATAACAACAATGGAGAATTGAGTTTTTATTTAGTTGTCAATAATTTTAAGTACAATTTTGATTATTATAAATTAAAATATGAGCGAAAGTGAATTTGAAGAAATTGAACGGGCTTGGGAAGAAGGGTGTTCCGCAATTATTCCCGAAAAATCCAAAAAATGGTGCGAAGGCAAGAATTGATGAAAAGACTTCTATTGGCATATTTCGTTCAAAGACACATGAAGTTAAATGCTTCTGGGCAATGATTAAATCCACCGTTTTTCTTTATAATGGCATTGATATTTCCAAGTTTTCAACTTTGATCGCGTATTTGAAGAAAAAAATGTTGGCTATAGGCTTATGAAAGCGAGCATTTTTACACGGGAGCAATTTGAAAAATTTCTGATGGAAGCTACGGATGAAGAATTTCTAATTCACAAGGTAATGTAAGCTAGTTTATTCTCAATAATATTGGGAATATCTGGTGCAAGGAAAATGCTGTGCTCAAGTAATAGGGAAAGGGACAATCGGGGGCTGGCCTTCTCAAATTGCCAAATTCTTAAATTTGCCTAATCCCGAGAACTATACTGGCCATTCGTTCAGAAGGACATCAGCAACGCTTTTGGCTAATAAAGGTGTTGATGTCCTCGGATTAAAGCGTCATGGAGGTTGGCGTTCATCGACAGTGGCAGAAAGCTATGTAGAAGATTCTCTTCAAAATAAAATAGATTTTGCCGAAAAAATATTGTGCAATACTAGTAATACTACGATTCTGCAGGAGTTTCTGTTAGAAATAAAACCACAGCCCAAACAGGTGGGATTTCATTAAATAATTTAACAAATTGTACCATAAGTTTTAATATTAATAAATAATTCGTTAGTTTTCTTTATTTTTTCAAAAAATAAATTAAAATTAAAAGATTTTTAAATCGACGGCAAGTGAATTACTTACCGTCGAGTTGCTAGTAAATGTCACCTACTGTCGTAAAATCTGTCACGGTAAAAAATCAAAAATGATCAATCATGCAAAAAGAACCTTTAAAATAAAATTGGCTTATTTAATCTAGTGTTGTATATTATGCATTTATTCAGAACAATAAACAACTAAAAGGTTGAATTAACTTCCACTATTTATTCTATAAATACTTTAAATGCAATTACAGCCGTTTCGCTATCGGAATAGCATCGTCAGATTGACATATTGAAGTTACATTTTGTTTGTTTGTACCTAGTTACAAACAAACAAAATGTAACTTCAATATG
This sequence comes from Ophraella communa, assembly GCA_035357415.1. Lineage (NCBI taxonomy): Eukaryota > Metazoa > Arthropoda > Insecta > Coleoptera > Chrysomelidae > Ophraella > Ophraella communa. The sequence goes on along the minus strand of CM068986.1, from coordinate 45,410,992 downwards.
TCAATCTGACGATGCTATTCCGATAGCGAAACGGCTGTCATTGCATTTAAAGTATTTATAGAATAAATAGTGGAAGTTAATTCAACCTTTTAGTTGTTTATTGTTCTGAATAAGATGAACTTTCACACAGTAAGGGTTAGTACCATAAATTTCATTATGCATTTATGATTTCGTAACCAAAAAATAACATTCACAATACAAGTAGTTTCATTTATTTTATCCCGAGTTTTATCCAAAAGCTAAATTTTTTATGAAGAAAATTTTAGTAAAGCTACAAAAATATCCTATCTATTTAAAGTTAAGGAAAGATATATATATATATATATATATATATATATATATATATATATATATATACAGTGGACGGCTAATTTATAGAATATTATCATTATTTCGAGAACCGTCGAGTTTTGAGGGTAATCCCGAAACAGGTCGATTTTTGTTATAAAACACCCATCTTATAACGTAAGGATGACGTCACCGGTGTGGGTGTAGTGACGTAATCGTTAATTTTAAAATAGAAATCGGTATAATGTCTACACCTCATTTGAAGGAGAATTTAATTCTCTATTTAACGACATTACATTTGTAACTAAAATATTTTTTTAAGGGTACAAAAACATTTCTTTTTATTTAAATTCAACCAAATTACAACTAATGATTTAATTCATAACGTCCTTTAAAGTAACCAAATTATGCATAATAATTATTTTAAATTAAATGTTCCAAATGCCATCCATCGGTTCCTGCCATGACTTTCTGAAATAAATACTTAAAAAGCAAAAATAAGTAAAAATAATAATGGACACAAAAAGTTATCTCATAAACACTGAAACTTTTTGTCAAATGTTAAATCAGGCAAGTGATATTGGCATAGTTACTGTAATATTTATTGTCGTAAATATTTTTGATTTTGTGAATTGTCATCAGTTGTAAATTGTAATTTTTACTTTTGAATACTAAATTATGGCTCACCTAAATGAAACACAACGCATAGAAATATTAATTCTTAGCGGATGTGGAGATAAAAAAAGAACACAGAACGAGGTATGCAATTTATTCAACGCAAAATATCCAGACAGACCCATCAGCCAATCAACAGTAAGTAAAATAGTCCGAAAATTTGGAGAAACTGGGCACGTTAAACATATTCCAAACGCTGGGCGTCCTAAAATTGAAGACAATGTGAAACTTGATGTTTTATTAAATGTCCATGACAATCCTCACAGTAGTTCAACACAAATGGGTGAATATGCTGGAGTTTCCCAACGATCGGTATTACGTATTTAAAAAAAAAGAAAAATACCATCCCTACAAAATTCAACTACACCAGGAATTAAACGACGACGATCCCGATCGCCGGCTTCAATTTTCTGAAATTATGCAGGATTTATGTATCGGCAATCCACGTTTCATCAATCAAATCCTCTTTTCCGATGAAGCCACATTTTTTTACATGGTACCGTGAATCGTCAAAATTGCAGGTATTGGAGTCAAGAAAACCCACATTGGATGACTGAGGCACACACGCAATATCCTCAGAAAGTGAATGTATGGGCAGGGATCATCGATGACAGAATCATTGGCCCTTTTTTCTTTGAAGAAAATCTAACAGGAGAACGTTATTTAACTTTTTTGAGAAATCAACTTATACCTGTCCTTGCTAACATGTATCCAAATGCCAATAATGCAAATTTACCTAGTGACAATATCTGGTTTCAACAAGATGGAGCCCCTCCGCATTACGCACGTGAAGTACGTCAATTTTTAAATAATTGCTTTCCCAGGAGATGGATCGGAAGACGAGGTTTTATAGAGTGGCCAGCAAAGTCGCCAGATCTAACACCTCTAGACTTTTTCCTGTGGGGTTACATAAAATCAAAAGCTTATGTCAATAGACCCCAAAATTTACAGAACTTAAAAGATAGAATTAGGCATGAAATGAGTCTCATTACTCCAGAAGTCATCCGCAATGTACTTGATGAATGTGTCCGTAGATTCGCATATTGTTAAGAAACCGATGGAGGGCATTTCCAACATTTAATTTAAAATATTTATTATGCATAATTTGGTTACTTTAATGTACGTTATGAATTAAATCATTAGTTTGTAATTTGGAAATGTTTTTGTACCCTTAAAAAAATATTTTAGTTACAAATGTAATGTCGTTAAATAGATAATTAAATTCTCCTTCAAATGAGGTAACGCATTATACCGATTTCTATTTAAAAATTGACGATTACGTCACTACACCCACACCGGTGACGTCATCCTTACTCCATGTACGTTATAACATGGGTATTTTATAACAAAAATCGACCTGTTTCGGGATTACCCTCAAAACTCGACGGTTCTCGAAATAATGATAATATTCCATAAATTAGCCTTTCACTGTATAAATCTCCATCCTATTAAATATTATTTAATAGTATATTTAAATTAAGCGATAGTACATTTGGTATAATTGCTGGACACAAAATAGTTACTCTTCGAACCTCGAAATAAGAGTTTAAAATAAATAAACCGAGTTTTTTCTTACCTGTATAACATCATGAGATAATAGTTGGCTTCGTAAGTTGAATTAGGGAAAGTACTACAGGTGATGAATTTTTAACATAAGGTGGTGGTGGTACATTAGGTTTAAAGGGTTGCACCAAACTAACCTAAAAAATAAAAGCAAATAGCAGTAGTGACAGTAGTTTTGTATCAAAAAAATAATATTGTAATAGTCAAAAAAATTATCTAGTTTAATTCTTTAATCACCAACGTTGGGTTTTTGCTGTTTTTACTTCTTCATTTCTCCCTTAGGTACTATTTTTTTAATGTTTCGTACGGGCTTTCGAGGAGTTACCTGAAAACGGACCAGAAATAAAATTCTTTGGCTGCACACACCCGTCATTATGACTTCAGGTCACATGTACCGACAAAGCGAGTTCTGAATGGCTAATTAAGGCGGTCAATCGACTCACACCATGGAAAGGAGCAACGCTAAAGGCGATAGAGGGGAAAGATCTTCCTAGAACTCAGGTATGTGTGGCATACATACCTGACGAAGACAAAAAACCTCTAGGTACCGAAACTGTCCTTAACACACTGGAGAAGATGAATCGGGACCTAAAGACACGGGAATGGCAAGTGCTCCACTGTGAAAAGGACACTCCTGGACATTTTCCGTGGACGATGCATCTGTGAAGGCCAGAAAACTATCAAGTCAAAAGTTCCTAAGAAGGGGCAATTCAGGGACTTCTAAGATAAAAAGGGGTGAAGGTAATCCTTCTAAGGACTCTGGAAAGAAGAGTCCTCCTATCCAAGGGTAAAAATGGCTTATTAAATTTACCCAAGCAAACATCCAACATGACAAGGCTATCTATATACCATCGGCATGAGGTTTGCTAATGAGGTCATACTTAGATGTAGTCTTAATACCGGCACCTTGGATTAACGGGACAGGGGCCTCGGATCCATCTTAAAGAAGGTACTGTATTACAGGAGTACCTACAGAGTGTGCATTGTACTTAGGAAATGTAGTAACTGTTGTTTGCTTGCAGGTTTCTGTACAGAAGACGTGGTGTCCGCACAGCTCACCCTTCAGAAGGAGGGGAGCAGAAGGGATATAGTCGTATGCTTCGGATACTTCCCAAGTGAGCAAGGGGCAGCAAGTCCTCCACCTACAATGGTACGGAACGTAATCGAACATTGCAGGAAGAAGGAACTTCAAGTCTTCGCAGGGTGCAATGGGAACTCACACCGTGCGGCGTAGGGGAGCAAAAGGACCGACGAACGAGGTGTCTTCTTAAGAGACAGTGTGGAACTTACGCCGAATTCAAAAGGGAAACACTAGAGCTCTTCTGACAAAACCATTTCCCAGGTTTAACAATTATTGAGACGCAGATACGAACTTAAGACCTAAAACGATTGCCTCGACCTAGGAAGGAATGTTGGAAAATATCTGCAGAAATTATCAAGCCGGAGAATGTGAAGTGGGCTATAAACCACTTCCATAGAAATCTTCAGGTCTTTTTCCTGCCCTACTACAAAAAAGACTGGACGCATTCTGTTGTCCATTCTGACTTACTTAGGTACCAGGCTTGGTGCATTGTAAGGGTCGTTTAAATCAACAAGGTAGGACGAAAGGATAGCGTCATACCTAAACTCTGCACAAACTGATCTCGGACCTCGACAACCAGAGGATAGAGGTTATACCTATATTTTATACATACCGTTTTAAAATTTGGTGGTGGTTTCGTAAACATTGCTGGATCAATATCGAATTTATTATTTGTGTGCATGTTAAGTTCTCTTTGTGGTATTAACAATTATTTTCAGTTATATTCTGCAAAAATATACACTTGTTTGTTATAAGGCTTGGTCTGTCAAATGTCAAATACATAACAATCGATTTCGTTTCGAACAACGATGACGTCAAGCTATCTTTGGACCCCTTTTTGATGTTCTGCAAGACCATAAGACGTACGTTCGCTAAAAAATCGATCGCACGTGGTGGCCTGTGACGTCACTGCAGTCCTCGACCGTGGCCGTATTATTCCTATCTTGACAGTGCATTTTAGGTCATTTTCAATCGTCGTTTTTAGATTTATTGTAAAAATATTCAAAATTTTGACTGGTATTTATTGTGGATACATTAGTGTACGTTGCATTTTTGTGAAAAATATTTAAAACTGTTCTTTTAAACTCCAGTTCTGACTTTTAAATTTCATGTGTTACACTGCTTGGCTGGACATTGCTTGGTTAGTATCGTTGAGTGAATACATTTTTTATTTGACGTTTTCAGTGAGATAGTTTACTTAATTACTATTTTTTAGTATGTAGTATTTAGTATATGTTAATTTTAAATTTGGAATTAAAAATTCTTTATAGAATACATATTATGTCGCTCCATAAAACATTCACGGATTGTACTAGTAATATGCTGCAAATTGTTATGTTTTATTGTTTCTTTGTTTGTCAAAAAAACACTAGTTTTAGGTATGATTTTGAGTAATAATAATAAATTTACTTGAATATATTTTTAAATAAAAATAGAACTAAATATGTTTGAAATAGTGTTTTCTTTACTCTACCTATTTCCCAAATAATATTCAATAAATTAATTATATATAAGTATTAAAAAAGATTTTATGGGAATATTTATTATAAATTATAAGTGTTTAATCTTAAAAATCCAAATAGTGGTACGTTAGTATTTCAGAAATCATAAAAATGCTGTCTAATTCCTATTATTTCAATGCATTTATATGGTAAACGTTATAATGAAGGACTGCAGTGACGTCACACAGCTGGCGGACAAATCAGGCCGATTAGGCAATCTTGGTAAATGTTTATCATTCTTGGGTGATCTGTAGCACAGTTACGTAGCTGTCACAGGAATTATAAAAAATCTTATAACATCTGGCCCTAAAGTGAATATGTGGAATAGAACACCAAAGCAAGTATATAAATATAATACAAAATATGAATATAAGATGTAGTAAGAAATTAACAGTTTTCTCTAACCATCGTTCCTTGTTAGAAAATTCAGATATAATATTTATGTGTTTATCTACTCAAGAGGTTGTAAGAAATATCTTAGAAAATAGTTTTGGTATAAATGACCATTTTGGATTCTGTTTTACATAACAAAGGTAAAGTTTTTTTTTTAACACTGTTATTGATGTTAAGGTACTCGTACATTTCAGCCTTTTTCCTGCAAGTCTATTTTGAATTGACTACCTAAGTCGTGACGTCACTGGGCGGAGTTTATTTTTCCAAATAAAACAAAAAATTTAAAGCCCATGGATTTGAAGCACCTTTACTCTTTTTCTTTTCAATTTATTTCTTATTGTGAATTAAATAAGAGAGGTTGTAATTTGTTCTGTTCAGTGTTTGTGTATATTTATTGAAAACTTCAAGAATTTTTAAAGGTAGGTGTTTTTCTGTTATTTTAACACTAGGTTATAGGTTTTAGGTTATATTATGGAGTTGAATGGTTTTTAATAGTAAAGATTTTAATTAAAACATATTATTGGATTGAATTATGTATAAAATTATAATTTATTTCTAGAAAGAGCCCCTTTCGCAATGGTTATGTGTTTTGGACCTGACTGTAAGCATTACAGTGAGCAGAGAATATGCAAAATACCTACTTTGCTTTTCCATCCCATCCAAAAAAAATGGATCTCTTTGATAAGGTAGGTACCTAATATATAATATTATTAATATAATATAATGATATACAATTTTAATAAAATTAAAAAATATTAATAGGAGACAAGATAGAGAGCCATCAAAATTCTCATTAGTTTGCAGTTGTCAAAAAAATGCAGTCACAAAAAAAATGGGCCAACTTTAAAACTAAAAGGAGGTTAATCTTTGATTCCCCTGAAAAACGGTATGTAGTACATTTATATTTTTATGATAATATATGTACTCTTTCTACTTTTAATAAGGTAGGTTTGTTTTACAAGTACTTTTTTGCAGTAAACGAAATCCACTCTTAATTGATAATATGGAACCAGCAGGACCTTCAACTTCAGCGCCAACTTTAATTTCAGAACCATCCACTTCTAAACACCCTCCTGAAACTGCAAGTTCATCTACACCTGGCGATGATTTGCGTTCTGTTTTAAGATTATCTGGGGCATCATTGGATGCTGCACATTATTTCTTAAAACAAGAACTGAATAACTTATGCACCCAGTTCAGTTTTGAACATATAAAAAATAATGATTCACACATACTTATGTATACTGGCATACACAGCAATGGTTTATACGTGATTCTATTTGAATTAGTGGACAGTTTGAAAATAATTATGCTGGGTGGCAGGTAAAATTATTGCCAAAAATTGATAAAATACTAATGACGTTAATGAAATTATGTTTAAAGCTGTCACATGAAGATCTAGCTATACGCTTTAATTGCAGTTCATAAAACATTTTTTGTTGTATTATTTTAAATTAATAAAACAGACCTTATGAAAAATATTATATTTTACAAATTTTATAAACAGTATAAGTTTTAAACTAAAAAATCATAAAAATAATTGTATACATTGTCTGACCCAATATATTTATAATAAAGAAAAAAATGTTTAATTTATATATACTACAAACTACCTATTATTTCTGTTAGTTTTGGGAGGTAATGATTTACATAAAATGTTTCCAATAATAATACATTTTCTTTCCAAGAAGCATCACAATATACTACAACTGTTACAACTTCAAGTGGAGTCCATAAACATAAATAACATTTTAATTTTTTTAAAATACGTAGATTGCCTTGAATTTGATGATAATAATTGTGATTTTTATTAATGCATATATCTCCCTCTTCATTACATCATTTTTAAAGGAATATGGGCACTTCACCTCAACAATGGCATCATCACCAAGCCATTAGGACTTGGACTCCTAATATTCCTGAATTTGTCAGCCAAGTACCTGTGGGATAACATCTAAATTCAAATTTTCTTTTAAATGTTTCAGAGCATGCTTCTCATGACTTCTTTCCCACTGAATAGCCTTAATGCCATCGAGAGAATGAGCACCTACAATAGCAAAATAAAAATTAATATAAAAGGATATTAATGTTTCATGATTGTTTTCAAAAGTTGTGAATATAATTATGTAGCAAATGTATATACTTACCAATTAAAGTTTTATAAAGACTGCCTGAAGAAATAACTACTCCAAAATTACTAGTAGTATTTTTCTGTAATTTTTCTGATTAAAAACCAGTGTTCATTGGTAACTTGTCCTACTGTTAGAGCAGCAATATTTTTAATGTTTATTTAAGGCCAAATTGAATTCTGCAGATGAAATTATGATATCTTCAATAATGGGCAAATCTGCAGCATCTCAAAGAAGCCAACTAAAGCCCACAGTATTACCAAATACACTTAACTTGTTTTTAATGCAATCATTTGCTCTTGACTTAAAGGCTCTTCAACAGCAGTATATGGTTTTTGAGGATATAATTCCTCTGTAGTTTTTACTGCTCAATATTTTTGTTTTGGTGCATTCCATGTACATTCTCTATCTGTTACTGAAATATTATAGTGTCCAAATGCAGCTATATGGTGACATTTTATTCCTGTGGGTAAGCACAAGTTGCAGAAACAATATCACCCAATTTATTCAATGTAATCTGAAATAAGTTAATATTTAGTAGATATTACCATCATATAAAAAAAATCCAAACCTACCTCAGCTTTTTAAGTTTTATCTTTCATACTGGCATATATATCCCCTCTGATCATCATCAAATTAGCATCAAACTGCATATTTTTTACATGGTTCGACTCCAATAAATTTTTCACCTCTTTTAATAATTTTATTATCATTGTTTAAAAAATCATTAATATTTGAAAGCTTTAAAACATGTTTAAAAGCCATATTTTAATCACAAAATCTAAAAATATAAAAAATATTTTACAAATTAAATAAAACTTAACCTTAACTTTATGAAAATAATATTAAAACACTTACTTTTAAAAATTCTTGAAGTTTTCAATAAATATATACACACACACTCAACAGAACAAAATACAACCTCTCTTATTTAACTCACAATAAGAAATAAATTGAAAAGAAAATGAGTAAAAGGTACTTTAAATGCATGGGCTTTAAATTTTTTGTTTTGTTTGGAAAAATAAGCTCCACCCAGTGACGTCAGACTTAGCAAATTTTGACCATGCCTTCGCAAGAATGATAAAAAATTTACCAGGATTGCTTAATCCTATAAGACGTACGTTCGCCAAAAAATCGATCGCACGTGACGTCACTGCAGTCCTCGGCCGTATTAAAACGATTTTATGGGAATATTTATTATAAATTATAAGTGTTTATTCCTAAAAATCCAAATAGTGGTACGTTAGTATTACAGAAATCATAAAAATACTGTTTAATTCCTATTATTTCTATGCATTTATATGGTAAACGTTATTATGAAGGACTGCAGTGACGTCACACAGCTGGCGGACAAATCAGCCCGATTAGGCAATCCTGGTAAATGTTTATCGTTCTTGATGCCTTCGTACATTGCCGCAACTTTTGAGATTGTTTTTCGTCATTTGACAAGTGTTGTCAGTTTCTGAATATTTGAGGTTACGTTATCTTTAATTTAAAACATGGATTTTCATACAAATACAAACTGTAAGTACACACGAACTTCGGAATAAACCAAGAATGATAAACATTTTACCAGGATTGCTTAATCCCATAAGACGTACGTTTGCCAAAAATCGATCGCACGTGACGTCACTGCAGTCCTCGGCCGTATTAAAACGATTTTATGAGAATATTTATTATAAATTATAAGTGTTTAATCTTAAAAATCCAAATAGTGGTACGTTAGTATTACAGAAATCATAAAAATACTGTCTAATTCCTATTATTTCCATGCATTTATATGGTAAACGTTATAATGAAGGACTGCAGTGACGTCACACAGCTGGCGGAAAATTTCAGCCCGATTAGGCAATCCTGGTAAATGTTTATCGTTCTTGGGAATAAACATATAGATATTATCATAAAATACTTCAATGTTTATTATGCTTATAGGACAACAGGATAGAATCAGCTGACGTAAACTGACATTTCTGCCAACATAGATTTTGGGTTGTTCGATCAAAATTCCATAAAAACAGGCGAGATTGCGAGGATTTGACCTTGAATTAACAGAATTGTTTCTTTACTTATGTGCGCCTTTTTGTTAAAAGTCTGAAACGCATGCGCAGTTGTTTCACAAAAAAGCTAGCAATAGAATTGCGAGCAAAAGGCTGAAATGTACGAGTACCTCTATGTTCTTTCTGAAGAATACTGTTTGTATTAAAATGCATACAAGGTACAGTCGGCTTTAGAATAGCATATACATGTTAAATGTGAATTTCGTTTACCCACCGAAATTATAAAAACGCCCTTCTTATACAACAAAGGAATGGCAATTTTTAAAACGCCTTCATTAAATGGTTTTGGGAGATTAAGTGTATTTACAATGGTCGGTCATGTCCCGAATAAATAAGTTTATTTTTGTACTGATATAATAAAAAAAGGGATTTTAATCCCAAACAAACATTTATTATTGAGGGTTCCAAACTAAGTGAAGATGTGGGCGTGGACAACTGTTTAACTGATTTCAAATTTATTATTATTTAAACCGTGATTGGTTACACAAAATAAAAAGGCTGTCTATTCAATGTAAACGATTTTAGTTTGAAAATGTATATGCAATTCTGAAGCCGATAGTACATTCTGTAGAGTTGATTCCAAATTTATAGCGAAAGCTCCGGTTTTCCCACCTATCTTTACCGTCGACGCGAACGCTAGCGATTACTCTCTTATTCTCTTTATGAAATTGATTGTGTTAACCTTTACTTTTTGGAAGTTCATCTTACTAAGAACAATAAATAACTGCACAGTTAAACTAAACTTCCACTATTTATTCGAAAAATTCGCTTTAAAATTCAATTACAGCTGTTTCGCTATAACTAGCATCGTCAGATTGACATATTGAAATTACATGTTGTTTATTTGTAACTAGGTGCTTGATGTTGATAAGGAGTTAAGGCTAGACCAAGTAAGGAAGTAATAAGACATAACAATACTAAAGCCTAGATGTTATTAGCCCTAAGGGATTATCCTGGATGTATTTCCCTCTAAGATCAGTATAACTGTGCAATGATATATCAATATATATATATCATGATATATCTACACAATAATAAATAATAAACAATAAATAACTGTGCAGTTATTTATTGTTCTTATTATTCTCTTTAACAATTAATGTACCTATTGAGTTAAGATAATGTGGTTTGATTTATTTTGGCCACAATAACTTTCAAATAAAATAAATTCTTAAAAACAAATTATGTTGAGAATACATAGTGGTGGGAATTGTACAATAGGTGTCCAAATAAACAATTATCATAATGTTGATTCTCATACTTATTTTGAAGCTTGATGCAATGCTTAAAATCCCTATTTTCTGTTTAATAATGCATGTACCTGTATATATGCCTGTACCCCTATTCTTGAATTTCTGGAGCGCGGCTCTCTAAATTTAAAAATACCGCATTCTTGAAACGAATTCTACTAGTTAAAAATAGAAATTGTACTTCCTCAGTTTTATAATGGGGGATGTTATCTTATTAAATACTTATTGAAACATTTATTGGACCATATAAATTCTTTATTTAACACTAATATCACAGTTACATTGTTCTTTATGGTTAGACCACCAGACAGCAAGTGCCCCCCATTTCCTACGCCGGTATATATATAACCTTACATGCGCATGTGCGCTCAACTAACCTGAAGTATATCACACCCCTATTTTTAATTTTTACTTACAATTGCTGATATTTATTTTCCTAACTGATGTAAATGAAATAAATCTAAATAAATACATTTAAAACTAAATTTAAAAATTTGTGTTTTCCTACTTTATTTGTATCTAAAATTTGTTTTCGTCTGGGGTCTCTTTACTTTTATCTTACAAGCATTTACAAAGTTATATAATCATCTAATCTTGCTGCTTCTTTTTAGAACTTCTTCCCTCCTTTTCTATCTGTAGGTGGTTACTTGGTCCTGCCATGGCTGATGCCTCGAGTACTGTCTGGCGTCTATTGGCCCTGTCTTCCGGTCGGTCTTGGGCTTTGGTCCTCTCTTTCGGTCTTGGTCATTGGCCCTCTTTTTTAGTTGGTCTTGGACCTTGGCTATGATGGATGGATTGACTTGCTGGTGGTGGTCCTCCTCCTGCTCTTCATCACTATCTAAAGAAATAAAAGTTTCGTTACTTTCATTGTCATTACTATAATCATTTAAAATTAAATTTTTGTCTGTTTGTGCATTGTCTACTATTGGGTTAATTTTTCCCATATTGTCAATGTCACAGGTTGTGTGGTGATATTGGGTATTAGCCTTACTTGCATCATTTGTCGTACGTTTATAAGCTATCCTTGCTATCGGTCTTTGTATTACCTCTTCAGCTTCATGCCTGTTTTCGTCATTACAGCTTCTTCTGATTAGTTGGTTCATATGCCTTTTTTTCCATATCCTTCCATCTTCTAGTTTGCATAGATATACAGCTCTATCTATTTTTCTTATTATTCTAGCTGCAGCCCATGATATTTTGTTGTTCCCATAGTCTCTGGCCATCACCAAATCATCTTTATAAAACCGTTTTCTTCGTCTTACTCTGTTACTCTTTTTATTTATATTTTGATTTTCTTAAACTGGGGTGATTGTGGTATTTTGCCTTAAAAGATTGAATCTAGTCTTCAAATCTCTTCCAAACAACAGCTTTGCTGGTATTTCTTTCGTTGAGCTATGTTTTGCATTTCGATAATTCAACAAAAATCTTGATACTATATAGAGTTGACAATTTGACGTTTTTGTTTTCTCTATCTTCAATGGCTGCTTTTATCTTGGCTTTAAACGTCTTCACAGCGTTTTGAGCTTGTCCATTACTCTGCGAATGTCCCACCGGTATTGTTTTGTGGTTTATTCCATTTCTTTTATAAAACGCTCTTAGCTGTTTCGACACTAGTTGACTTCCATTATCCGTCACCCATGTCGTTGGTTTACCAAACATTGCAAAACATTCTCTCAGTTTTTCTTCAGTTTCCTCTGCTGACAGACTTCTCATTTGATATACAACTGGATATTTGCTATAAGAATCAATTATTATCAAAAAATGTTTACCATTTAAATATAGAAAATCCCCATGAATTCTTTTCCATGGTTCTTCTTCTGGTTCCCAAGGTGTCGGTATATATCTTGGTGGATTTTGCCTTTGATTTAGACATGGAATACAAGATACTATCACATTTTTCTATGTCTTTATCTATATTTGGCCAATATAGATAAGATCTGGCTAAACTTTTCGTTTTACTTGTGGCGAATTATTTGTTTTGTTTTGTCGTCACCGGAACGACAAGAAATTATTAATAAAAAAAAACTATCACTGTCAGGAGATATATAAAGTTGTTAGATTTAATGTTCTAAAAATAAAAGTGGTTTGTAAGATTGGAGTCGTTCCTTTATTGGTAACTGGTATCATCAGGCGTAAAAACCTTTAAATTGGTGACCCCGACGTTCCAACTACTTTGCTGGACCAAGTGAGTAATTTACCACTAATATCCTTAAACAAGTACCGACGTTGAACACAAATAATTTCTGTACCAATGCCCTCATTTTGCTTGGGCCTTTCGGATTGATCAGCAGCGAATTTCAATTCTGCAGTGATATGGGTAAACTATAAATTTTAAAACGAATCTCCATTCATCACCCAGCCGCCCACCTGGACATCATCCATCTGCCTCTCTGGACATCATCCATCATCGGTTTTTAGTATATATTTTATTCTGTAGGTTTAAGGGTTTTATGTAACACACCTCCCCGGAAAAAATTTGGTGAGTTTATTGTTTTCTCTTATTAGTACTTTAACTAGCATATCATTTTCGGCCCACAAAATATTTTAATAATTTTTTTTAAAGATTTTTAACATTTAATAATTTTAATATTTTTGATATTGACAACCATGTCAGATAAAGAGTTAAAAGAACGTTTGCTACAGTTGGAGCAGCAAAACGCCACGCTTCAGGAGCGGTTAGCACAATCATCTCCTAATACTGCATCAACTCCTGTAGTGTCTAGGGTCGCAGTGAAACTTCCACCTTTTGGGCAGATCGGCCTGCCATATGGTTTTCTCAAGCCGAAGCACAATTTAATATTGCTAACATAACAGCGGATGTTACTAAGTTTAATTATATAATTTCACAGTTAGACCAACGATTAGCACTCGAGGTGGAAGACATTATTACAAATCCTCCTTCTACTGAGACTAAATATCAAAAATTAAAAACGGAACTCATCAGGCGTCTTTCCGTATCAGAGGAGCAGCGGGTCTGCCAACTCATTAGCGAAGAGGAACTTGGGGACAGACGACCGTCGCAGTTTCTTCGACATCTACGTTCGTTGGCTGGTGCCGCTCTAGCTGATGACAACATTCTCCGCCAGTTATGGATGCGCCGCCTTCCGACACCTGTACAGGCTATTTTAGCATCCCAGTCTGAGTTGCCCTTAGACAAAATTGCTGATCTGGCGGACGAAGTAAGCGGAATTCGCACAAGTGCTCGCCGAGTTTCCTTCAATTACTCGACCACCTGGCTTACCTCGGGTAATTAAACATAATACAGTATACCACACCAGGACCACCCATCTGTAGTCGTCCACGTCGTTTGACTCCTCAAAAGCTCATAGCTGCAAAGCGAGAATTCGAGGACATGGTGAAAACTAGTACTGCAAGACCATCTAAGAGTCCTTGGTCGTCGCCTCTACATCTGGCCACGAAAAAGGATCAATTCTGGCGTCCATGTGGCGATTATCGCGCCTTGAACGCGAGGACCATTCCCGATCGGTACCCTGTCCGTTATATAAACCACTTTGCCCACAACCTTTCTGGTGCTACAATCTTCAGCACCATCGACTTGAGTTAAAGCATACAACCAGATCGCTGTACGGGAAGAGGATATCGAAAAGACTGCCATCATTACTCCGTTTGGTCTCTTCGAAACCCTTTCATGACTTTTTGGGTTAAGAAACGCTGGTCAAACCTTTCAGCGGTCAGCGGTTTATAGATGAGGTGACACAGGGCCTCGATTTTGTTTTTCCATATGTAGATGACATTTTGGTATACTCAAAAGACGAGACTCTTCACAAAGAACATCTACGTATCTTGTTTAGACGTCTTGAGGAATACGGTGTGGTCGTTAACCCTTCTAAATGCTTACTTGGTGCCAAAGAAGTTGTGTTCCTGGGCTACCAGATTAGCGAACAAGGAACCCGTCCTCCTAGGGATCGTGTCCAATCCCTGCTGGATTTCCCACCACCTAAAACCGTACAAGGCGTTCGTCGTTTTTTACCGAATGCCGCGCAGTATCAGGCTCCTCTAATAGATGCATTAACGGCTATAAATGGAAAAGGTTCTAAACCGTTTACATGGACATCTGAACTACTTAACCATTTTGAGGAATGCAAAAATAGTTTGTCCAATGCCACGCTTTTGCAACATCCTGTCAACGACGCTCCCCTTGGACTGTTTACAGACGCATCCAGCGTTCACATCGGCGCGTGCTTACAACAACAAGTTGATGGACAGTGGTGTCCCCTAGCATTTTTAGCAAAACAATGACTTCTAAACAGTCACAATGGCCTGCCTATTACAGGGAGTTGTTGGCAGTGTGTAGTGGATAAATAAATAAAATATAAAATAATTTATTGTGCAACTTAATTAATTAAAGCTATTGACCGATGGTTACAAAGGTGGTAATAAGAGTTCATTACACTTCCTGGCTGAGTCTAAGTATATGTACATATTGTAGTATCATTATAATTATATTATAATTATAACGAGTAGTCAATAAACTGAACCGAAAGCAATAAGTCGTTTCCTTTTATTCTTTTAAATATATATATATATATATATATATATATATATATATATATATATATATATATATATATATATATATATATATATATATATAAACTTGTACCAAACTAGTTTATCACATGGCGATCCTGCCAGTCCTAAAAAAAATTGGAAAATTTAACTGGGAAATGTAATCTGTTCAACTATAAAAGAAAAAAAAGAACTGTAAAAATGGGACAGACACAATCTAAAGAAGAAATTGTCATAGCCCAAGCAGGAAACAGTGGCGGTCTCACAAATACTCTAAGTTAAAGGAGGGAGGTTTTTTCTTTAGCAGAGATTCTTGGACTGGTTGCATTTATTGGTTTGCTGGTGATCATCATCTACTTTTTGGTGAAACGATGCAAGAGACATTTGGAAATTAGGATGAGTCAGGAGTTAGCGTAGTGAAAAAAAAACAATAGTTATTTGAAAGGATTACAGTGATTAGTGAAAGTGCAAAAAACCAAAATGAACCAAGGTATTTGTAGTTTTAATTTTTTTTATGTACTGTATAGTCACAAATGAGTAATATAGAGATATTTAATAATTTATATGAAGAGGTTAAAACGTTTAAATTAAATATAAGAAAGAAATTATCTTTTCTTTAACAAAGGCGTTATAGTTTATATGTTAATAAACAACAAAAGTCTGAACTAAACAGACTAGAAAATAAATTAAAAAATTATAGAAAATTATACAATTCCTCATCTCATAGCTTAGAATCTATTAACGAAGCTAAACTAATTGTAGAATTAATAGAGAAAACTATTTTTAAAATAAGCAAAACATTAGAAGATAGGTTAGTAACTATTACGCATTTAGTTAGTAGTAAAGACGCTGGGGGCAATATGGGAGAGAAATTCGATTTAAAAACGGCTTCTGGGTTAATTCCTTTAATTGGCCAGACTGAGGATTCGGTAAAACAGTTAATTGATGCCATAGAATTATACGACAGCATTCTAGATGAGACGGGAAAAAAGTTCTTAGTTACATATGTATTAAAAACTAGATTGACACAAACTGCTAAACTAAAATTACTTTCAACTTACAATTCTAGTGCAGACTTAGTTAAAGACATTAAAAAACACCTGTTAACAAAACAATCTGCAGCTTCTTTATCACTAAAGTTGCATACAATAAAACAGAAAGACAAATCAATCGATGCCTTTGGGAAATCGATCGAAAAGTTGTTGGTCAATTTAACATTAGCGCAAGCGGATGGCGACGACGGCGAGGCACAAATTTTAAAATTAACTAACGAAAAATTGGCAATTAATGCTTTTGCTAACGGTAGTAAGGTCACGGAATTATCAATCATTAAACGAGGCGATAAGAGGAGCGAAAGATGAAGAAACTACCTCAAATTCAAATCCTCAAATTTTTAGTATACGCGGTAAATCCAGGTCTAGTTTTTTTAATAATGGCAATAGAGTATTTCATAGGGGAGTTCATAGTTACTCTCAAAACAGAAACCAATTTTCTACAAATCCAAGTTCGTCTAGGTTCCAAAATTCGTCCAGGTATCAAAATTCTTCCAGATATCTTAATCGGGGATACAACCGTGGTATAAGAGCTCGTGGTAATAATAATTACGGAAGAAATGCTAATGTAGGTCAAGCTCCACGTAATTTTTTCATAAATAACGACAATAACCAAAATAGTAGTAATAATAACAGTGAAAATGTTTTTTTCGTTCCTAATAGTAATGGGGATAATAACTATGTAACATTTAATATAAACGGCTTAAATTATATACGAATGAAAAACGGAACTAGAGATTTAGTTTTCTTATTAGAAAGCGGCGCTTCTGTAAGTGTTATTTTTTTATCTAGTATTACAAAAAATCAGGTTGTTGATACTACAAATAGAATAAAAATAAAAGGCATATCTGGGTCAACAATTACGAAAGGGTCAGCGAATATTTTACTAGAATATGATAACATTAAGGTAGGTCATAGTTTCCAAGTAGTAAATGACTTTGAGAATAATATAAACGGTGTAATTGGATCAGATTTCTTTGTTAAAAATTTTGCAGTTTTAGATTATTATGTTCTATTTTTATGTTAATGATAAGAAGTTATCTATTCCGCTAGAATCAAAACAAAGTAACTATAATGAAATTGATTGTGTTAACCTCTACTTTTTGGAAGTTCATCTTACTAAGAACAGTAAATAACTGCAGAGTTAAACTAAACTTCCACTATTTATTTGTAAAATTCGCTTTAAAATCAATTACAGCTGTTTCGCTATCACTAGCATCGTCAGATTGACATATTGAAATTACATATGTTGTTTGTTTGTAACTAGGTGCTTGATGTTGATAAGGAGTTAAGGCTAGACCAAGTAAGGAAGTAATAAGACATAACAATATTAAAGCCTAGATGTTATTAGCCCTAAGGGATTATCCTGGATGTATTTCCCTCTAAGATCAGTATAACTGTGCAATGATATAGAAAAACCAGGAAAAAACTAAATAATGCGTATCTTTACAATAACTAATATATTTTTGTTGCAATTACGTCTTTTGATGTATAAACTGAAGACTCAATCAAAGTAAATATTTTAATAGTGGAGAACTTCCAAGAGTTATTTGTTCATTAACTACTTTCAATTGTTGATCTGGTAGATGTCTTTATTTTAAGTTCTTCGAGGAAGTCTAAATTTTGTTTTTTATCACAAATATGTAGTATTTGAATGTTATTGGTGTGTCTACGTGTGAATTTCGTACAGTAAAGACGTATAAAAGAGTGCTCTTGTAACATGCTTGTCGCCTGTTACGTACCCATTACTATATAATACTAATCACCGTACCAATAGCCACTCCCAATACACCCTTATATATTACAGTTAACTACATATTATAGAAACCTTTTTTACCGACTCATATTTGCGCACAATACACCAAAACTCGACTAGCGAGTCAAATTATGGATTGGTACCCTTGTGACAGCACAACCCCGCCCTGTCAAAAAAGCTAATAAATACGCTGAATATTCTTGTTTCGCCCCTTTTGCTGCACCCGCCTAGTTGAAAGACAACGCTTTGACGCCTCATAAGCGTCCATGTGCTGTGTGGCCATATCTCTTCGACATTGGTTGACGTTGTAAGTACAAATTTTAATTATTATGTCTCACTGTTTATTAATACGATTTACTTGGCACAAAGGAGTACTTTGTATAATAATTTCACAATTTCTATCGTTTAAAAATTCATGTAATGTAGCAACCTGTCTCAAGGACAAACTCTTTTTATAATCCACACCCCAGGTAAGAATGTTACTTTTAGATTAAAATACCCACTAAATTGATACCTAGCTAGGCAATCTTTCCTGTACACAAAAAAAACACATTTTTTGCTAAATTCTAAGCTCACAAGCTTTAGCACGTGGCTTCAGTCGTTAGTTTTAGTTATACAATTAAATAAAAATATTATAGAGACACAAAACACTTTAAAAACACTTTTTTAACAGAATAAATCCATTTAGAGACAAATGTATGATTGTTTCAAAACTCTAGTAATTAAAAGCAGTGTTAAACCTCTTGTTAGTCTATTACAATTAATTATACATGTTTTTATTCAGAAACACATTAGTTAAATGCTAATTTTTGCATTATTAAGAACAGGACCGGCTTCACCGCCCTGAGCATAAATAAATTTGAATATTTTTTCATTTCATTTGTTTTAAAACTCATGGACGTTGTACCGGGAGACTTGAAGACAAGATAATTTATTTATTTATTAAAACAGTAATTTACTGTCCATCTTAAGTCTACCCAGTGCCAACGCCCTACCTTTTTAATCCTGTCTCATACCTTTCTTCACTTTTAGTTAAGACGCAACCCCTTAAGTCGGAGCTAAAATCTAAGTTGGAGCTTAAATAAAACTCTAAGCTAGAGCTTAAATAAAAATTTCAAGCCGGAGATAAATCAAATACAATCCATGATGCTAGAACCTATGCTGTGTTAGAGCCATCCCACATCACCGTAGTCAAGCCGAACTGAAACCGAAGCCATCCCTGATGTTAGAACCCATTCCATAGACCGAACTACATCACCAATCATCTGCAAGACCCCCAGGCTGAAGTCAACCATCTGGATAAGCGCAACAAACAAAGTTAAGTCCTTTTTCTATGATTCCTACCGTTCAACAAAAGTAATTACAGTTTAAATAAATATCAATATTTTTAAATAACCGTTTTATTTGTGTACCTTAGACTGCAAGTCTTAAGGGCGTAACGTGTTCGGTTTCTGTTAATGTAGTTTCTCTGTTTCTTTAGTTTCAGTAAATTAATTACAAGGTGTTTCTATCTTTCTCACCTTAGTTTTGATATTGTCTGTTATTTAATCGCAAACGTATAAAAGATAGTGGCGCCCTCTTTTCTTGTATATTTCCTTTTCCTTCTACTATAGGCACTAACATGGAGTCGATCCACCCCCTGTAGAGAGTGTCTCTTAGCCGGGAACTCTTCTCTGGGAGAGATATTGTCTTTTTACAAACTGGCGCCCTTGTTGGTAGTCTATATAGTTGGACTGGAAAGGTATACAAATTTTTGTTCTATCAGTTTTTGATTTACTAATTTTTGTCATAGATTTTTGATAACGTCCATATAATTTTTTCTTTGCTGAGTGATAATTTTTTTTCGAACACTTTTTGAGTATTGTCAAGTAAAGCTCTATTGAAATGAATCTTTTTACTGCCTAAAGAAATATAGTTACTTAGCCTTAATTATCTATTAACATTTAGTACATTTTTTTTTTAAAAAATTTGAAAATATTTCTGAGTTGAAACAATTACATGTTTGAATTTTTAAATAACAATTATTGACAATTTAAGAAGTAATTTTGAAATATTTTTGAGTATTAGTTTACTATTTTATTTTTGAGTTTTATACATGCTAATACAGTATTACACATACATTTTGTTGTTCGATACCTGTGTTGTCTTGGTTTTGGACTTTTGATATTTGACTTTTATGTTTATTTGAGTATTAAACTTCTATGGATTTTTGATTCCTATGCTGTTTATTTAGTTTTGAGTACCTGCTCGTTGACTTTTAGGCCCATTTAAGGTTTAGCTATCTGTTAGTTATCTCCATGCTTAGTTGGAGTCATTATTTTGGATTTTAGGTTTCTATTATTAGATTTTAAAGTTCATTTGGAGTTTGGATACTTGCCTGTTTTTGTTGTTGTTGATTATTGTTGTCGTTGTACTCAGATACACTATCTTTTGTCCTTATCTTTTGAGTATCGTGAGTATTTTGAGTAAAGTATTTTCAAAATGCAGGCTAATCATTTAAAATCATTTGAGCTTTCTTATGAAATCAAAATAAGAAACTTTCCTGTCCCTGATACCGTTGAACAAAAGCGCAGAGTTCTAACAGGTCTCCTTGCTAGGGAAAACGCTAATAGAAGTTTTTCGTCTCCAGTTAATACATATACCTTTGAAGAAGACATAACAGAAATTACAATTACAATTGAGGAATTAACAGACATAATTAATCAATTTAATGGAAACAAAACTGAACCAGTATTTTCTAGAATTAATTCGAGACTGACACATGTTACTAACAGACTCAACAGACTAAACGCAGAATCTAACGAAGAATTACAGACAAGAGACACCCTAACAAACAGACTTATACTTCTGGAAGCCGACCTTGACACAAAAACAACACCAACATTCAGCAATAGAACAGAACACAACACATATTCAAACACACATTCAAACTTCTCACCTTCACAATCAAACACTCCCAATCAATCAGAAGCCCCTTATCATAAACATGACCCTGTTTACAAATGGAATGTTTCCTTCACAGGTAAAAATGAATCTCTTCATTTGTTTTTAGAAAAAGTTGAAGTCCTTAGAGTTTCTAGAGGTGTCACTGAAAATGAGCTTTTTCTGCAATCATGCGAACTTTTTAAAGATAATGCTTTTACATGGTACCTGAATAATCGTAGTAAGTTCCAATCTTGGAAAGATATTGTTACAAAATTAAAAGCCGACTTTTTGCCTTATAGTTATGAGACTGATTTAGAGTTAGAGATTTCTAATCGCACCATGGGTGCTAATGAACCTGTTGCAGTATATATTTCTTCCATGATAGGACTTTTTAATCGTTTATCGAATGAAGTTGATGAACGTACCCGTGTTGCAAAGATTCGTCGTAATCTTTTACCGTCTTTTATCTCATCCTTGGCACTTCATGACCCGCAAACAGTGGATGAACTTACTGAGTTGTGCAAAAGAATTGAGGAATCCCGTGTTTGGTCTGACAGATATAGATCCCCGTCTTCTAGCAATCCCAGATTACTCGAACCAGACTTGTCTTGCCTTTATGTTTCATCACCTTCGAATATTAGACAAAGAGTCCCTGCTAATGTAGCCACACTAACTTCCTTGGTTTGTTGGAATTGTGACAAAACTGGTCACTCCCATTCACAGTGTTTTTCCCCCAAAAATATCTTTTGTTACGGCTGTGGTGCTAAAAACACCACAAAACCCAAATGTCGCAATTGTGCACAAAAACTCGAGACTGACTGGCCCACCGAATCTGGCCGCTGTGTCCAGTCAACCCCAACCAACCACGTCCCAGCCAGGCAACTCCAGAAGACAGAACAGACCAAACAGGCCTTCAAACACAACCCCAAACAACACACCGACAAACCAAAACTAACTTTTTCCACCCCCGCTTCTGATTGGAACAATTACCTAGCATTCGTTAAAGAGTTTCTATCGTCAAACCATTCAGACACAAATAAAACAAATAAACCACTACCCTTACTGACAGAACAAACCTCAAACACAACACCACATACTGCAGACAACAAAACTTCTACCTGTAACATGCCAATTGCCTCACCCTCATTACAACAAAACATTGCCCCATTTACTAGCAACACATGTCCTCTGTTTGCTAAAAAACCCAATGATAATAGACCGTACCTTAGTGTCAAAATTTTAGACAAAACTGTTTTAGCCATGGTTGACACAGGCAGTAACT
This sequence comes from Ophraella communa, assembly GCA_035357415.1. Taxonomy (NCBI): domain Eukaryota; kingdom Metazoa; phylum Arthropoda; class Insecta; order Coleoptera; family Chrysomelidae; genus Ophraella; species Ophraella communa. The sequence continues at coordinate 45,388,509 of CM068986.1, read as the reverse complement.
CTACTGTCCTTGGAAATCAAGGTTTTGCTCTGTTACATTCTTTACATTTACCTATTGAGTATGACCCTAATTTTAGTATTACCACTGCTGATGGAGTACCTCAACAGTATATGGGATACATTTCCGCACCTGTAACTGTAAACAATATCACTAAAACAATTAAAATAATAATAATACCGTCAATAACACATAATCTTATTTTAGGCATGGATTTTTTAAGTTTATTTCAAATTGATATGAGTTTTCATGATCTGTCATATACAATATTATCTTCTAACTGCGTCATTAATACAATACAATCTGCTTCTACACTCACTACTGACGAAAAAGACAAACTTGACAAAATTATTGAATTATTTTCTTCTCTCGCTCCTTCCGACCGAATTGGTAGAACTCATCTTGTACAACATGACATAGACACTGGTAATGCAAAACCAATTGCACAACGTCAATATCCTTTATCCCCAGCCATGCAAGAACTTTTAGTTAAAGAAGTTGAGGAATTGCAACGTTTGGATGTTATCCAACCCTCAAACTCACCTTGGTGTTCACCTCTTTGGGTAGTCCCGAAGAAATCTGGAGAATCTCGTTTATGTTTTGATGGTAGAAAATTAAATAAAGTAACCACTCCGGATTCTTACCCCATGGCCCAAGTAGACGTTATTCTTAGCAAACTCCGAGATGCAAAATTCCTTACTTCCATAGATTTAAAAAAAGCTTTCTTACAGATACCTCTTACTGAATCTTCTCGCCCCAAAACTGCTTTCGCCGTGTATGGTTTAGGTTTATTTGAGTTTAAGACTACTCCTTATGGATTAATTAATGCACCCAAAACCATGGCACGATTAATGGACATCGTCATAGACCCTTCCTTAAGGCCATACTGTTTTTGCTATTTAGATGACATTATTATCGCTACCCCCACTTTTGAACTTCATTTAGAAATCCTTAGTAAACTATATCTTCGCCTTAAAGAGGCAAACCTTACCGTAAATTTTAAGAAATGTGAATTCTGTAGAGACTCCCTTAAATTTCTTGGCTTTGTAGTCGACAAGGCTGGTCTTCGAACTGATGAAGACAAAGTTTCTGCTATCTTAAAGTATCCCGCACCTAAAAACACTACGGAGATTAAAAGACTTATTGGCTTAATTGGCTGGTACCGCCGTTTCATTAAAGACTTTTCTACTGTTTGTTCCCCAATTACTGATCTTCTTCATGGCAGAAAAAAAGGCCAACCTATTTCCTGGACCCCTGAAGCTGAAACAGCTTTTCATGAAGTCAAAAAACGCCTCACTTCTAGTCCCATTCTTGCAAGCCCTGACTTTTCCAAGACATTTATAATTCAGACTGACGCTAGTGACACTGGACTTGGTGCAATACTTTATCAACAATGTGACGGTATTGAGCACCCTATCGCATACGCAAGCCGCACTTTAAATAAAACTGAAAGAAAATATAGCACGACAGAGAAAGAACTTTTAGGTGTTATCTTTGGTGTAGAAAAATTTAGGGGCTATGTTGAAGGAACCCATTTTATTCTTGAGACCGATCATTCTTCTTTGCAGTACTTGTCGAAACTTTCGAATCCTTCTGGACGCTTAGCTCGTCTCTCCCTTAGACTGTCCCAATTTGATTTTGAGATTAAACACAGAAAAGGAACCACAATGGTCGTTAGTGATGCACTGTCCCGTTCAGTCCCAGAAATTTCCGTTATTGACACCACCACCTTCAAACCAGACGCCTGGTACACTGCCATGATCAACAAAGTAAACAATAATCCTGAATCATTTCCAACCTTCAAAGTAGAAAATAACATTCTGTACAAACACGTCTTTTCTTCAAACCCCATATCTAGCAACCTGTCTAATTGGAAAATTGTAGTCCCTACCCCAAACAGGGTTGATGTCCTAAAAACTTTCCATGATAATGAAACCAGTGCACACCTTGGCATTTCCAAAACTATTGCCCGAATTTCAGAAATCTATTACTGGCCAAAACTCAGAAGCACTGTATCTCGTTATGTAAATAAATGTTCCGTTTGTTCTTCCTGTAAAACCCAAAATTTACCTAAGGCAGGTGTAATGGGTCAATACAAAGACATTAATTTTCCTTGGCAATGGATTTCAGCTGATTTAATAGGTCCATACCCCCGATCCAAAAGTGGCAATAGATTCGTTCTAGTTATTACTGATTGGTTTACAAAATTTTGTCTCGTTCATCCCATGCAGAATGCTACAGCTGCCGGCATCGTCAAGTTTATTGAAAATCAAGTTTTTCTTATATTTGGAGTACCACAAATATTTTCCGTTGACAATGGCACAGTCTTTACGTCCTCTCTGTTTAAAAATTTAATGGATCAGTATAAAGTACAAAAAATTTTCTATAATGCACGCTATCATCCACAAGCAAACCATACCGAAAGAACCAATAAGACAATAGTTACTGCCTTACGTTGTTACATTCATGACAATTCTTCACACAAAAATTGGGACGCATCATTACACAAAGTTGCTCAAGCCATAAGAACCGCAAAACATGACGTTACAGGCTATTCTCCTGCCTTCTTAAACTTTGCTAGAAACGTACCGTTAAGCGGAGACTTTTATGGCGCAATTTCCGATAATGCTACCAATTCCATTCACACAGCAGACAAACTCCAACTAATTGACGACCTACAGACCCTTCCCAAACTTTACATTGACGTACGCAAAAAACTTAAACAAGCTTATGATAGGAACGCAAAATATTACAATTTACGAAAAAGAGATGTAGAATACCATGTTGGCGACCGATTGTGGAAAAAGAATTATGTACTTTCATCAAAAACCGATAATTTTGCAGCTAAATTTGCCCTAAATTCATACCCTGTATTGTTCATAAAGTAATTTCCAAACTTGTTTATAATCTCAGAGATCTCTCTGGCAATGACCTTGGAAACTGGCATGTTACAGATTTAAAAACCCAGTTTATTGACGTTGAAGAAAAACCTACCTGACGATTTTGACGAAACACAAAACAACTAAGACAACCTAGTTTAGTGTATTACTATTTTAGCCCTTTCGGTTTATTAACATTTTAGTTTTAGTTCATAACCATTAGTTTTAGTTCTTTCCCTTCTTCCACCATTTTACTGTTATTTTGTTTACCCATACTCAACTTGGCTCCCCCATTGACTTTCCCCCGTGTAGAAAAGGAAGTAGACCAAGCTACATGGAGTTTATACCGTTCTCCGGACAAAACGGCTCCTTTTCTTATCCCGCATAAATTTCATTCTGTTGAACCACATTAGAATACCGGATAATTTGATAACACAACCGTGAAGCTCTACATTGCTAAAAATGTATTTTACTGTCCCTTCAATTTTTGGCCCCCATTTTTTGTTTTATATATTCCCCCACCGAGTTTTCTTACAGTTTCTCAAACAAAAAACATGGTATTTTGTTAACTTAGAGTCTACGATTGACGTGTCACGAAAGGCGTCAGGCCCCAATTGGATCGGGTTGGCCTCTGCTGGGTGGCGGCTTGCGCCCAGTATATAAACATAATAGGTCCGAAAAAAAAAAAAACGACTGCTTAGTCCTTTTTTTCTTCTTATTCGCACTTCTCTTATCTAATACCTTTATATTTCTCTTTCCTAAAACTATCTTTTCCTTTCTTACCGTATCGTTAATAATTTAACTTTTTTCGCCTTAATCTTTCAGGTTGGCCAAACATTCATAAAGTTCTGTGCTGACGTACCGTATTCCTTAACAGGGTCATGGGTATAGTGTTAGTTTTACTTTTTATCTTCTTACCGTATATCTAACCATCCTACTTCCGTACTTACAAGCCTTAACTAACACATTACCTACATTTAATTTTTTTAACTGTTATCTCTTACCGTTGCAAATTTAAGCCTATCTATGTATTGTTTTTACCTGACCTTACCTCTTGCGTTGCCGCACTGTGACTTTTGTTTTTGCCATTATGAGTTTGTCGTATGTTCCGTGTGGAACACTGTAAATGTTGTCGCTTCGCCAAACAACTGTTGACCGGTGAATGGTGATTCACCTTTGGTGATGTCTTGTGACAAATTTTTTGCTTTTCACTGGGAGACATTTGGGCCGGACATTCTTTGTCAAATTCAGGCTGGCAGCACTTATCGTGTTTCAAATTAATTCTTCTTCACAAAGAACATCTACGTATCTTGTTTAGACTTCTTGAGGAATACGGTGTGGTCGTTAACCCTTCTAAATGCTTACTTGGTGCCAAAGAAGTTGTGTTCCTGGGCTACCAGATTAGCGAACAAGGAACCCGTCCTCCTAGGGATCGTGTCCAATCCCTGCTGGATTTCCCACCTCCTAAAACCGTCCAAGGCGTTCGTCGTTTCGTCAATTTTTACCGTCTTTTTTTACCGAATGCCGCGCAGTATCAGGCTCCTCTAATAGATGCATTAACGGCTATAAATGGAAAAGGTTCTAAACCGTTTATATGGACATCTGAACTACTTAACCATTTTGAGGAATGCAAAAATAGTTTGTCCAATGCCACGCTTTTGCAACATCCTGTCAACGACGACGCTCCCCTTGGACTGTTTACAGACGCATCCAGCGTTCACATCGGCGCGTGCTTACAACAACAAGTTGATGGACAGTGGTGTCCCCTAGAATTTTTTTACAAAAAAAAAAGACTTCTAAACAGTCACAATGGCCTGCCTATTACAGGGTATTGTTGGCAGTGTGTAGTGGATAAATAAATAAAATATAAAATAATTTATTGTGCAACTTAATTAATTAAAGCTATTGACCGATGGTTACAAAGGTGGTAATAAGAGTTCATTACACTTCCTGGCTGAGTCTAAGTATATGTACATATTGTAGTATCATTATAATTATATTATAATTATAACGAGTAGTCAATAAACTGAACCGAAAGCAATAAGTCGTTTCCTTTTATTCTTTTAAATATATATATATATATATATATATATATATATATATATATATATATATATAAACTTGTACCAAACTAGTTTATCACATGGCGATCCTGCCAGTCCTAAAAAAAAAATTGGAAAAATTTAACTGGGAAATGTAATCTGTTCAACTATAAAAAGAAAAAAAAGAACTGTAAAAATGGGACAGACACAATCTAAAGAAGTAATTCTCATAGCCCATGCAGGAAACAGTGGCGGTCTCACAAATACTCCTAAGTTAAAGGAGGGAGGTTTTTTCTTTAGCAGAGATTCTTGGACTGGTTGCATTTATTGGTTTGCTGGTGATCATCATCTACTTTTGGTGAAACGATGCAAGAGACATTTGGAAATTAGGATGAGTCAGGAGTTAGTGTAGTGAAAAAAAAACAATAGTTATTTGAAAGGATTACAGTGGTTAGTGAAAGTGCAAAAAACCAAAATGAACCAAGGTATTTGTAGTTTTAATTTTTTTTTATGTACTGTATACTCACAAATGAGTAATATAGAGATATTTTATAATTTATATGAAGAGGTTAAAACTTTTAAATTAAATATAAGAAAAGATAATCAACAAAGGCGTTATAGTTTAGATGTTAATAAACAACAAAAGTCTGAACTAAACAGACTAGAAAATAAATTAAAAATTATAGAAAATTATACAATTCATCATCTCATAGCTTAGAATCTATTAACGAAGCTAAACTAATTGTAGAATAAATAGAGAAAACTATTTTTAAAATAAGCAAAACATTAGAAGATAGGTTAGTAACTATTACGAATTTAGTTAGTAGTAAAGACGCTGGGGGCAATATGGGAGAGAAATTCGATTTAAAAACGGCTTCTGGGTTAATTCCTATAATTAATCAGACTGAGGATTCGGTAAAACAGTTAATTGATGCCGACAGCATTCTAGATGAGACGGGAAAAAAGTTCTTAGTTACATATGTTTTAAAAACTAGATTGACACAAAGTGCTAAACTAAAATTACTTTCAACTTACAATTCTAGTGCAGACTTAGTTAAAGACATTAAAAAACACCTGTTAACAAAACAATCTGCAGCTTCTTTATCACTAAAGTTGCATACAATAAAACAGAAAGACAAATCAATCGATGCCTTTGGGAAATCGATCGAAGAGTTGTTGGTCAATTTAACATTAGCGCAAGCGGATGGCGACGACGGCGCGGCACAAATTTTAAAATTAACTAACGAAAAATTGGCAATTAATGCTTTTGCTAACGGTAGTAAGGTCACGGAATTATCAATCATTGAACGAGGAGATAAGAGGAGCGAAAGATGAAGAAACTACCTCAAATTCAAATCCTCAAATTTTTAGTATACGCGGTAAATCCAGGTCTAGTTTTTTTAATAATGGCAATAGAGTATTTCATAGGGGAGTTCATAGTTACTCTCAAAACAGAAACCAATTTTCTACAAATCCAAGTTCGTCTAGGTTCCAAAATTCGTCCAGGTATCAAAATTCTTCCAGATATCTTAATCGGGGATACAACCGTGGTATAAGAGCTCGTGGTAATAATAATTACGGAAGAAATGCTAATGTAGGTCAAGCTCCACGTAATTTTTTCATAAATAACGACAATAACCAAAATAGTAGTAATAATAACAGTGAAAATGTTTTTTTTCGTTCCTAATAGTAATGGGGATAATAACTATGTAACATTTAATATAAACGGGTTAAATTATATACGAATGAAAAACGGAACTAGAGATTTAGTTTTCTTATTAGACAGCGGCGCTTCTGTAAGTGTTATTTTTTTATCTAGTAATACAAAAAATCAGTTTGTTGATACTACAAATAGAATAAAAATAAAAGGCATATCTGGGTCAACAATTACGAAAGGGTCAGCGAATATTTTACTAGAATATAATAACATTAAGGTAGGTCATAGTTTCCAAGTAGTAAATGACTTTGAGAATAATATAAACGGTGTAATTGGATCAGATTTCTTTGTTAAACATTTTGCAGTTTTAGATTATTATGTTCTATTTTTTATGTTAATGATAAGAAGTTATCTATTCCGCTAGAATCAAAACAAAGTAACTATAATGAAATTGATTGTGTTAACCTCTACTTTTTGGAAGTTCATCTTACTAAGAACAGTAAATAACTGCACAGTTAAACTAAACTTCCACTATTTATTTGAAAAATTCGCTTTATAATCAATTACAGCTGTTTCGCTATAACTAGCATCGTCAGATTGACATATTGAAATTACATGTTGTTTGTTTGTAACTAGGTGCTTGATGTTGATAAGTAGTTAAGGCTAGACCCATGGAAGTAATAAGACATAATTATATTAAAGCCTAGATGTTATTATTTATGTATTTCCCTCTAGGATCAGTATAACTGTGCAATGTAGAAAAAAACCAGGAAAAAACTAAATAATGCGTATCTTTACAATAACTAATATATTTTTGTTGCAATTACGTCTTTTGATGTATAAACTGAAGACTCAATCAAAGTAAATATTTTAATATTGGAGAACTTCCAAGAGTTATTTGTTCATTAACTACTTTCAATTGTTGATCTGGTAGATGTCTTTTAATTTCAAGTTCTTCTAGAAAATCTAAATTTTGTTTTTTATCACAAATGTGTAGTATATGAATGTCATTGGTGTGTATACGTGTGAATTTCGTACAGTAAAGACGTATAAAAGAGTGCTCTTGTAACATGCTTGTCGCCTGTTACGTACTCATTACTATATAATACCAATCACCGTACCAATAGCCACTCCCAATACACCCTTATATATTACAGTTAACTACATATTATAGAAACCTTTGTTACCGACTCATATTTGCGCACAATACACCAAAACTTGACTAGCGAGTCAAATTATGGATTGGTACCCTTGTGACAGCACAACCCCCGCCCTGTCAAAAAAGCTAATAAATACGCTGAATATTCTTGTTTCGCCCCTTTTTGCTGCACCCGCCTAGTTGAAAGACAACGCTTTGACGCCTCATAAGCGTCCATGTGCTGTGTGGCCATATCTCTTCGACATTGGTTGACGTTGTAAGTACAAATTTTAATTATTATGTCTCACTGTTTATTAATACGATTTACTTGGCACAAAGGAGTACTTTGTATAATAATTTCACAATTTCTATCGTTTAAAAATTCATGTAATGTAGCAACCTGTCTCAAGGACAAACTCTTTTTATAATCCACACCCCAGGTAAGAATGTTACTTTTAGATTAAAATACCCACTAAATTGATACCTAGCTAGGCAATCTTTCCTGTACACAAAAAAAAAACACATTTTTTTGCTAAATTCTAAGCTCACAAGCTTTAGCAAGTGGCTTCAGTCGTTAGTCTTAGTTATACAATTAAATAAAAATATTATAGATACACAAAACACTTTAAAAACACTTTTTTAACAGAATAAATCCATTTAGAGACAAATGTATGATTGTTTCAAAACTCTAGTAATTAAAAGTAGTGTTAAACCTCTTGTTAGTCTATTACAATTAATTATACATGTTTTTATTCAGAAACACATTAGTTAAATGCTAATTTTTTGCATTATTAAGAACAGGACCGGCTTCACCGCCCTGAGCATAAATAAATTTGAATATTTTTTCATTTCATTTGTTTTAAAACTCATGGACGTTGTACCGGGAGACTTGAAGACAAGATAATTTATTTATTTATTAAAACAGTAATTTACTGTCCATCTTAAGTCTACCCAGTGCCAACGCCCTACCTTTTTAATCCTGTCTCATACCTTTCTTCACTTTTAGTTAAGACGCAACCCTTAAGTCGGAGCTAAAATCTAAGTTGGAGCTTAAATAAAACTCTAAGCTAGAGCTTAAATAAAAATTTCAAGCCGGAGATAAATCAAATACAATCCATGATGCTAGAACCTATGCTGTGTTAGAGCCATCCCACATCACCGTAGTCAAGCCGAACTGAAACCGAAGCCATCCCTGATGTTAGAACCCATTCCATAGACCGAACTACATCACCAATCATCTGCAAGACCTCCAGGCTGAAGCCAACCATCTGGATAAGCGCAACAAACAAAGTTAAGTCCTTTTTCTATGATTCCTACCGTTCAACAAAAGTAATTACAGTTTAAATAAATATCAATATTTTTAAATAACCGTTTTATTTGTGTACCTTAGACTGCAAGTCTTAAGGGCGTAACGTGTTCGGTTTCTGTTAATGTAGTTTCTCTGTTTCTTTAGTTTCAGTAAATTAATTACAAGGTGTTTCTATTTTTCTCACCTTAGTTTTGATATTGTCTGTTATTTAATCGCAAACGTATAAAAAGATAGTGGCGCCCTCTTTTCTTGTATATTTCCTTTTCCTTCTACTATAGGCACTAACATGGAGTCGATCCACCCCCTGTAGAGAGTGTCTCTTAGCCGGGAACTCTTCTCTGGGAGAGATATTGTCATATTACACTCTTACAAATGTGTATATAACTATTGTTAAAGGTGGCTTAAACAGAATAAAAGTTGAACTGCACCAAAAGTAAGAAATCCCGGTGAGTTTGATGTAAAATAGATGCCTTAAAAAGTATAATTATATTAGTTATCTTGATATTTGCATACGATAAAATTGGAAATATTTAAATAAATATATGGTCATTATAATTATCAACAACTACAAAAACTAGTTATCGTTCGCCCATTAGTTTAGGAATAGAAGTTGAATGTATTTTACAATATATTAAATATGAACGACTTCGAAGATTTGAAAAAATTTCATCAGACAAGAAGTTATTGGAGTAAAGACAGAAATTAGTGAATTAAAAACTCTTTTAAAGGATAACGGCAATAGACTGGAATCGCTGGAAAAAGAAAACACATGTCTAAGAAATAGTATTGAGCATCTGGAGAGGAAAGTTAAGGAAAATTCAGTTTTAATATTTAACTCGGATTTTCAGGGAGGAGATATTTTATTCTTTACTTTGAACATCTTGAACACCAAACTGGAGTTAAATCGCAGCGACTGTGATATTAATAAAATTTACCCGATTGGCAATTCAGACAACCGAATAATAGTGGTAACTTTTGTGAGGTTAGTAACGAAAACAAGTAATCCTTAGAAATTGTAAGAAGTTGAAGGGAAGTAAATTAATAATTTCCGAAGATTTAACTATCACACAACGAAGTGAAAAACAACTGCTTATCAAAAATTTAAAGTTAGCACGTGACAAAAAGCTAAAAGCCCATATTTTTAAAAATAAATTGTATGTGGAAGGTAAACCGTTTTCTTACGAGGTTTTAATTAAAGAGCCGCAATCTATTAGTTCCATCAATTCCGAATCAGATAACATTTTTGAAGATTATACACCTGGAAAAAAAACCTTAACTTCACCTGCTGATCCCAATAAAGAAGGAAATAGTAAAGTCACCAAATTGGACCCGAACTCCGCCTCTACATCAGGATATTCAAGACTCACAAGAAGCAATTCGGTTAAGCAAAACCAAATAACACTTATTTGTTAATATTTTAATATAATTTTTGATGATTGGATACTACATGTTTATTGTAAAAGTTTTTTTATATATAATCCATTTTTTCTGTTATTAATTCAATGTCTTTAAAATTTTGTCATGTCAATGCTCGATCTTTGACTTCCGATTTTGGTTCTTTTAAAGATATATTTCACAACAATTTCTACATTATTACTGTCTCCGAGACATGGTTAAAACCAGCTATTCCTAATTCTGTTGTCGCTCTAGATAATTACAAACTTATTAGAAAAAGATAGAATTTCCAGTAGAGGAGGGGTGTCGCAATATATCTTAGGAACAATTATAAATCCAAGATTATAAATTTTTCTACTGGTAAAGAGCTGGAACAGCTGTGGGTAGGTATTAAACATGGAGATAAATCGATTGCTATTGGTTCGTTTTACCGTCCTCAAACTTGTCCCGACACATTTTTCTTAGAACTGTTTGAAAGCACCTTGAGCGAAATTTCGCCTTCTTATGATTATATTTTGTGTGGTGGTGATATCAATATAGACTTTTTAAACTTTAATTTAACGTATGTCAACAAGTTTATAATGAGATGCTTGACACATTCGCTCTTCATCAAATAATGACTGAACCTACCCGAAAAACTAGGCTTTTGGATATTATTATCACATCTCTTAATCTTAAAACAACCAATGTACTTGCAATGGATTGCTACATTTCTGATCATTCCTTTGCAAAATGCACAATAACCAAAGTTAATAAAAAGGTATCCCCAAAATTTGTTACTTTTCGTGACTTTAGTAAATTTAATTGCCATCTTTTCGAATGCGATTTAGTTAATTTAAACTATTCTAATATAATTCACACTACAGATATTAATGCAAAGATAGCATTGCTTAATGATATGGTTTTATTTTTATTTAATATTCACGCACCTAACCGAACTATACGGGTTACACGAAAGAAAGCTCCTTGGCTTACTTATACAATTAAATTAATGATAAAACTAAGAGATAATGCTCATAATAAATTTAAGTCTACTAAGAGTAATAGAGATTGGAAATTTTATCAAGAACTAAGAACTGAAGTTAATCATGCTATCAAAAGAGAGAAAAAAGCGTATCTAGAATTTCAAATTAATAATAAAAAAAATATGTGGCGTGAGTTAAAGAACTTAAACATAAGCACTTCTTCATCAAATCGCCTACCTCCCAACCTATTTTCATCTGAAAGTGTCAACGACTATTTCATCTCATATTCATCTTCTGAAGCTTCTACAACCAATGCAGACTTAATAAGCAATTTTCTTAGGAATTCCTCATTGAACAATGCTTCTCCTAAGTTTAAATTTTCACAAACTTATGGCAGCGAGGTGTATAAAATACTATTATCTATTAAATCGAACGCTACTGGTGTAGATAAAATTAACATTAAAATGTTACTGTATTGTTGTCCACATATCTTACCTATTATCACGCATATTTATAATTTCTGCTTTGAACATAACGTTTTTCCAGACTTATGGAAGGAAGCACTGGTGATTCCATTAGCTAAAAAAGATAACCCTGAACAATTATCTGATCTTCGTCCCATCAGTATCCTTTGCACTCTTTCTAAAGGTCTCGAAAAAATTATGCACAATCAAATGAAGATATTTACTACCCTCAATAATATTATCCCTTCGAATCAATCAGGTTTCCGTTCTGGCTACAGCTGCTCTACTGCCCTTGCTAACATCACTGATGATATTTACAGAGCAGTCGATGATAAAAGAATGTGCATTCTTATTCTTATTGATTACAGTAAAGCTTTTGATAGAGTTCTTCATGATTTGCTCGTATCATTATTACATTACATCGGCTTTGATCATTCGTCTTTGACACTTATTAAAAATTATCTATTCAACAGACTTCAAAGTGTTGTTATAGATAAAGTATTCTCTTCAAAGAAACGTTTAATTAACGGTGTGCCTCAAGGTTCTATTCTTGGCCCTCATCTATATACTTTATACACCTCTCAGATTTATCACTCATTAAAACACTTTACTTCACACTTTTATGCTGATGACACACAGCTTTTTATAAGTTTCACACCAGAAAGAATCCCAGAAGTCCTTGTTAGCATGAACGAAGACTTAGTCTCCTTGGTAAATATCTCCAATAAATACAACTTGGTAATTAATTCTACTAAATCAAAAGCTCTAATTTTTGGTAATAAATATGCACGCGAAAAATACACACCAGAAATACGCCTTTTTATCAATAACGATCCACTCAACTTTACTACATGTGAAAAAAATTTGGGTTTGTGTATTGACACCAATCTTAGATACAAAAATCACGTTGCTAATTTAATAAAAATATTTTATTTTTTAAAACTGATATACTGCAATCGGAAAATACTCAACCGCAAATCTAAAATGATCCTTTGTGAGTCCTTGGTACTATTACGTCTGAATTTTGCTGATATCGTATATGGTCCAGCTTTGTTGCAAACGGAATGTAAACGTCTCCAGCTCATACAAAATTCGTGTGTTCGGTTGATTTGTGGTGTTCGTCGTCGCCAGAAAATATCCTCATGTTTTAGTGATATAGGATGGCTCACTCTAAAACAAAGACGTTTTCTCCACTGCTGCGTATTTTATCATAAAATTATTACATCTAAAACACCTTCATATCTTTACGACAAAATAGAATACAGACATCAAGCTCATTCATTAAACTTAAGATATTCAAATAAATTATCCATTCCCAAACATAAAACTGTTTTTTTTAAATCATCATTTTCCTACAACGTTGTCCATATTTACAATTCTTTACCTGATACAATTAAATCCCTATCTTTAATTAACTTTAAAAAAAGATTAAAAACACTGATTTTAGATAATAGTTTGGCTTCTCAATTGTGACATTTTGGCATGATTCTTCGGGTACTAAGATTAATTTGGTTTATAAATACATTGAATTTAATATTAGAGTTATAGTTATAGAGCATAGTTAGTAATATAGGAAATTTAATTTATGTATTTGTATAAATTATTTATGGTTAAGTGGAAGAACGCTACTCGTTCATTAAGATCTCTTGATGAAAGAGAGCGAACTTTGCCTTTTGCTCTGCAGTTAATGATATTATGTATTACAGCATACTGTTCTTTATTTGTATAATTTGTTTTAACTGTATCAATAAAAACGATATTATTATTATTATTATTATTATAAGTGAGTTTGGATGTTCCAGTGGGTGTTTTGCATAGTTCGACTTATCTGGTTTTTGTAATCTATATGCTCTTAAGTGTTCATTAAATCTTACTTCAAAAATTTCTTTGTGTTTGACCTATATATACTGCATTACATTTTGGACAATTAATTTTGTAAACACCAGATTTTTTAATTTTGTTAATTTTGTTTTCACATTTAACAATTTTGTTCCAATATTATTTTGTGTTTTAAATGATATGAATGCTGATTCATTTACTTGCTGGTGCTCTTATACTGGAAGTTTAAGATCGACACTACGTGTTACGAACCTTCTACTGATAATTTGTTGCGGGTTTATCCTTGCCCTCATCCGGATATCAATGCTTTTATTCGAAACTTTTCCAATTTTTTCTTACCTTTTTGAATATTATTTTCCTATTCATTTCTTCACTGACAGATATGATAAATTTACCAATTGGTCTTTGACCTTTCTCTTTTCTTGCGATTTTTACAAATACCGCTCATATTCACTTTCCCTGGTTTTTCAAGCTTTTGGGTACCTATATCCTAAGCTGTATTCCAGTTTTCTTCCGGTTATTAACCAATAACTTAACTAGGTTTAACGAGTTGCTACTCACCTAGTTTTTAGTTTTAATTTTCAATTTTTAATCATTCACTTCATTTAATATTTTTCCTTTTTTCAATGACACAATTTTGATATACATTAATTTTGCTATGTGCAAGCATGGTAGAAGTTGTTAATTTTCAATTACAACTATAGTTATTAAGGTAGGTTTATATTGATTCTTTGATATGTAATGTTTTCACTCTCTCTTTAATTTTAGCCTGATGATGGCCTGCCTATTGATAGGCCGAAACTAGTTGCTGTTTTTTACAAATAAAATTTTGTGACATTGATTTTGATATTTTTCTTCGTTTTAGAAAAAAAAGTGTTTCTCAAGATTGAAGTTAGGAAACAATATAATGTTGAAATGAACAAAACCACTGAATTGCAATTTTTTTCAAAAAGAGTCACGTAGAGGCGAAGAACTTTGTTGCAAAGGTCGGGTAAATATAATTATGCTTACGAAGCTCCAAAACGACTAGCGATTATAGTAGGAATAAATCTCTTGTCATAGATTAGAAAGAAGTTTATCTCTTGTGATTATTGTCGGAAATAATCACTGTAGCTTTTATTTGCCAAGCAACTGTCAGATACCTACTTGTCAAAATAATTACTTAATTGTGTCAACGCGAATTGGGTGAAAGTCATCGGTTTAGTTTCATTGATCTTTTTTATTGTAAAAATTTGTGAATGAAAAAATAATCTTGTCAAATATAACTCGAGAGTTCAATAAATTAGAAAATAATTTGACAGATTTTGTTCAAACTTGTTGCCATTTGGCAATAGCCACTCGAGCAACAAGTTTTCAAACAATTTGTCAAATTATTTTCAATTTATTCAAACTCTCTTGTTATATTATTACTGATAACAATAATTTATTATAAAATATTTAGCGGTAGAAATCAGCCCGAAAACGGTAGATCGGTAGAACATGTGCTAAAACGGTAGATCTACCGTGAAAACGTCGCCACGTTACCAGCAAAGTGAGGTAACCGTACTATATTTTACAGACTGATCTATACTAGCCACATACTAGCATTCCATAGGACCATAGAGCAAAACATCTGTTCTGTGTTCTTAGATTAGGTACACACCGTTTTCGGAGTCTAATTTAATATTTTTTTATTATTACACCTGCCCATTGTCTTTATTTTATTAAACTTTTCTCAGTAATTATTTTTTAAAATATTATTTCCCTTAGCTTAGAAGTAATTTAATTCTGGATTAGATAGCAAAATGCGACGGTGATGTTTTAGCTACACAGCTTGGGTGTGCATTTCAAGATTAAATATTTTTCCATGGGACATATAATGCTTCAAAAATAATGCCATTTGCCATACATGTTTTTTTTTTAAATTTAATTATAAATGTATAAAGGGTTGGGATAAAGTATGGAACCAAGTAAATATCTTTTAAACGAAAAGAACGATATTCATGAAAATTTGCAGGTAAATGTAATGGAACAAAACAGATCTGATGTACATTTTTTTGATAATAATATATTTCCGGTTTAACCGGAAATGCCATCAACTTCTTTAATTTAAATGGGACACCCTATATATTTTTACAGATTTTGAAAGAGCTTGTTATTTTGGATTCATACATACTAAGTTTAGTGTAAAAAAATAGCACTTTAACCAACCTACTTTGAGTTTTTTGCATTAGAGCAAAAAACTATTTAGATAAACTTTTGAGAAATTTTTCAAGTGCTTTAAATTCAACAATACAGAGGGTTAAGAAATATTCTGGAGAGCTAAAAAGTCTGGGATTAATCAATAATAATCATAAAAAAATTAGCAGGTACCATTCCATTTTTTTCAAATAAAAGAAAAAGAGGTAAATACTAAAAAGAGATTTTTAAATAAATAAAGTACCTAAATTAAACTGTCATTTTGTTTAAACTTCATAGTCAAAATATTTTTGAAAATTACCAAATGCCTATGCATTTCAATATTACGATAAAAAAAAGTAACAAATTATTGTTCAACATATTATTTATTAAGATATTGTATAAGTTACAAACAAAACAAGTTCAATATTTAAAAACAAACTATTTAAGTCTTACGTGTGTTCAGCAAATTGTTTTTATGATCAAAACTTATAAATTATTATTTAAATTAGAGTAATAAAAAATTTTTATTATTAATAAATCCGAATTAATGTAATTTAGAATTTTTACGAGATTTTTTACACTTAATTTTTCTCTCTGTAACACTTTTATTAAAGCATTTGACTAGAAAATGCCCCCGCATTATTAAAAAATTGTTTATTATTTTTTTTGTTAATTATTTCTTATGTTTGTCACAGCCGACAAAAACCGATATATTTCTTTTAGATATATCTTCTAAAATATTAAACATAGTGTCAATGTGTACCGTTTTTGTACCAACTACCATCAACACAACTTCCTCTAAGCTTTTAATTAAATTAAATAACTGTTCACTGCCTTTATCCACATGTTTACATGTAATAATAATAATAATACTAACGGTACGTCCCGAATATTTGCGCCACCAGTGGCAGAAAAGAGAACTATAATCTGGGTATATTTATTGCGTACATGAATACTATGAAAAACCCGATACCGTTCAGACTCCTGTGTTCTATACTTCGTGGTTAATGTTTTAAAATATTTTAAAATTACTAATACACCAATAATAATATATAAAGATACGTTTGAGTGAAGTCGTATTTTGTGTCGCTCCGATAAAATCAAAAATAAAGTGGAAAATGGTGCACTAAAATTATTAGAAAGAATATAAGAAGAAGTGTTAACTGTACTATACTGAGTAAGTGAAATATACATATAAAATTTTGTTGCATAAAAATAATTTTATGAAATTACAGTTTATAACCAACAAATTTAAGGCAACGAGTTATTTACACAATAGTTCAGTCAATAAAATCAATAAAAAATATGAATAAATTGTCAAACGAAGAGTTACTGAGCCAACTTACACAACTTATAAATCAAAATACGACAGAAGTAAAAATAGATATTCAAACATTAAGGAACTCATTTGAAAATACAACTAAAGATCTACAGGAGCATTACAATAAAATTGAAAACAAATTAATACAACTGGAAAGAAGAAATAAACGGAACAATATAGTCATTTTTGGAATTGAAGCTGATCCCAGTAACTTGATAAACACGACAATACAGACACTAAACGAAATCTTCCACAGCAACTTTTCTGAAAGAGATATTAATAATATTTACATAAAAGGTCAAAAAGATACTATTGTTGTAGAATTCATTTCGTTTTTACAGAAATTAAAAATTATTCAAAACCTAAAAAAACTAAAAGGAACAGGAATATCTATATCACACGACCTCCGTTTGAAAGATCAGTCAACTAACAGAGTACTGATCCAGTACATGAAAAAAGCAAGAAAAAATCAACAGGAAGCCTTCATCAAAAATTTCAAACTATATATCGACGGGGTACCATATACAGCTGAAGAACTTCAAAAAAACTCTGACTCTACAACACCTCTGTTCAAAGAAATTCAGAAAGAAGTCCAAGAAAAACTAGATAACCTGCCTAAACAACAAACAGCCAGTTACCAATCCAGAGCAAATCTAGTTAACAAGTCTCCACCAGTCAATAAGTCCCCAGCGAACTTAAGCAATAGCCCCAAAAAACACGAAGCAAAACAGAATACCATCTCCTCAAATTCTAAATCCCAAGAAAACTTCTCCAATTCGGGTATTTCAAAGCAAAACCAAAGAGAAACACGTCAACGAAAACAATAATGATTTTTAATAATAGTTTAAATTGCATTCATTAATATATTAATTATTTAGCTTTGTTTACTGGACTAATAGAAAACATTTGTACTAACAAACACTTTTTTATTGTTTATTATCGATTGTGTATTGTAGTTTTTACCTTTTACTTGTTTTTTAACCTTACAAAAAGAAGTCCTAAATTAAAATTTTTAAACATTATATGGATCCCTATATAAGAGACTTTAAAGTAGATAAAATAACAACTTATCCTTTAAGAAACTCAATTGAATCGAAAGAGGTTTTAAACGTTAACAAGGATGTAAAAAATTTTAAAATTCTAAATACTAATATTTGTAGCATTTCAAAAAATATCGATGAGTTCCAAATATTCCTAATTTGACACGTCATTCGATTGTATCGTCTTAACAGAAACTTGGCAGGTTCCAGATATCTCTCTTTTTAGTATACCAGATTATTTAACCCTATATAATGAAGGTCGATTCAATCAAAATGACGGTGTTATTGTTTTTGTAAAAGCTAAGCTGTACCATTCCTGTAAACAAATTAAATTAAATGGGAGTAACTTACTAAAAATTAAAATTATTAAAGATAAGCAGACCTTCTGCATTTATGCCTTTTACAGATCTCCTGCCAGTAAAGTTAATGATTTTTTGGACCAACTTAACAATATATTACTTGAAGAAAGTAGAAACTCTGACTACGATTTACTAGCGGGGGATATTAATATAGATTTATTAAAAGAAACCGAACATTCAAAAAATTACATGGATATGATGAGTGAGTACGGTTTTCACTCTGCTATAAATACTCCTACAAGGGAAAGAAATGGAACTCAATCATGTCTAGATCACATATTTATTAAATGTAAACAACAAAATTATTATAACTTATTACCTATCGCTATTTTAACCACAATTACAGATCATTACATAACTTTATTACAAATCGTATTAGGTGAAACAAACAATAAACTAATTAATACTAATAAAAAATATTTTCAAAGAGTAGATGAAACTTTATTACAAGAAGTTAGTAGTTGTATCAATTGGGATGCTGTCTTAAATCCAACGCAGAATCTTGAATCTAGAACTGAAACATTTATTAATTTAATAAATACCTGTGTACACAAATCAACAAAATATATTAAAATAAAAAGAAATGAGCGAAAAAGGAAAGATTGGATAACAAACTCTTTAATAAAACATATTAATAAAAAAATGAACTATATCTATTATGGAAAAAATCAAAACAATCAAAATATGAAAAATAACTATTTAATATTAAAAAAAGAAACTGAGAAACTCATAAAACTTGCAAAAACACAATATTACAAAAAACTAGTTGAAAATGAACAAAACTCAAGTAAAAAACTTTGGAATATAGTAAATGAAATATTAAATATCAAAACAGCAAACAAAGAAATATGTAATATAAAAAATGAAAACAATGAAAGCATTACAGACCCAACAGTTATTGCAGATACCTTTAATAATTTTTTTGTCAATGTAGGGAAAAACCTTGCAAAAAATATAAAAACGAATCCTAACTATAAAAAGTGAGAAACATCTTAATAATCATTCAATTTTTCTAGCGCCAACGAATATAACTGAAGTCGAAAATACCATAAATAAACTAAAAAATAATAAATCACCTGGTCATGATGGAATTAAAGCTGAAACTTTAAAGATAATTTCTAAATTTATAAGTAAACCTCTTATGGAAATCATTAATAAATCATTTGAAATAGGTTATTTTCCATTAGTTTTAAAAAAAGCGATTGTTACTCCAATATTCAAAAGTGGAAGTACCGAAAACATCTCAAATTATAGGCCCATATCTGTTTTACCATCAGTTAGCAAAATTTTTGAAAACATATTAAAAACCAGGTTAAACGATTTTTTATCAAAACACAATATTCTGTCAACCAGTCAGTATGGGTTTAGAAACAATAAATCTACCCAAGATGCTATTCACTCCTTCACTACTGACATATATGAATCATTAGACTCAAGTACTCCTTCAATAGCTGTGTTTCTAGATTTAAAAAAGGCATTCGACACTGTAGATCACTCCATTCTTCTAGATACGTTAGAAGATATGGGCGTGAGAGGTACAGCGCATAAACTTTTTAAAAGCTATTTGACAAACAGAAAACAAAGAGTTAAAATTAAAGACCAAAATGAGCGCAGAGTCAGAAATTACATGCGGTGTACCCCAAGGAACAGCTTTGGGACCGGTACTATTTATTATCTATTTAAATAATTTATTCTTACAAAAAACAATTGGTAAAATCCATTGTTTCGCGGATGACACAGTAATATATTACAAAAAATGAGAATTGGTACAATCTTAAATTAAGTATTGAAAGAGATCTAATAAAAATCACCGAAAACATCTCAAATTATAGGTCCATATCTGTTTTACCATCAGTTAGCAAAATTTTTGAAAACATATTAAAAACCAGGTTAAACGATTTTTTATCAAAACACAATATTCTGTCAACCAGTCAGTATGGGTTTAGAAACAATAAATCTACCCAAGATGCTATTCACTCCTTCACTACTGACATATATGAATCATTAGACTCAAGTACTCCTTCAATAGCTGTGTTTCTAGATTTAAAAAAGGCATTCGACACTGTAGATCACTCCATTCTTCTAGATACGTTAGAAGATATGGGCGTGAGAGGTACAGCGCATAAACTTTTTAAAAGCTATTTGACAAACAGAAAACAAAGAGTTAAAATTAAAGACCAGATGAGCGCAGAGTCAGAAATTACATGCGGTGTACCCCAAGGAACAGTTTTGGGACCGGTACTATTTATTATCTATTTAAATAATTTATTCTTACAAAAAACAATTGGTAAAATCCATTGTTTCGCGGATGACACAGTAATATATTACAAAAATGAGAATTGGTACAATCTTAAATTAAGTATTGAAAGAGATCTAATAAAAATCAAAGACTGGTTTGATAGCAGATTACTATCAATAAATTTTAATAAAACTGTATACGTACCATTTAGCAGCTATGAAATTTCATTACCAGACTACAACCTCAATGTCCAACAAAACTTCTTCATAAAACCTGCAAAAAAATTTAAGTATTTAGGAATATACATAGACAGTCATCTACGGTGGGACTGTCATATGGAATATTTAACAAAAAAATTACGCAGCATATTATTTAGATTTAAACAAATTGGAAACTTTCTCAATTATCAACAAAAACAAATTTTGTATCAAAGTTTAGTTGAAACTCACCTTAATTATGGAATTATTGCCTGGGGAGGCGTATGTGGAACCTATCTTAATGCTCTTGAAGTTTCACAAAAAAGATTTCTTAAAATAATGCTTAACAAATCTGTAAGATACCCAAGTCATCTACTATATTCTGAAACACAAATATTAGATATCAGACAATTATTTATTATTCAATTAGGATGCCAACAATATAAAAGTAGAATTAACCTTACCACCTTAAATCATCCATACGCTACAAGAGCAAAACATCTACACTGTACACCACTGACTTCTAAATCCATTGGACAAAGAAGTTATGGGTACCTCGGTCCAAAACTATTCAATTATCTTCCAGAAGAAATAAAAAACGAAACTTCTTTTAAAAGGTTTAAAAAACAAATAAAAATATTTATAAAAAGAGTGTAACAAAAGCAATATACACAAAATTATTGAAGGTTGAACAAATAAAAAAAAATTAAAAAAATATATTGTAATGGATCATTATTACTAATAAAAACAAAGCTTACCTTTTTAAGCATCCATCATAGCCATTACACTAATGGATTAATTAAAAAAAGGATATGTATATAGAAATACACTTTTCTTCTTAAACCATGTAATTACCCAAAAATAAGTATTGTCTTGAGTACAGTATAAACTTGATTATATCATAAATTTGGTAATAATATCACAGTAAAAGCCACAAAATAAACAATATTCTCTGGTCACAACAGGTTTCCATTTGGACTTAGTAGATACATCTTGTTAGAAAATGAGATGAATCTTCTGACCTAAAAATAATATACTTAGTATGAATTTGTATAAACAAACAGTATCTCTACAGTTACACTAAAACAAAGTAGTATAACTTACATATCTGATGATAATAAACCAACATTATGAGATAAAAGCCAATATAGGGTAGGTAGTCATATTGGAAAGTCAACATGTAAAAATAAATAATGCACATTAGTAAATGAACAAAATAGAATTAAAATTACTTACCTCAATAATTTACAAAAAAAAGGATATCTTAATAAGTTTAATTGAATCTGCAGTTACTTTTTCTTTAGTACATCTTAAATTTTCAATATTATACTTTTCAATTACAAACATTCAAATAAATTAAGAATGTATTTGACATCTTATCTTGTATAGGATCCATATTTAATTATTGTATCACAATCAAAATTTTCCAATCCATAATGAATGCATTTTCACATAACAATTCACTTTTCACCTAGTTCTTAACCATTTAAAACAAAAATTTGCGTGCGCAAAAGTTACATTACGATTCGCAAATGCGTTTTATAATGAAGATTCTTATAAGTGCAAAATATAAAAAGGTACATTACGATACGCAAATGCGTTTTATAATGAAGATTTTTATAAGTGCAAAATATAAAAAAAATATTTACTTGGTTCCATACTTTATCCCAACCCCGTATTTATATAGGGTTATTCTGTACAAATATTCGTATCAGCTGTAAATTTAACATCGATGTTACTAAATCAAATTTAACAGGTTAAGAGGGGCGTTTCTAATTTGGTAAGACTGTCTGAATTTAGTGAAAAATCTGGTTATTTTTAAATTACAAGAATGTAGAGTAGATGGCGATAGTGGTTTCAAATTAGTATTTATATTATAAATTTGAATATTTTTAGAGCTTGTTAACTTTCTTTATCTAAGACAGAGATGAAAATATGAATTTTGCTTCGTAAATCTTTGAATCACGAATACATATAACAAGGATGTGAAACTCGAGTGGGGAGGGTAGCAGAAGAAAAGGCGCCTATCTGGGCAGGGTTAAATTCTCGGTCGTTGCGTACTCCGTACTGCGCAACAGGCTGTCTTTTTCTTTGTGCGAGCGAGATAACCAACAGCATGTGTTTTCGAATAGTTATGATCGTATGATGTTCGAACTGATGCGCAGTACAAAGTGCGCAACGACCATGGACTAGACTCCGCCCAGGGGCCCGATTCTCGAATCTGTAGGATTTAGATCCTATAGGAATATGATCCCATTTTATTTCCAATAGGAAGCCCTATTCTTGCATGTACCCTATTCTTGAATCCGATGGAATAGCTTTTCCTAGGGTGTGTTCGGGGGGCACGCTTTCGGGCTATGTAACGCAAACGAGGAATAGTACTAGATAGCGCCAAATGGCGCAAATAGCGTGCTCCCCGAACACACCCCTAGACGATTGAAGGAGCGAGAATACATCCAGCGCCGGATTCCGTTATGAGGCTAAAATAGACCAATAGACATATTAGTAGGTGTGGCTTGGATATTTGGCGCACTTTTTTAATTTGTGCTTTCTAGGTTTGAAAGTAAAAAAATATATAATTGCAGTGTAAAAATGTATTATAAAGGTGTATTTTTTTATTATGCCAGAGGATAATTTCAGGTTTTTTTTAAAATAAGTTTAATTTAATTAATATACATGTTTTGGTTATCAGTAACTAAATTAAGGGTATAAATACTGAGGATTTTTTATTACTTATTTTTTATTTCCACCCTCCAACCTCCGAGAGTTGATATATTTCATAGATTTGGGCAAATTAATCCATAATTAAATCCAGTTTTTATCAAATATTTATAACTTGGGCATGGGCATCTATTCCTATCTGCTAAAGCTGTGTTGTAGTCATCACAAGTTAGCTGGATATTGCACTTAATCATTTCTAATGCTGTTTCTGCTGTATGTCCATTCTTGTAGAGACGTAATAACTGTTCTCTTACATCATTACTAAACTTTCCGAAACCGCAAATAATCTGAATTGCCTGATTGTGTGTTACAATAAGAGTTATTTCACAATTTCTTGTAAAAGTTGGAATTTTTCTTGTATGCCCATGTATTTTTTTCTAATAAGATGAATTTTTACTGTTAATTTTGAAGGGCAGTTGGTATTTCTCGTTTTAATTTGTGAAGATGGTTCGTAAGTTTTTGAGCACCGAGTAAAGTGGTGACATCTAAAATTAAATTTAAACTTTATATGGTAAATAAAACTTTTTAAATGTTTACTAAATAATTTTAATAATCTCAAAAATTCAATATATTATGTATAGGTACCAATATATCATTTAAATATTTCACTTAAGTTTAATCCGTTCTCTATCCTCAATAACCGTATTATTTATAACGTATGATGAATTGGTTAAGTTTTCAAACTCTCTTAACCATTTACAAAACACTTTTTTTTGTTCGTGCAATTAACAAAAAATTGCAACTGAACGTTAGGGAACTTATCTTCACCTTCTATCTTTTTCTCCATAATTTTTGTTCCCCAGCCAGGTGGCAAAACAGACTAAAAAATTGGTAGATTTAATAATTAATAATTGTTCTTATTACTACCTATACGCCAAAAATAGATATTTGATTTGATACTCACATTAATGAATTTTTCATTTAACGAGGAGCACACAAGGTTTTCCATTTACACGTTAGTTAAAATTTTCCACAAAAAATCAATACCTTTTGTTTACCTACTTTTAAAGACTATGAAATGAAGACAAAATCAAAGGAAAACAATCATAAAATAATAAATACCTGCTTAAAACCTTAAAAATTACTTTCAGTTATACCTAGTTTAAACGTCACGTAAAATATCAACGGTAGGAACTCCGCCCACAAGCATCATTTTAATTGGCTTATTTTAACCTCATAACGGAATCCGGCGCTGGATGTATTCTTGCATTGAAGGAATGGGGTTTGTCGTTGATGGTTTCTTGTGTTTTAACGAATACACCAATGGAAAAGGTGCAAATTATATTGGTAACAGTGATAATAGCCATAGATATTAGATAAATAAAAATTATTTCTATCAGTTTCCCATGCCAGTTTCCCTGGCAGAGGATCTTGAAGTGGAGTTAATAGCCAAGGCCTTAGAGGATATCCAGAGTCTCCTTCATAGAACAAATATTAATAATGAATATTCACAACTAAATTATATTAATGTGTACCTACCTATTAGGAAGAAGTCTGGATGAGCATTACTCAAATGTATGACAGCATCCTGCACCCTCGAGTTATTCCAAATGTGAAAGTCATGGCTACTTCCTGAATATTTTGCATTAACATTGGTAATTTTCATTTTAGCATCACATATCTTAAAAAAATTTAGGTACAGCACAAAAAATAATCTAGGATGTAATAATATTTCCATAAATATAGATACATACCAGCTGAACATTGATCGAGTTGTAATTTTTCCTATTAATATATATGTGTTCAGGATATAATGCATCATGTCTTGGTGGAGGGTAAATTGCCACATGGGTACAATCAATGCATCCTATTATGCCTGGGAATCCAGGAAAATGACTGAATTAGAATGTGAATATAGGTGTGAGATTATTAATCAACAATATCAGTAAGAAAGTACTAACTCATGTCTAATATTTTGAAATTCAAGAAATTTAACCCACTGATTGAAAATTGGGCCTTCATTGAGAGCGTTTGTCACTTCCCTTATACACCGACTTGCAGAAGTTTGACTTATGCCAAAATATAAATTCTGACCAACTGAAGTCTAGTAACTTCCACTTGCGTAGAAAATCAGAGCAACCAGGACCTGAAAAATAAAACATTCAATACGGCTCACTCAATTTTATATACAAAAAACTGAAACCTTAATTTGTTTATTCAGCGCTGAACTTCTCGAAGGTGCTTCCAGGTATGGATCCAGCATTTCAATCAACTCTCTAGTGACGTCTTTGGACAAACGAAAAACTTTAATGAAGAGATTTTCTGATAAATACTCAAATGGGTCTCTTCTAGACATGAACCTTCTTCTTCTGGGCCTTCTGGCCAATCTTTCAGCCTCCTCCAAATTCCTTAGTGCCCCTAGATGAGCCAAAATTCATCCAAGTTTGCCATACTGATCCAATAGTTTTTGTTAGAGGGAAATACATCCAGAATAATCCCTTAGGGCTAATAACATCTAGGCTTTAATATTGTTCTCTTATAACTTTATAACTTGGTCTAGACTTACCTCCTTATCAACATAAAATAAATATTTACAAACAAACAAACTTTAATTTAAATATGTCAATCTGACGATGCTAGTTATAGCGAAACAGCTGTAATTGAATTTTAAAGCGAATTTTTCGAATAAATAGTGGAAGTTTGGTTTAACCGTTCAGTTTTTTATTGTTCTTAGTACTTATGAAACTTTATAACTGATTTATAGGTAAAAACAAAGCTCCATTAACGGTGACCAGTACGAAAAATGGGATTTAACATGTTACATCTGAATTAAGGTGCATTATCGGAGGGCGATAAATAATATTTAAAAGTATCCGAATATTAAAAACAGTATCCGGATACCGGATACTTTAAAATTTGGTCACGGATACGGATACCGGGTACAAAATTTAAAAAGTATAACTGGATACAGCTTTCGGATACATAAAAGTATCCGGATATTGTATCCGTATACTACCCAGCTCTGGTACTAACCCCTGACTAATTAAGGTATTTATTAGAATAAATATATTAATTATAATAAAACATATTACGGTTTCTGAATATACACACATTAACATGGTCTAAAGAAAAATTGAAATAAAGTGGAAAGTATGTAATTATACCTTTTTTAAAATTGAGATTGAAATGTATTGGCAACAATACAAAATTAAACAAGGTTAGTTTGATGATCAGAGATTACAAGAGATTATTTTATTTACTTTCTGATGGATGTATTATTTGAAGGTGTTGAAGTAGATGTAAATTTTTAGAATATATTTTGTGGGGAAAAATTTAAATACTTTTCTAAAACGTTTGATGATTATTGCAAAAGTGTTACTATAATGTTTGTAAACATTAACAGGTTAGTCTGTCTTATGACTTCAAGTAAGTATCTTACTAATTATTTGCTGCCTAAATAAATAAATATCAATTATTTTTTTAGAGAGTATTGGACATTCCTAAATTACCACACAGATCCATAATTTAATAAAAAAATGGAGTACAAAGTAAAGCACACCCTACAATAAAGCTTACCTATAGTTTATTTTTTATTTTGATAATGTGGCGCAAGAAAAAATAATTCCATGTTTTCAATAACCTACGATGATAACTAACCAATCTAAAATCTATAGAAATAAACTTTGTGCACCTGTTTTCGAGATACCTGAAGAAGTGGTATAAGATGACTATCAGCAATTGTCTAACAATACTCGTGCAGGTACTAAACATAATTGTTAATGTAATGGGTATATCTTAATAAAACTAATTGTATCATTAAATTATGGCAATTAATTATATTCCAAAAATGTCAAACCCATACTTTGGTATCCTTCACACAAATGAAAAAATCTTATTTATTTTATAAAGATCCATATTTTATTTACATTTGAAAGCACTCTCCATCTAGTAATCAGAAGTGATAAGAGGTAAGTTTTAATTTGTTTATTTACTGGTTTAATTTTTTACAATTAATAGGTACCTAGGTATTATTTATTTTATTATCTATGATTCAGATCTAAATATCAAATTTAGTTTTAAAAATGTATTGATATAGGTATTTTTGCATATTAGATTATATGAATTTTCTTCTTTTTGAGTACCTATACTTTTTGGTTTCATATAAGAGGCTTTACTAGGGCATCTCAGAGAAGTATTAATGCTACTCGTCCTTTGAACCATCCTTTGTCTACTTTAAATATTAGGATAGACCAGGAAGAATATTAGTATCATTTTCTAAATTAAAACTATTTGATTAATTTATGATTATTTTATTAGGTGGAGTATGGTAAACAAAATATGTCAACAAGATTCAATAGGTAACTACTTTTCCAAAGTATTTCAAAAATGTCCTGAAAATAATATTTTTAGCAATATTGCAATTTCTGGCAACCATATATATTGAGATGATTTTCTCAATACCAAATTTTATTTAAAAGTTTTTTATTTGTAAATTTTCTTTAATTACTTAGGGTAGGGTTCAAACAAAATTTATTTTAAATTTTTTTTTTATTAAATTGAATTTTGAATATTAACCAAATGAAATTTTATCAAGTGATGTCTAACTAATTCCTATCTACCTAATCCCTAGCTGCTACCTATCTACCTTATCTAGTCTTAACTAATTACATATCTATTCTTAACTACCTTAGCTAACCTTAATTACCGCAGGGTCCTTTTCTACTATCACTATTCTCCTCTTTTCTTTCCTCTTCTGACTCTTTCTTGTACTTCCTGGTTCTTTGATCTCCAACCTTCTATTCTTATAATACACCTTTTTTTTTATCTTCCTAGTCTTATATAAATCAGCTATTTAATTTTATTCTATTATTACTCTTTCCAAATCACCTTCTCCAATGTTCTAATCCACCAAATATTTTTCTCTTCTCTTCACTTTTATTTTGTCTATATAATTTGTATTTATTTATTTTATTGAATACGTATATTTTTCAGTTTATATTAATATTTAATCTCTTCCTAAATCTCAAACTTCTTCTATTTATTATTAATTACCACCTCTTCTTGTATTTGACTTTTACTTTCTTTTTAAATTATACTTTTTTTAACATATGACTTCTTTTAAAAATTCAAATTAAATTTTTTTTTTCTGACTTTTTTTCAAAAACTAACTGTCAAAAACTTCCTTTTTTCTTAGCAACGAAACTTCTCACTCTCTCACTTGCACTACTTAACTATCCTTAACCTAATACAAGTATTTGTTTACATTACAGAAATTTTTTATTATTTTATTTTACCTAATTTAAATTTGACATAAACTTCAAATTTTGACATATCTCCGAAATTAATAATTAAACTAAAATAAATTTTGATTTCACCCTGAAACATACCTTCACAATTCCCCCCAATTAAAATTTTACATAAATTTAAATTTTATTTTGAATTTATGAAAATTTAAATTTCTTATTGTATAATTTCTTAATTCCCTTTTGTTTTCGTATATCCCGATAGCTATTTCCCTTCTTGTTAATCTCCTCATCCATTTAATAAAAAAAAAATCCTTCTACCTATTTTAACATCTTATTATGAAAATTCTATTATTTAATTTAAAATACTACTCTAAAAATCCCTTACACTTTATAACTACTACCTCCCCCCTACTCATTGAAAAGTCTGATTGTTTCTTCACCTTTTTCCAATTCTTCTCTATTAAATTTTTTATAGTTTTTATTTTTTTAATTTTAATTAATTTTTTATTAAATTTTTATTTTTTTTTTTATTATTTTTTTAATTTTTTTCTTCCACATAAATAGTGGTAATTAAATTTTCCTTGTTCTTGCTTTCATAAATATCATATTTATTAGAATTAACTTCTTCTTTGTCTTCATTTTCTGGTACATTTTTATAAACTTTTCTATCATCTGCAATATTAATTTGAATTATTTTAATTGTTTCATTTTTCTCTGTTTCAACTTCTTTATATCTTTTCTGGTCTGTTGCCTTTGAATTTTTATTAATTATTACTTCTGCATTTTCCTCTTCCTCACATTCTTTTACTTCTCCATTAAATTTAATACCCATATCTTGTACCTTAACTATCGAACCACATTGCTCTATTTGTCTTCTAACCTGTTCTTCTGTTCGAACCATATCCTCTTGTGTTTGCCTCCTAAACTCTTCAAATTCTATTCCTAACTCTCCTTTAAGCTTTCCAATATTTTCTTCTTGTTTTTCAACCTGCACCTTCAAATTTTCTATTTGTTTATCTACATTTTCCTCTATTCTTTGAATATTTTTATTAGTCTTTTTCGTGTTTTCACATTTTTTTTTTTATTCTCTTTTATCTCATTTTTCAATATTTCTTCATCTTTCTTTATGTTATCTATTTCTTTTGAGTGTTTTTCTTCCACTTCCATAATTCTTCCTATCATTTCATCTCTTATTTGTTGTTTGTGTTTCGTATTTCTTCTTTTAATTTTTATTTTGTTCCCCTATTTCCTTTTTTTATTTCTTTAAATTTTCTGTCCATATCTTCTTTTAATTCAGTTTTCATACTATTCATATCTTGTTTATTTTCATCTATTTTCTTTTTTAATTCGGTTTTCATGCTATTCATATCTTTATTCATATTTTTCATAAAATTCATCATTTCTGCCCATGGTGGTATATTTTTATCCCCTATATCCTGTTTGGCTGAACTCCTACTATTTTCTCTTTCACCTTCACTCACTCCACTTCTCTCAAACATACCCGCTACACTGCCTACCTCCTCATCTTGTTCACCTTCATCTCCTTCCATCTCCTGCCCTTGTATTAAATATTCTGCCCTAAAATCTCCAGAACCTTGTATTCTTTCCCCATCTACCTGTACCTCAATCTCGACTCGATCCCTTTGATCTGCTACCTCTCCATCCTTTGCCTCACAAATCTGCTTTCCATCTCTAAGAGTCATTCTTTTCGACATATTTAAATATTTGTTAAATTTTAAATATAGAATATTAAAAATTTGAATTTTATTTGTTTTATTTTATAAATTATTATGAAAGATTATAAACCCAATTTGAAAAACCTTGTAAATAAAAATCTATGAGAAAGCTAGAAAACCCCACGTTGAAATAATGTGAGGTCCCTACTGGGCGCCAATTGTGATAATTAAACCCACCTACTTAATTTAATTTATGAAAATTAACCTTTAATTTTAAAATTTTACAAATTAAGGTAGGGTTCTATCAAAATTTATCTTTAATTTTTTTGTTATATTTTTTTTATTACCAAATAAAATTTATTCTTTCTAATTAATTCCTATCTAACCTATCTAACTTATCTATTGCCCTAACAAACTTATCTAATCTTTTCTACCTTAACTAACCTTAATTACCGCAGTGTCCTTTTTATTGTCCTATCTGTCCAATAGCCTTTTTTCTTCAAATTGTTTATGTCTACCATATAACTGGTCATACACCTTCGTCTAACGTTCCAACACTATTATGTTCTTCTTGTGTATTTGTTTACTTTAATCTATTTATACTTTTATTTATATAATTATACTTTCTTACTTTTTTCTTCTAAAATCTCCAATAAAAAACGTAAAAAAATCTTTCTTCATAAACCGTGTTACTGCTACAGTTTTTTTTTATTGGGTTCTTCTTTATTTTTTTATTAATTAAAACTTCTTGTATTTGACTTTTTTTCTTCTACTAACTGCTACAGTTTTCTTTAACTGGATTTTATTTATTATTAATTACAACCTTTTCTATTCAATTTTGACTTCTTTTTAAATTATCATAATTCAACCTATTTAAGTTCTTTTTTCAAAATTAATTTCATTCTTTTCTGACTTTTTTAAAAACTGACTGTCAAACTTCTCTTTTCCTAGCAACGAAACCTTCTCACTCTCTCACTTACACTACTTAACTATCCTTAACCTAATACAAGTATTTGTTTACATTACAGAAATTTTTTATTATTTTATTTTACCTAATTTAAATTTGACATAAACTTCAAATTTTGACATATCTCCGAAATTAATAATTAAACTAAAATAAATTTTGATTTCACCCTGAAACATACCTTCACAATATGTTATTTCATCTATGTTTAGATAATTAAATTGTTGGAGAAATAAATCAATGGTTTTCAAAATATATGCTACTGTTTCCTCAAAAACTTTTGACCTCAAGTAACTGCCTACACTGGTTGTATTCTGTTGATGGTAAGAAGACTGACAAAATTTGTAACTGAGTTAGTAATGTTATGAATTATTTTATATTTTATTTCTAATCTTTAATTTTTTAGAACAGTTTCCACAAAAACTGTGGACCTGAAGTAACTGCCTACACAGGTTTTATTCTATTTATAGTCAATAATAATTAATAATTTTACTGTTAATTCTAATCTTTTATTTTTAAGAACTCTTTTTCAAAAACATTGAATCTGGACCCTTATAGAACCCATGGCTACATCAATATGAAACCTATTGTGGGCTACTATGTGTTTTAAAATACAAATGTTTATTTTAGGGTTCAATTACATTTTAAACATTACCAAATAACATCTGCATATTATTAGTAAATAACAAGTAAATGTTTTATGCTTTTCTTTTTTTAGGACTCATTTTTCTCAATTATATATTCCCAGTTCACCATATGGAAATATATGAACTTCATTCTGACATGATTATGAAACCCTTTGGTCTGTTTTATCATTTACCAACAAAGAGTTTACTTTTATTAATTGCTGCATACCCCAATATTACTGGTTTCATACCTTATTAGTCAGCAAATAAACTACCTTTACATATATATATATATATATATATATATATATATATATATATATATATATATATATATATAAAAATTAAAGGTTTTTTTGAGGTAAGCAGTCAAGACTACCCTCCTTATATATATATATATATATATATATATATATAACTGAAATACTAACAAAATCATATGACTACAGCAATGAGTATTACATTAGAGATTCTTTTGAAATAAATAAAAAATTTAATAATATTGTATTACCACCAAATTATGTTCTTTTAAGTTTGGATGTAGTGTCACTTTTTAGTAATGTTTATCTAAATTTATGTTTAACAGCACTTAATAAGAAATGGAATGATATAAATAAAAATTGCAGACTGAGTAAAGAGACATTTCTAGAACTAATAACATTTATTTTCAATAGTACATATTTTTCCTATAATAATAAAATGTATGAACAAACTTTTGGAACACCAATGGGATCTTCAATATCTCCTATTTTAGCAGACTATGTAATGGATTACATCTTGGACTTAGTTATATCTGTTTTACCATTTAAATTATTCTTCATTAAAAAATATGTAGATGATATAATTTTATCTCTTCCATATGATGAAATAAATAATATACTTTTTTATTTCAACAGTTTTGATCCACATATACAATTTACTATAGAAAAAGAAGATATAGAACAATCCTTACCTTTTCTTGATACTAAATTTATAAGAAACAATAACAATAATATCTCAATTGATTGGTATAGAAAACCGATAAGCTCTGGTAGATATATTAATTATCATTCATACCATCCACGTAAAACTAAATTAAATTTGATCAAACAAATGAAGAATAGGGTGTTAAATATTTCAGATCCAATTTTT
Source organism: Ophraella communa (assembly GCA_035357415.1). NCBI lineage: Eukaryota > Metazoa > Arthropoda > Insecta > Coleoptera > Chrysomelidae > Ophraella > Ophraella communa. The sequence goes on along the minus strand of CM068986.1, from coordinate 45,355,204 downwards.
CACCAAAAAAATTTAAAAATTCTTTATAAACTATTTCTTGAGAACTCTTATCCACCATATCTTTTGAAACAAATTTTATATAATACATCTGACAATACAAATGCCATAATTCATAACATGACAAGGAACACAGAATATCATGACATCAGTTCTAGAAATACCATTCCAATTTATGTATCTCTACCATATATCAAAACAGTCACACTTAAACTTTCCGGAATTTTAAAACAACATAATATAAAAATTGCAAATAAACAACATCTTACAATCCATTCGCTTTTTAGTAAAATTAAAGATAAAACACCTAATAATAAATTACCTAACATAGTTTATGAAATTCCTTGTAAAAATTGTGATAAGAAATACATTGGTCAGTCAAAAAGGTCTCTTGCTAATAGAATAACATCCCATAAAAGTGACAGTAAACTTCATCCAGAGAAATGTGCACTTGCTGAACACGTATTCTCTGAAGGCCATATAATGAATTATGAACAGGCCAAAATTTTAACTACAGAAATGAATTATAAAAAGCGGATCTTTTTAGAAACGGCTTATATAGCTCAGGAAGATCGATGTATTAATAAAAAAACTGATCTAAACAATTTAAGTATAATATATGCATATCTTTTGGATTTGGAGAAACAAAATTTAAAAAATTAAAAAAAAACGAATTACTATGTAGAATTTTAAAACAACTGAATTTATATATTAAACAAATATATCAAAATTTTTAAATCATATTGTTTTTTGAGTTTTTTTAGTAAACATGTCAAATTTATTACAATTTTTTACACCGTTTTACCTATAATCTCACTTAGATATGTAAGTATTATTTATTTTATTACCTGCTATATAATTTCTTTATAATACACAATTGTACATTCCATTAGCAGTAATGGCAGTAAATTATCTAACAAGTGTACCAAGACTCTTGGGCCGAGAAAACTTCCAGGACTGGTCTTTTGCGATAGAAAATGTATTTATCCTTGAAGGACTATCAAAGTGCCTTGATGGAAGTGAAACGGACACTGTAATAATAGCCAAAGCTAAGGCAAAGTTGATCCTTCTCTTTACTTGCATGTGAAGGAAGCAACCACAGCCAAGGAAGTCTGGGATATATTAAATAGACTTTATGAAGATAGTGGTTTCACAAGAAAAATTGGTTTACTTCGTACTCTTATTTCATTGAGGTTTGAAAATTGTACTTCTATGGAATCCTACATTAACCAAGTAATTGAAACAGCACAGAAACTAAGAAGAACTGGTTTTAAAATAGATGATAACTGGGTTGGTTCATTATTATTAGCAGGTTTACCAGAACAGTTTATGCCTATGATACTAGCTATAGAACACTCAGGGATCAATATCACTACAGATGAAATCAAGTCCAAATTGCTAGATTTGAATGTAGAAGATAAAACCGAAAGTGGTAGTGCTTTTGTTTCAAAAACAAAGTGGGGAAGTCACCATCCAGATGTTGGTACAAGTACTGTAAGTCAAAATTTTAAAGATATTTCTAATGTTACTTGTTATAAGTGCAAAAAGAAAGGCCATTTTATGAATAAATGTCCCAATAAGCAGAAAGAATTGGACAAAAATAAGGCTAAAGCAGATACTAATGCTTTTAGCGCTGTGTTTATAAATGGTAATTTTGAAACTACAGATTTTTTTGTCGATTCTGGATGTAGTATGCATTTAACTGCTAAAAAAGATTGGCTTAGAAATATTAAGAGTAATCAAAATTTATCTGAAATAACTGTTGCCAATAAAACAAAAATGTCAATAAAATGTGCTGGTGATATTGATATTAAAACATTTGTTGAGAATGAAACTTTTGATATAACAGTTAATAATGTTGCCTATGTACCAGGCTTAACAACAAATTTGTTATCTGTTTCACAACTTATTAAAAACGGTAACAATGTCATCTTTCATGAAAAAGGTTGTCACATTTTTAATAAACATGGAATATTGGTTGCAACAGCTGACTTATTAGATAATGTGTATAAATTAAACTTTAAACCTGTTGTACAGCCATCATTACTTGCAGCAGCGGTAAGTACAGATGAAACCTGGCATAGAAGGTATGGACATATAAATTATAAAGATCTTTACTTGATGAAGAACAGTGGCCTAGCTGAAGGCATTGAATTTATAAATTGTAAAAAAAATTCAGTCTGTGAAGTTTGCTGTGAAGGTAAGCAAACAAGACTTCCTTTTAAATTCAGGGGAAATAGACCATCTGCTCCACTAGAAATTATTCATGGTGATCTCTGCGGGCCTATGGAAGTTCCATCTGTAGGTGGATCTAGATATTTTCTCATCCTTCAAGATGGCTTTAGCAAAATGACCTTTGTTTATTTCCAGAAGACTAAAGATGAGACCTTTGAAAACTTTAAGAAATTTAAAAACTTTGTAGAGCAATTTAAAGAAAATAAAATTAAAACCTTCCGTACAGATGGTGGTGGAGAATTTTGCAGCAGTCAATTTGAGAGTTATTTGAATGATAATGGAATTATACATCAAAAGACTAACTCTTATTCACCTCAACAAAATGGCAGTGCGGAACGCTTAAACAGGTCCATTGTTGAGAAAGCTCGATGTCTACTTTTTGATTCCAAGTTGGAAAAAAGTTTATGGGCTGAGGCAGTTAATACAGCTGTATATTTAAGAAATAGGTCAATAGTCACAGGATTAGAAAAAACCCCATTTGAAATATGGACACAAAAGAAGCCAGATGTAAGCCACTTGAGAATTTTTGGAAGCGAAGCTATGATGCTTATTCCAAAAGAAAAACGCTTAAAATGGGATAAAAAATCAAAGAAAACCTTTTTAGTAGGCTTTAGCGAGAACACTAAAGGATATCGATTATATGACCCAGAAACCAAGCAAGTTTTGATAAGCAGAGATGTAATCATTATAGAAAAAGAAAATGATGCCAAGCTTACTGTCAATGAAAGTAAGCCAGAATTATCAGATTCAGTGGGAGATATTGAAGAAGATATTGAAACAATTGATTCAGACAATACATCAGTTCCAGAAGAACAAGATTATGATTTGGATACTGATTTTGAGCCAGAAATACCATTAGTAGCTCCTGATAATATCAGAAGATCTGAAAGAACTCCCAAACCCAAGATGTTTGATGATTATGTGAGCTATCTGTGCCTAGGTAGTGACAGCGACCCTGTATCAGTGGAAGATGCTTTGTCAAGACCTGATCGTGATAAATGGAAGACAGCAATGCATCAAGAGCTGCAATCCTTTCAAGACAATATGGCATGGGAAGTTACTGAATTTCCAAGTAACGGTACAGTAGTTCAGTGTAAGTGGGTGTTTAAGCGCAAAAGTGATAGTGCGGGAAAAGCAATGTATCGTGCTAGGCTCGTTGCTAAAGGTTATACTCAAAAATATGGCGTTGATTTTGAAGAAACCTTTTCGCCAGTAGTTAGGCATTCTACTCTAAGAATTTTATTTGCACTGTCTGTAAAACTAAGTTTAAGTATCTTTCATCTTGATGTAGCAACAGCTTTTTTGAACGGGGACTTAAAAGAAACAGTTTTTATGGCTATACCAGAAGAGTTAAATTTAAAAAATTGCGACAATAAAGTTTTAAAACTAAATAAAGCCATTTATGGTCTAAAGCAATCTTCCAGGTCATGGAATGAAAAAGTTGATTGTTTTCTCAAAGAAGCTGGATATAAAAAATCTGATTATGAACCTTGCTTGTACACCAAGATGAAAGGCAAACTAAAAACTATAGTAACTGTTTATGTAAATTGAGTCAGATGATTTAAAGTCAAAATTAAGTGATACTTTTAAAATCAAAGATTTAGGTGAAGTAAAAAACTGTTTAGGCATGAATGTATGTATTAACAAAGAAAGTAATACAATTACTCTTGATCAAAAGTTATATATAAATCAATTGTTGACAAGATTTAATATGTCTGACAGTAAAATTGCAAGTACCCCAATGGAAGCCAACTTAAACTTAGTTAGAAATGAAAGTAATTGTATTACACATTTACCTTTTCAACAGTTAATAGGTAGTCTAATGTATCTATCTGTTTTAACCAGACCTGACATTTCGTTTGCAGTGAGTTATCTTAGCCAATTTAATAACTGTTACACAGAAACTCACTGGAAACATGCAAAACGTATCTTACGTTACCTCCAAGGTACGCAAGATTATGGTCTTAAATTTAGTAAAAGTGATAATTTTTTGGAAGGCTATGTTGATGCTAGCTGGGGCAATAATGCTATAGATAGAAGGTCTTATACAGGTTTTTGTTTCAAACTTTCAGGTAGTATTGTAGCCTGGGAAAGTAAGAAACAACAAACTGTTGCTCTTTCGAGCACAGAGGCTGAATATGTGGCAGTCTCGGAAGCCACGAAAGAAGCAATTTATTTAAAAAATTTGTTACATGAATTAACAGGCATACAAGAATGTATTTTATTATATAATGACAACATGGGAGCTCAGAAACTTTCTGTGAACCCAGTATTTCATAAACGAACCAAACATATTGATATAAGATATCATTTTGTTAGAGAAGCTATAGCCAATAATATTGTGAAACTAATGTATCTGGATACATCAAATATGCCAGCAGATATTTTAACCAAAAGCTTGTGCCCCATAAAGCATTATACATTTATAGACAAATTAGGTGTTATTAAGTTAACCTTGTAGATAAATGTTGGATTATTTTTTGAGAGCTAGTGGGAGTGTTGTTGATAGCTCACAAAAATTGTCCTCACTCTAAATGTGTATGTTCTGTGTTTTGACACAAACTGTCTCATGTCAAAAAAGTGAATATAACCATAGTTTTTTGTACCGCCAAATCGGAGACAACGTGTTTTATTTTACACCTAAAATCCATTGGTTTTTACCCTTTTTTTGTCTGACTGCGTGAGTCTGAACTGTTATTTACAACAGGCATTACCTAAAGATGGTGTAAATGACCTTCTGTTTAGATTTAATTCTTATGATCCACATATTCAATTAACAGTAGAAAAAGAGGACGTAGAACATAGTGTTCCATTTTTAGACACAAAATTTATTAGAAAAGATAACACTATTACTATAGATTGGTACAGAAAACCAATAAATTCTGGTAAAATTATGAATTTTTGGTCATATCATAAATTTTCGACTAAAATTAAATTAATAATGCAAATGAAAAAAGAATTACATTGATTTCGGATCCTATTTTTCATAATAAAAATTTTAAAATTTTACATGAAATGTTTTTAGAAAATGGTTATCCGAATAAATTAATAAAAAATGTATTAAGTAATAATTCTTACAATATAAATACATATGATCAAAATAATAAAGAACTAGACATTCAAACCAATAATACAAAATTATATGTATCATTACCATACATTCGAGAAATTACATCTAAATTAAGTAGAATTTTTAAACCATTAAATAATATTAAAATTACGAGTAGAGCATGTCTTACCTTAAAAAAAAAAAAAAATTTTAGTAAAGTAAAAGATACAACTCCAATTTTGGATTTATCTAATGTAGTATATTGTATTCCTTGTTCTGCTTGCGATAAAAAATACATAGGTCAAACTGGCCAAAGATTAAAACAACGTTTATCCTTGCATAAGAGTGATACTCAGGTTACATCCTGAAATATGTGAATTGGCTAAACATTCAATAACTAATGACCATCTTATCGATTATGCTTCTGTTAGTATTTTGGATGTACACATTAACAATAAAAAAGACTCTTTTTGGAAATGGCATCTATATCACAAGACAATGATATTATGAATAAAAAAAGTGACCATATAAATTTGAGTGACATTTATTATTATCTGCTATCTTTGGATAAACATACAAATAAAGATCTAAATAATACCTAAAATTCATGACATTTATTTGACATTTTTATTTTTATTTTAAATGACATTTTAGAAGCTTAAATCAAAATTATAAAAAAGAATAAGATATCCTTATTTTTTATTTTTTATCATAGAACAATTAAATATTTTAATCAAAATTTACATTTTTCATGAAAGAAGAAAATAAAAAATTATAACCTATTATTTTTTACTCTTTTATTATTACATTTTATCTCAAGCAATTAAGTTGTTTATTAATTTTATTACGTTATTTTGTTTTATAAATAATTTGACTTAAAAATTTTTTTAAATTCCAAATTAAAGTTAAAATAGTTTTTTATGTTATATTTACCATTTTTTTAACACCAATTTTGTTTATACTCGTGCTTATTCCTTGATAATGAAATAAATATATTTCGAAAGCTTGGAAAACAAGTAAAAGAGTTTTCTTAAAACACATTGCCGTATACCCCAAAAAATTCTGGTTTAATACCTATTAGTCGGCAAAGAACATAAATTTAATTATATATATATATTAAACCAGAAATATTGGGGAGTACCTAATTATTCAGCAAATAAACTACCTTTACATATATATATATATATATATATATGTATATATATATATATATTTATATATTTATATATTTATATATATATATATATATATATATATATATATATATATATATATAGTTGAAGATAGTCTCGGCTGACTAGTTAAATACTAAATATTTAAAAATATCGGGGGTTGCAGCCAGTAATTATTAAGTTCACTCTTTAAAGTTTTTGTGAGAGCTTTCGGTAAATTTTTTACCTTCTTCAGTCACTTCTGAAATAAATAAAATAACGACATCTTTTTGTATTAATTTAAAAATATTAAATTAATATTACCTTTTTGAGATTAAATTAGAAGCTAGTATTTTTTTAAAAAAATCTTGATAAACTTTTTAAACAAGGTATAATAAATTATAATGTAAAAAGAAGGTAAAAAAATTTACCGAAAGCTCTCACAAAAACTTTAAAGAGTGAACTTAATAATTACTGGCTGCAACCCCCGATATTTTTAAATATTTAGTATATATATATACAGGGTGTTTCAAAAAAAGGTAACACCGTCTCTAGGATAGGTAAAAAACTGAAAAATAATTGGGGTTTGCTTAGTAAAATTTTTTTCTAACGCCATCCGTTTTCAAGATAAAGGGCGTTGAAGAAAATAAAAAATTACACATTTCTTACGATTTTGCTGAAACTACTGGCACCATTGCAATGAAATTTTATACGAATATGTTTTGGAAGCTGATATATCCCATGAATTTGTTTTTATAACTAACTCTCATAGAGGGCGCTAGTTACACGATTCATACAACGTATACAACATAACTTTTTTAGGGTAGAACTTTAACATTAGTTTATACCAGGAGCGATTATTACTTCATAATTTTCAAATCAAAATATTCCGAAAACGGTACATAATATCGAGTTTTACCAAGAGTACCTTTTTGGTGTAGAATTAAACGATGCTTATGTTCACTTGGAGTTTTGACTAATAATTCTACCCTCCTTTATTTATATATATATATATATATATATATATATATATAAAAAATTGTTCGGAAAATTGCTTTATTATAAAACTCTTCTCCAAAATATCACAGGGATAACAGCCAAAAATACTTTAGGTTTTAATAAAGTGAACTCTTTTTTTACTTGACCAAGCTTTCGGAAAACTTTGCTTCCATTTTCAAGGCTAAAAATTATTTTAAAATAGGCTAGATTGAAAATTAAAATTATAAAAACTTACTAGTAATTGAGATTAAAAATTTAAAACCACACAACACCAATTTCCAGGAGATTTCATTTTATATTTTAAGTACAAAGTTTAAAAATTTTCGAAAATTATATTCTAACTACTAATATTTTCGTTTGTTTTACCAGATGTATGTGTTTTTTTGTTAATTTATTTTAGTTGTTAAAAAAAAAGGACAAGTTGTTTAAAAATAATAATTTTAGTGTTTTTAAGATTAAAATTCTTGTATACGAGGGAACTTCATAAGGTTAATGCCATTTGTAATTGTAATTATAGTTTAGTTTATTGAAATTATTTTCTTTTATTTAAGTGTATACTAAAAATGGTAGAAAGGAAAGTCAACAATTATTTTCTATTGGTAAAAATTGAAATACTATTTTTGACAGCTCTCACCTGTACTGATTGAAAATACATATGTAATGAGAGAGAGTGACAATGACTCTGAGAAACTAAAATTCTCTCACAATCGATAACTCAGAGGCACTAGCACAATCTAACAAAATTATTGAAAAAATATGGTACTGGGAAAAAACAAAATACCACTAAGAGCAAAATGATAATTTTATCGTTAACATGTTACTGTTTTGGTCAAAATGTGATACAAAACTAAACTGTCACTTTAGTTCCTGTTTAACAAAACCATTCCATAGTGGTACTGAGTACTTTCCTCTAGTAGGAGGTTTAATAAATTTTTTAACGAATAATCAATGAACCAGAGAATAACAAAATCTCTCACGTTCTCATCATATCCGGATCAAGGACTTTAAATTTATTGACTATCACTTTCGTCTGTAGTACGAAGGTTTTTAAATTGAAAAAGGTAAGTATAAATTTTGCTAAGAGAGTCAGTGTCAGATCTTTTATTCATAGGGCTCTCACAGTTGTTTATGTGATACATTTCCAAGAATTTTCTTTTTGATAGTTTTTTCTACATCAAGAACTGTAACATTTTCAAAATCAATGTGGTGAAATTCATCTATCACATGTTCTGATAACGCACACTTTCTTTTCCTCAATTTTTGCATCACTTTTATGTTGGGTGCAACGTGATTTAAGGGTTTGTGATGTCATGCCAATGTATTTTTATTACAGTTTTTACAAGGAATACTATAAACAACATTACTTTTGTTAATATGTCTTCTGATTGTTTTAGGTTAGAGAATAATGTTTGTTGTGGTTTAGCTGTTCTTTGGGCTATTTTTACAGTTCCTAAATCTTTAAATTGTTTTATTATTTTATCTGATAAAGTTGTAATATACGGAATTGAACCAAAAACAATAGTATCGTTATTTAAATTTTGATTATCAGAGTTTGTTGTTACCTGGTTGGTTACTTGATCATTGACTGAGTTGAAAATTAACCTCTTTAGTAGTGGAATGGGATAGGAATTCTTCTTTAAGGTTTCAAAAAGGATTTTAGGTTTTCTGAAGTAATGTAGGATGTGAAATCTTTGTTATTCTGTTTTTCATTCCTAGTATTAAGTTAATCTTCATTCTATAGGGGTGATTACTTTGGTACATAAAACCTACCAACTCTGGAAGATATCTAAACTTCAAAAGTAATCACCCCTATAGAATGAAGATTAACTTAATACTAGGAATGAAAAACAGAATAACAAAGATTTCACATCCTACATTACTTCAGAAAAACCTAAAAATCCTTTTTGAAACCTTAAAGAAGAATTCTATCCCATTCCACTACTAAAGAGGTTAATTTTCAACTCAGTCAATGATCAAGTAACCAACCAGGTAACAACAAACTCTGATAATCAAAATTTAAATAACGATACTATTGTTTTTGGTTCAATTCCGTATATTACAACTTTATCAGATAAAATAATAAAACAATTTAAAGATTTAGGAACTGTAAAAATAGCCCAAAGAACAGCTAAACCACAACAAACATTATTCTCTAACCTAAAACAATCAGAAGACATATTAACAAAAAGTAATGTTGTTTATAGTATTCCTTGTAAAAACTGTAATAAAAAATACATTGGCATGACATCACAAACCCTTAAATCACGTTGCACCCAACATAAAAGTGATGCAAAATTGAGGAAAAGAAAGTGTGCGTTATCAGAACATGTGATAGATGAATTTCACCACATTGATTTTGAAAATGTTACAGTTCTTGATGTAGAAAAAACTATCAAAAAAGAAAATTCTTGGAAATGTATCACATAAACAACTGTGAGAGCCCTATGAATAAAAGATCTGACACTGACTCTCTTAGCAAAATTTATACTTACCTTTTTCAATTTAAAAACCTTCGTACTACAGACGAAAGTGATAGTCAATAAATTTAAAGTCCTTGATCCGGAGATGATGAGAATGTGAGAGATTTTGTTATTCTCTGGTTCATTGATTATTCGTTAAAAAATTTATTAAACCTCCTACTAGAGGAAAGTACTCAGTACCACTATGGAATGGTTTTGTTAAACAGGAACTAAAGTGACAGTTTAGTTTTGTATCACATTTTTGACCAAAACAGTAACATGTTAACGATAAAATTATCATTTTGCTCTTAGTGGTATTTTGTTTTTTCCCAGTACCATATTTTTTCAATAATTTTGTTAGATTGTGCTAGTGCCTCTGAGTTATCGATTGTGAGAGAATTTTAGTTTCTCAGAGTCATTGTCACTCTCTCATTACATATGTATTTTCAATCAGTACAGGTGAGAGCTGTCAAAAATAGTATTTCAATTTTTACCAATAGAAAATAATTGTTGACTTTCCTTTCTACCATTTTTAGTATACACTTAAATAAAAGAAAAATAATTTCAATAAACTAAACTATAATTACAATTACAAATGGCATTAACCTTATGAAGTTCCCTCGTATACAAGAATTTTAATCTTAAAAAACACTAAAATTATTATTTTTAAACAACTTGTCCCTTTTTTTAACAACTAAAATAAATTAACAAAAAAACACATACATCTGGTAAAACAAACGAAAATGTTAGTAGTTAGAATATAATTTTCGAAAATTTTTAAACTTTGTACTTAAAATATAAAATGAAATCTCCTGGAAATTGGTGTTGTGTGGTTTTAAATTTTTAATCTCAATTACTAGTAAGTTTTTATAATTTTAATTTTCAATCTAGCCTATTTTAAAATAATTTTTAGCCTTGAAAATGGAAGCAAAGTTTTCCGAAAGCTTGGTCAAGTAAAAAAGAGTTCACTTTATTAAAACCTAAAGTATTTTTGGCTGTTATCCCTGTGATATTTTGGAGAAGAGTTTTGTAATAAAGCATTTTTCCGAACAATTTTTTGTTTTTTAACTAGTCAGCCGTGACTACTTCCGACTTCTTATATATATATATATATATATATATATATATATATATATATATATATATATATATATATATATATATATATATATAAAAATGAAGATATTGGGTTAAGCCCGCTAATGCAGCCGTAGACACGTGTTTCTGTCTCCTTAGACTTCATCAGTACGGCATAGCTAAGGAGAATAATACCAAAAAAAACACTGAATGATGGTAAACAAATATAACTCACCACAACCTGACTCAACACAAGTGCAAACATCACCTTTGTGGCGCCAACTGGAATTACCGATTGATTGTCGGCAAAATTCCAACATCGCCACGGAGGCAGATATAACCACCTGCGTGACAAACCGTTACCCAGGAATAAATACAAATGGTGGTAGTATTTTTGCGGGAATGAATTAACTATAAAAATGAAGATATTGGGTTAAGCCCGCTAATGCAACCCAAATTTGTAAAACTGTTTTAATAAAAATATTACAAATATTTGACAATAGTATAATGATTAAAATATCAACAGAAGTTGTTTAATTTAGTAAGTTCTTATATAATTACTTAAAGGCCTTTCTTTTTCCTTATTAAACTTGTTTTAATTTAACTATTTTGTAATAAATTTATAATTATAATTGAATCAAATTTTTCATTCACATACCTAATAATCCAACTGGAAACTGGCGTAACCAAACACCCCTGAGAAAAAGATCTTGTTGCTAATAATAATATCAAATATTAATCAGTCAAATTCATAAATAAATAAATCAATAAATTATCTTTAGAATCATAATATTCATTACAAGTGGCGTCCCAACTATAGGGCTCGTTTCTGTTGGAAAATTAGGTATTCATAAACAATTTCTGTTGAAAAATAGTAGACAATTTAGTAATATTAAATAATAGTAAGGTTTCTTCATTAAAAGACTAGAGAAACATTAATAGAAATACTACAGGAAGTACTAGAAGAAGAGGGAATAAATCCTGAAGAATACATATTTCAAACAGTAGAAGAGTCAACTAGTACACAAACACAACAAACCATGGAAAGAGGTGGTTTTGTCTGCGTGAGATATGATAGTGTCGAAGAAACAAAAAAAGATAGCAAGGAGGAGGAACCAACATGGCTAAAGCAACTGATGACAGCAATAAAAGATATAAAAAGTGAAAATAAAGAAATGAACTCAAAATTGGAAAAGATAGATAATAAGATAGAAAGCCAAAAGAAGGAACTACAAGAAGAGATTAAATATCAAAACAAAGAATTAAATAAAAGTTTAGAAAATACACAGAAACAAATAAAAAAGGATATGGAACAACTTAATCAAACTATGATAGAAGAAATAAAGGAAGACATAAAAAACCAATTCCAAAATGAAGAGGAAACTTTAAAAGATGATATTGTAGAAATACAGACAAACATTAATAATGAGCAAGATAGAATACTAGAAGACAAACGGATAGTAGATGAAAAAGATGTAAATAATAATGATGAAAACATTGACTCGAAGAAAGCATTAGAAGATGATAAAAATGAAACTGTAGTAGAAAAAGAAATTACCTCCAATAAACGTACTGAACAAAACAAAAATAATGAAATTGAAACAAAAACAGAAACTAATATAATTGAGACAAAAGATAGTAATATGAAAGTTATAAGGAACATAAACCTACTTGAAAAAGTTCTACGAAACATAAATACTAAGAATATACACAAAAGTAGTTTAATCAAAGAGTTTATAAGCAAGAAATGTATTATGGATAAAGGGTATTTAAAACTTAAATTAGAAATGGAAAGAGCATTTAAAGAAACTACAGAAGAAGAAGAAACATGGAATAAGAAGCTGCAATATAACACAACTTTAGACTACTATAATAAAATAAAAACACAAGAAGATTTAAAAAATTGGACAAATAAACATAAATATAACATGAGATTAGATAATGATAACATAATAAAACTACAACCAAAATATGAACCAAAACTTAACTATTTTAACTTATTAATTAAAACAGAAGAAACACAAAGAAGAAGAAATAAACAAGAATATAATTTAAGAATTAACAATAAGAATAGACTTATAGGACAATTACAATACAATACAAGCTCATATAACTATGACAATAAAAAGTATATAATAAATAAGAAGGAATACCAAAAGATAAATACCACATCAATTAAAGATAATAAACAAAATTGGAAAGTAAGAAAGAAAAGAAACTAGATAAAGAGTCTTCACATGTGTACATAGTAGTATAGGAAATATAAATAAAATATAGAATTAAGATTATTAGTAATAGTATCTATGATAATAAGCAATATTAAGATGACATCTACAACAGTAAAATAAGCAAAAAAAAACTACATTAACAATAAGATTAAAAATTAAAACAATAATAAAACTAATAAGGTAACAACTTTGACATCATGATTTTGAGAAAAATGCTGCATCGGTGACAAAACATCTTTCATATATGGTACAAGTAAGTTTATGGATTTATCTAAAATATTACCTGAAAAAAGGAAAATAAAACTAATTAATAAATCACTCTAAATCAAACTAAGTAAAAGAACAACTAATGATCTATTGGATATATGAAAACATAAATATTCAACAAACACTAATATAATAATTGTTCGAGTAATAGAAATTAACAATAATTATAGAACTAATTTGATCAATACAAAACTAATTTAAAACAATGAAACTATACCATTAATTCTATAAATAAAGCAAATTGAGTACATTAAGAAATATAAAGTTTAATATTAATTGGCACCAAGATACAAACAAATATAAAATATTTGAAGATAAATACTTGGAGAACAGTGTAAACTAGAGGTATAAATGGAAATGAATATGATTTATATGTGAAAGATACATGATATGAGATGATATGAAATGTTTATTGATGATGATTTAAGAAGGTATAAAGATTATATGATGAATATGAACTGATAAGTATAAGATTATGATAATTGTATGTATAGTAGAAGAAAGATGAGATGATAAGAAGTTGATAGTTGAGGGAAATATATTATAATCTATTTACAAAATACTCCAAGTAATATAATGAAACAAAATGATGACAATTTTAAACTTTATAGCTATAAATTGCCTATATATGGGAACCAATTAATTTAAACATAATATAAACAATTGAAAGACATAATAATATTATACAATTTAACAAGAATAAACTCTGTAATCCAATAAATAGTTTCATTGGAGGAAAACATACTTAATAAATTTAAATTGTAAACAACAGATACAAGTGAGTAAAAGAAGTTAAGATCTAACAACACTTGGACAAGATGATAAAATATCTATTAAGATGAATACTTACTTAGAGTGATTCAGTTAAGAAAAGAAAAACAATCTTATTTATATGCAGTTCAAAACCATATCAAATATAATGTTGAAATGTTGCTGTTTATTCAAGAAAATAAATAATTTTAAAACAATCCTCAGAGGCAGATATTTTCAAAATCAGGTAAAAGTTCGATATAGCGGTTTTCGCTATTATAAGAGATTTTGCAAAAATTCTTTTTCAGGGCGTTTCTATAGGTCGATTATGACACAAATCTGTGTGCGCGTTTTCAAAAATTCATTTCGGGTGCTGGGTGGGGACGAAACAGTAGAAATCCAACGTCAAACACAAGAAAACACTAATACACTGCACTCGGGGCACATGAAAAATGTAAATTAATTTTGAAAAGTATTAAATTTTTCGAAAAACTATCCCACACATGACAAATCTCGTTCGCCATTATTTTGATCAGCTGATAACATGAAGTTCGTCATTATTAAAATGACAGGCTTGATAGAAGCAGTGGTATTTTTTGTAGAAATGCCTCCTTCTTTATGTTTAGGTATGTTCCTTTTTTCTCTACAAATTATAATAGGAAGAAGGAATAACTTAATTTTTCATATCAATTTTGTCCTGTATGTAACACATTGACAGTTCTATTGCACTCTTCTTTTTTATACAGTGACAGTCGTGACAGCCATGGCGGTATTATTGTATTAATTATTATTTATTTTTATTTTTTTAAACAATTTCTTGAACATTTTTGTGAACAGAAAGTGCGGTGTGTACTCTGAAATACTGTTTTTTGGTGTTTAATGTAGGATTTCTATTGTTTCGTCCCCACCCAGCACCCCTATTCACTCCACCGTCCCGTAAGTATGTTTTTATTAATAATAAATTATAGAAATGAATTTTTGAAAACGCGCACACAGGTTTGTGTCATAATCGACCTATAGAAACGCCCTGAAAAAGAATTTTTGAAAAATCTCTTATAATAGCGAAAACCGCTATACCGAACTTTTACCCAAAATCCTAAAACATATAAAGATGATATTTAGATCAATTTAACATAACATATTAATTAAAGCATACACAAATTTAATTTGCAGTTAATAAACAGATGATTTTAAAATTTGACATTTGATTTGATTTGATCATAGAACTAAGAACTAGACTCTGTGCACGGAACGGTAAAAAGGATTCTTCTTCGTTTTTATTAAATGTTCACGAAACAAATTTTTGTACCATGGTTAGTATAAAAAATATCGTATGATATACTTAGAATTTCAAAATGTTTAACAGATTATTTAAAAAAATTTCTATATGACTATACAAATATTTTTAAATAATCGGGGGCTGATTGTAATGTTTAAATATTTGACAATAGTATAATGATTAAAATATCAACAGAAGTTGTTTAATTTAACTAAATCCAATAATTTTAATTATATTGTATTATTTTATTGTATATTTTGTGTATTTGTAAGAAAATTTTAAGTTGGAAATTATTTTATTATATAATGTATCGATATTATATCTAGTACTTAGTAGAAAGTTCGCGAAAATTGATTATATAATGTGTAAAAAAAGGACAGATAATGTGTAAAAAGGAGACAGATATATTTGTACAATATTTTATTCTCGAATGATCGGACAGTGGACGAAGTGAGTATGTCTAGTCACATATATGAAAGAAAGAGATACACATACTTTTTTCCAGAAATGACTAAGCTCTAGAACAAAAACGAATAATCTAGAAGTTTGAAACCTATAAAAGACTGAACAGAGGTCGTTAAAAAGGAAGTTTATTATTGGAAGTCAAACAGTGAAGATCTGAGTGTGAACAGTCAATTTGAACAAACAGTTTTTAAAGTAGTTATCATAATAAAGTGTTAAATAGTGACGTTAAGAATAAAGTAAAACAATCAAAAAGTAAAATAAAGTGACAAAAAAGTGACATTACTAAGATTGAATCCAAAAGTGAAATTAAAACGTTTTTGGTCGATAAAAAAGAAGAATATAAGTGTACTTACCATTATTAATACAATAAAACGAACAGTAATCCAACAAACACTAAACTGTATCAAATTTGAGGAACAAACAAAACACAATAATATTACACGAGAGTCCAAACGTCTAATAAGGCGACATTTTGCCAAGGTCGGAGGTTCGCAAGAATACATCCAGCGCCGGATTCCGTTATGAGATTAAGAGGGCCGTCCAAAATGTGACTGAAAACGGGTGGCAAGCTTGAATTGTACCCAAAATTTCAATCATTTTGTAAACAACAAATCTAAAGAACGCCTTTAAATTACGTATTCAAATTTTAACAGGATATAGCTTAGACCTTTCTCTAGGAGATAAGGTTTTTTAGTTAAGTTTTATATTGTAATAAAAGAGATATTGGTGTTTAAGTGATGGTATGTTTTGAAAAAGTTTGACAATTTGTGATCACGAATTTTAACGCCAGAAGCTTAACTCCTAAAGAAAGCATAGAGAATGCGACTAGCAAAATATGAAGTTAAAGAAAGGTATATTTTTTTGAGATGTGTTGCACGCAAAATTTGAACATTGCACTAATCTGTCAATTTAGTTCAACAGTTTTGGTGGCGCTTTTTTCAAAGACGTATGTCGATTCTAATTCTCCAAATCCAAACTTCACTTAACATAACCAACCTAACCTTATTTCTCGTTTATAACGTCAAAATATAATTTTAGTGTTTTGCTTTTAAATATATAATTGTCTATATTAATATTCGTTTATAATTTACCAAAAGTTAAAAAAAATAAATTTAAAGTATATTTTCACAATTTGCGTTGGTTTTTACATAGTTTATAGCATTATCCAACTGTGATATGTGCAAGGACCCAAGCAACCAAAAGACGTCCATACGACGTCATAATTTAGACGTAATGACGTCATTTTTTGACGTCCCTATGACGTACTCAATGACGTGAAAAAGTCACATGATTTTGACGTCATTTGGTGACGTCCCCACGACGTCATAATTTAGACGTAATGACGACATTTGGTGACGTCTCCTCGACGTCATATTAAGACATTATATACACAGTTCTAAATTATTTATAGGATTTTAAAAATGTATAGGAGAAGTTATTAATAATAATAAATTAGTAAATAAAAAAATTTTTATTCTCAACTCATAAAAATAAAACAATCATACATTATAAATCAAATAAAAATACATAACACATAAAATACATATATTACAGTATCAAATATAAAAATATTTCATAAAATGTACAAAAAAATACACATTAATTATTTTCCGATAACAACACGCTTAGTTCATCGATGAATAAAAGCACATGCCTCAACTTGTACATCTAAACAAAAAGGTAGCCATCTTTTAAAGGTGATTATAATTTTTCATTTCTGTCTATTTTATTGAGGATGAGCATAGTAGAATGTTTGATATTGTATTTCTTAATATAAATCTTAGAAAACTTACTTTTCTTTCTACTTCCTGGGATAACTCTCCTAGCCACAACACAACTTGCACAATTCACGTTAACTTCACAACATATAACAACTACTTCCATCAAGTCGTTGTTTCACGTGTGCTGTGTGCTGTTGTTTCACTTGTCAAAAATAACGGAAACGGAAAACACTCCAATGACGAGGAATGTATACAATGAAGCGGGAGATTTAAACAAATCTGTCACTCCGAATTCCAAAGTAAAATATACGTATAGAGGATTAATCACGAATGTGGATACTATCTAATAAAATAAATTATGTAAGATACAAATCAATCAGAGTGTAGTAGGAACATATTTAAATCAATTATATACCGGGGTAGGGGAAAAATTGTGTGTTGAAATCTGCATCCGTAAGAGAACGTATGTGTTACGATATGCATTTCTATCGCTGGTATACTGTGAACACACGGTGTTGGAAGGCCGAATCAAATCTTTGGCTAACATTTTTTGGAAAGCTAACTTTTATTAAAGTCACGAAACAAACGTTATACCGACGTCATTCATAAGACGTCGTTACATCGACGTCGTACCAACGTCTATACACTGACCTATGACGTCTGTGACCAAATATCACCAAATAAGGACGTCGCCACGACGTGATGTTTAGTCAGCTGGTTACCTGGGGAGTTTAGTGTTGTGAACCGTTGATATTTCCTAAATTACTTTTTACTTAAACACAGTTGTCTTATTTTATTCGAATTGGTAAAAATGTGAGTTTTGAGAGACCTGATTTTTCTTTATACTTTTTAATCTTTAAGTTACCTTATATCTTTATTTGTTAAATAACATAAACCCAACCTAAGGGATTTACATTTATAAATTAAAACTGCATAATATGTAAATATTAACAGCTAAGTGTTAAACTATTTTTCTAAATAGGCAGGATAATGTCCACAAAGTAAGGGTTTCTACAGTATTTATTTACATATTCAATATGCATAAATATAATAGCTTTCTCTTTAGATAATGTGAAGAATGAAAATTTACAGTCAAATATGTAATATTTTATTAAAACAGTTTTACAAATTTGGGTTGGATACTGAATACATCTGTTATCTTTATATATATATCCCCTCACCATTAAAAGTTTGTTGGTAAATGATAAAACAGACCAAAGGGTTCCATATTCATGTCAGAATGAACTGGGTACATATAATTGAGAAAATGAGTCCTATAAAAGAAAAAAATAAAACATTTACTTGTTATTTTCTATTAATATGCAGATGTTATTTGGTAATGATTAATATTTAATTGAACCCTAAAATAAACATTTGTATTTTAAAAAACATAGTAGCCCACAAAAGGTTTCATATTGATGTAGCCATGGGTTCTATAAGGGTCCAGATTCAATGTTTTTGAAGAAAGAGTTCTAAAATATAAAGATTAGAATTTACAGTAAAAATTATTAATTATTTACTATAAATAGAATAAACCCTGTGTAGGCAGTTACTTGAGGTCCAAAGATTTTGAGGAAACAGTAGCATATATTTTGAAACCATTGATTTATACAATTTAATTATCTAAACATAGATGAAATAACATATATGGTTGCCAGAAAAAGTATATTGCTAAAAATAGTATTTTCAGGACATTTTTTGAAATACTTTAGAAAAGTAGTAACCTATTGATTCTTGTAGAAATATTTTGTTTTCCATATTCCACCTAATAAAATCAAAAATTAATCAAATAGTTTTGACTTAGAAAATGATACTAATATTCTTCCTGGTCTATCCTAGTATTTAAAGTACACAAAGGATGGCTTAAAGGACGAGTAGCATTAACACTTCTCTGAGATGCCCTAGTAAAGACTCTTACATGAAACCAAAGAAATATGCCATCCAGATAATGCTAATTATTTAGTATCAAGAGGCAAATTCACAGGGGAAAAAGCACACAGTAGCAGTAGTACACAAAATACCACTGATTTCAATTTTCCAAAGAAAATACTTCAACATGGGCAAATACTATTGGTAGGTACTCAAAAGAAGAAAATTCATGTATCTAATATGCAAAATACCTATATCAATACATCTTTTAAAACTAAATTTGATATTTAGATCTGAATCATAGATAATAAAATAAATATAATACCTACCTATTAATTGTAAAAATTTTAACCAGTAAATAAACAAATTAAAACTTACCTCTTATCACTTCTGATTACTAGATGGAGAGTGCTTTCAAATGTAAATAAAATATGGATCTTTATAAAATAAATAAAATTTTTTCATTTTTGTGAAAGATACCAGTTAAAAAATTCAGTTACAATCCTATTGGATACATTTTAATTTCAATTGATTCCACAAAGTATGGGGTTGACATTTTTTGGAATATAATTAATAGCCATAATTTAATGATACAATTAGTTTTATTAAGATATACCCATATTAACAATTATGTTTAGTACTTGCAAGAGTATTGTTGGCCAATCACTGATAGTCAGCTTATCCCACTTCTTTAGGTATCTTGAAAACAGGTGCACAAAGTGTATTTCTATAGATACTAGATTGGTTAGTAATTATCGTAGGTTATTGAAAATATTATTTTTTTCTTGTGCCACATTCTCAAAATAAAAATAAACTATAGGTAAGCTTTATTGTAGTGTGTGGTTTACTTTGTACTCCATTTTTCATTAAATCATGGATCTGGGTGGTAATTTAGGAATGTCCAATAAGTGATATTTATTTATTTAGGCAGTAAATATTTAGCAAGGTACCTACTTACTTGAAGTCATATTAAAGACAGACTAACCTGTTAATGTTTACAAACATTATAGTAACACTTTTGCAATAATCATCAAACGTTTTGGAAAAGTATTTAAATTTTTCCCCACAAAATATATTCTAAAAATTTACATCTACTTCAACATCTTCAAATAATACATCCATCAGAAAGTAAATAAATTAATCTCTGATCAAACATCAAACCTTAGACAAGGAAAGAGAGAGGACTGCGCATTAGAATCAATTTATGTAACCCATTTACCACCAAACTAATGGCGGACAATATTGACATAGGCGTATCATACGATTTTTCTTATACGATTATTAAATAATCATTTTCATTATTTCGTATTACAAATCTAATTTAAAAAAGTCTTTAAATATGTACGGCTCCAAAAAAAACAACAATCATTTTAAAACATATTTATTTAATAAATATTACAATTTTAATCTATTTTAAATATATGTTTTTGTTTCACGCCACTGCAAAACTATTACATCTATAAGAAAATAATAACAATTAATTGAAAATAATATTTTAAACTGAATGAAAACAATTTTCAAAAAGTATGTACCTACTATTAATTTAAGTTATCATACATAACATATGTGATTTAGTTAAACATCTATTACCTGAAAGCTGTAATATTAATAAAAATAAATTTCAAGGAAATAGTTTTAAAATACTTTTTACCTATGAAATGAAATTCCTTCCTCTTTTTTTAGCACTCTGACTGTTGCACTTATAAACTGCACAATTAACCATTTTAAAATGTCTATTCAGGTAATTAAAAAAGGTGAAAATTAATAAAAAAACTAAAAAAATACAATTCGATGTTCCAAATTTGTTTACCACCAAACATATGTCAAACGTTTGAAACTTGGCTTCTCACACACGAATAAGGTTTTCATTGCCATGCGCTGTCCTCTCTCATTCCTAGTCTAAGGATCAAACTAACAACTAACCTCGTTTAATTTTGCATTGTTGCCAATACATTTCAATCTCAATTTTAAAAAAGGTATAATTACATATTTTCCACTTTATTTCAATTTTTCTTTAGACCATGTTGATGTGTGTATATTCAGAAACCGTAATATGTTCTTATTATAATTAACATATTTATTCTAATAAATACCTTAATTGGTAAGGGTTAGTACCAGAGCTGGGTAGTATCCGGATACTTCTGTATACGGATACAATATCTGGATACTTTTTATGTATCCGAAAGCTCTATTAAATTTGGTACCCGGTATCCGGATACTGTTTTTAATATTGGGATACTTTTAAACATTATTTATCGCCCTCCGATAATGCACCTAACGTAGGCACAACACTGCCCTTATTCCTTTAATTCAGATGTGTCTAACATGTTAAATCCCATTTTTCGTACTGGTCACCGTTATAATATATTATTATATTCTAATGGATCTTTGTTTTTACCTATAAATCAGTTTCATAAGTACCTACGTTATTTATTTTTTATATTTTCTATATCTCTCTTTTCAAGAACCCCTTTGTACCCTGTATTTATAATTATTAGAAGAAATTATTTTTCGAATATTATAATAAAGGACATCCTAATATTTATATTTTTATTTTAGTGTACCTACAAGTACAAATAAGTACACCCCCTAAAAAGTTTGGAAACTCGGCTGGTCCGACGCTGGCCAAATTCAATATCAAAAGTTCAGGCAGTGACACGAAAAATTTTTCGTTGGTTAAATGTATTTTTATGATTATATATTACATTAAAAATACCTGCACATCACATAGTTTTAATACTAATAATTTGTCCTTTTTAAAAAAAGTATCCTTCAAAGTATCCTAGGAAGTATCCGGATAGGTACTTGTATCCGAATACAATTTTAAATGAAAGTATTCGAACTTTTTTAAAAAATATCCGGATAAATTTTTAGTATCCGTGTCCGGTATCCGGATACTTTTTTTCAGTATCCGACCCAACTCTGGTTAGTACAATAAATTTCATTAATTAATTATTTGTTAGGAATGCCGAAATCTTATTTTATTTTATTTTTTTATATATCCATATTTTAAATCCTAAAAACAATTAATTTGTTACGCCTATGACAGAATATCACAACAAACTTCTAAAATATATCCAAATAGGATATTTAATAAAAAATATATAGGTATTTTTTATCTGTTTATGGTCTCAAGGTCAAATGTATGTGTGTGTCGTGGAAACATTATTCAAAGATTTACGAAGCAAAATTCATATTTTCATCTCTGTCTTAGACAAAGAAAGTCAACAAGCTCTAAAAATATTCAAATTTATACAACAAAAATACTAACTTGAAACCACTATCGCCATCTACTGTTCATTGTTGTAATTTAAAAATAACCATATTTTTCACTAAATTAGGCAGGCTTACCAAATTAGAAACGCCCTCTTAAAATAAGCCAATTAAAATGATGCTTGTGGGCGGAGTTCCTACCGTTGATATTTTACGTGACGTTTAAATTAGGTATAACTGAAAGTAATTTTGAAGGTTTTAAGCATGTATTTATTATTTTATGATTGTTTTCCTTTGATCTTGTCTTCATTTCATAGTCATATAAAATTTAAACTAACGTGTAAATGGAAAACTTTGTGTCTTCCTCGTTAAATGAAAAATTCATTAATGTGAGTATCAAATCAAATATCTATTTTTGGCGTATAGGTAGTAATAAGAACAATTATTATTAAATTAAATCTACCATATTTTTAGTCTGTTTTGCCACCTGGCTGGGGAACAAAAATTATGGAGAAAAAGATAATAGAAGGTGAATTGTTAATTGCACGAATAAAAAAGTGTTTGGTAAATGGTTAAGAGAGTTTGAAAACTTAACCAATTCATCATACGTTATAAATAATAGGTACGGTTATTAAGGATAGAGAACGGATTAAACTTAAGTGAAATATTTAAATGATATATTGGTACCTATACATAATATATTATGTATAGGTACATGAGATTATTAAAATTATTTAGTAAACATTTAAAAAGTTTTATTTACCATATAAAGTTTAAATTTAATTTTAGATGTCACCACTTTACTCGGTGCTCAAAAACTTACGAACCATCTTCACAAATTAAAACGAAAAATACCAACTGCCCTTCAAAATTAACAGTAAAAATTCATCTTATTAGAAAAAAATACATGGGCATACAAGAAAAATTCCAACTTTTACAAGAAGCACCTTGTGAAATAACTCTTATTGTAACACACAATCAGGCAATTCAGATTATTTGCGGTTTCGGAAAGTTAGTAATGATGTAAGAGAACAGTTATTACGTCTCTACAAGAATGGACATACAGCAGGAACAGCATTAGAAATGATTAAGTGCAATATCCAGCTAACTTGTGATGACTACAACACAGCTTTAGCAGATAGTAATAGATGCCCATGCAAGTTATAAATATTTGATAAAAACTGGATTTCATTATGGATTAAAACTACAATAATTTGCCCAAATCTATGAAATATTTCAACTGTCGGAGGTTGGAGGATGGAAATAAAAATAAGTAATAAAAAATCCTCAGTATTTTTATCCTTAATTTAGTTACTGATAACCAAAACATGTATATTAATTAAATTAAACTTAAAAACCTGAAGTTATCCCCTGGCCTGGCATAATAAAAAAATACACCTTTATAATACATTTTTACACTGCAATTATATATTTTTTTACTTTCTAGCCTAGAAAGCACAAATTGAAAAAGTGCACCAAATATCCAAGCCACACCTACTAATATTTCTATTGGCCTATTTTAGCCTCATAATGGAATCCGGCGCTGGATGTATTCTCGCCGGAGGTTCCAAGTATCGCTTCGTTCGTCTCCGTTTTTCATAGATCAACTACAGATTTTTCCACCAATCAGGAAGCAGGACTTTATTTGAAGGTCAGATAAAATTGTAAACTTTTAAAAATTTTTGTAGTAGTTAGTTGAATTTTATAATTTAAAAGAACAAAGGAATTTACTTGATATTTAATAATTAGTGTATTTGATAATCTTATTTGCCATTACATAAACAACATTGGTTAATTTAACTTAATTCACATCAAGTAAGTTCTTATATAATTACTTAAAGGCCTTTCTTTTTCCTTATTAAACTTGTTTTAATTTAACTATTTTGTAATAAATTTATAATTATAATTGAATCAAATTTTTCATTCACATACCTAATAATCCAACTGGAAACTGGCGTAACCAAACACCCCTGAGAAAAAGATCTTGTTGCTAATAATAATATCAAATATTAATCAGTCAAATTCATAAATAAATAAATCAATAAATTATCTTTAGAATCATAATATTCATTACAATATATATATATATATAAAGATAACAGACATATCCAGTATCCAACCCAAAATTTGTAAAACTGTTTTAATAAAAATATTACATATTTGACTGTAAATATTAATTCTTCACATTATCTAAAGAAAAAGCTATTATAGTTATGCATATTGAACATGTAAATAAATATTGTAGAAACCCTTACTTTGTGGACATTATTATCATGCCTATTTAGAAAAACAGTTTAACACTTAGCTGTTAATATTTACATATGTGGTTTTAATTTATAAATGCAAATCCCTTAGGTTGGGTTTAGTTATTTAACAAATAAAGATATAAGCTAATGATTAGGTGACTTAAAACAAAAATCGGGACTCTCAAAACTCACATTTTTACCAATTCGACTAAAATAAGACAACTGTGTTTAAGAAAAAAGTAATTTAGGAAATAACAACGGTTCATAACACTAAATTCCTTGCACATATACAGTTGGATAATGCTATAAACGATGTAAAAACCAACGCAAATTGTGAAAATATACTTTAAAATTAATTTTTTTAACTTCTAATTATAAACGAATATGCCAATTATATGTTCAAAAGCAAAACTCTAAAATTAATATGTTTTGACGTTATAAACGAGAAATAAGGTTAGGTTGGTTATGTTAAGTGAACTTTGGATTTGGAAAATTAGAATAGACATACGTCTCTGAAAAAAGCGCCACCAAAATTGTTGAACTAAATTGACACATTAGTGCAATGTTCAAATTTTGCGTGTAACAAATCTCAAAAAATTTACCTTTTTTTAACTTAATAATATTTTGCTAGTCGCATTCTCTATGCTTTTTTTAGGAGTTAAGCTTCTGGCGTTAAAATTCGTGATCACAAACTGTCAAACTTTTTAAAAACATACCAACACTTAAACACCAATATCTCTTTTATTACAATATAAAACTTAACTAAAAAACCGTATCTCCTAGAGAAAGGTCTAAGCTATATCCTGTTAAAATTTGAATACGTAATTTAAAGGCGTTCTTTAGATTTGTTGTTTACAAAATGATTGAAATTTTGGGTACAATTCAGGCTTGCCACCCGTTTTCAGCTGTCACATTTTTGACGCCCCTCTTAACTACAATTTTGTTCTCACGAACTTTTTGCTAGAAATATTAACTGAGATACAGCCGATAAAAGCTGTATCAAAAATTAGACAAAAATAATAATTATGACTGGTACTATCAAGTTTTATCGAGTCTCTAGTTTTTCCAGATACAATGTAGGTAGGTACATATCTACTAGACTATTCCAGGGAATAGAGAGGTAGGTACACATGTTCCCCTTTCTACCTAAATTTCCTAATTCGCAATTCATAATAAGCCTAGATTTATGAGACACAAGAATGTGGGCCACTAAATAATACACGCGGTGTAGTTCCCCTTCCCATATAGCACACGACGTACTGGGGACGTACAAATTAGGTCAGATTTGGGTCTTTACGTCCCCGGACCAGAGGGTACGTTCTGAGTACGTACATATCTGGACTTACTTGGGACGTTCGGAAATGGACGTTTTCAGTACGTACATATTGGGTCCATTTCAGATATTTATTCCTAAAGCCAATCGGATACGTTCTGAGTACGTACATTTCTGGATAATATGCATAAAATAAATTTTGGTAATTACAATTTTTTATTAAAAAATAAATAAATGAAAATAGCTTTACATTTTAAAAGGTTACGTTTTCATAAACATAGAACTAAAAACTCACAGAACACCAATAGTGTGAACCGATTAACATAAAAATTATCATGTGTCAGGGGAAAGGGGATTTCTAAACATGTTTGTTGTAGAAAAAGTGTAAATACTAAACAGTACAAAAGAAAAACCAAACCTAACCGTGTTAATCAGCAGACCTAACTGTTTAGCTCGAGAAAAAGCGCCTATGTTTTTAAATTACGCGCCAAAGTTTGGGTTGGTGTTCTTGCGTTTTTGGTTTTGACAATATGTCATTCTAACCTTATTCTATGAGTGTGTTCGTGATATGTGAAAGAAAGAACATTTGCTTTGGCGCTAAAATAATACATACCTACACAGACAATACAGATTTCCATACCATATTTCTGATTAATAGTGAACTGTTAATAGTGAAATTGTAGAAGTGAAGCTATCTTTTATTATTACAATGAATCGATTAAAAATAAGTAAACATCCAAAGTATGCCCGGCAAAGAGTTCCATTATTCGAGGGATTGCTAGCAGTTGATGGTTCACATAATAGTGACAGGGATAGCGTTGATGGATTTAATAGATACATAATAGATGCTATTTGATTAAAATTGCTGCTGATGAAGGACACTCGTCTGGTTCGTTCAAAGAGACAGAACTAGCTTTCAAATGATGGCTAAAGAGGGCGAAGGAAAGGTCCATGAAACAAGCATTAAAGCTTCTATTTTATATAATTGAAGATCAAGGAAATATTATTTGGGTATTTTTGGAGGCAAGTACTTTTCGTCCGCAAATACTTTTCGTCCGCAAACACTTTTCGTCCGCTGCGGTTGCTATGGTACGGCACAAACTGTTCTTTCAATATCCATCTTCGAGATTGATAATTTTGTAGTAATATGATTTAAATAGAGAGTTGTTACACTTCAAATCAGAATACATTTTTTATAATTTTATTTGAATTATGATCGAGTCTGCAGTTGGGAGAGTGGGACGTAGCCGGGGGTAGCAAATAGAGTTCTTACTTTCATAAAAGCGTAGGGGATGACGAAAAAATGTAATATGCACCTCGGCGAAAACTGTCTATTGTCTCGCCTGCTTGCTAGCCTCGGCTGCGCCTCAGCTAGCAATTTGCATGCTCGACTATAATAGACAGTTTTTCGTCCTTGGTACATAAATAACTATTATTTTAAATTTTATAAATCATTGTGAAATAAAAATGGTTATTAAAAATTGTTTTCATTAATTAAAATATTGAGATTATTTGTCACCTATTTCCTGGATACGTCCCAGAACTGTCCACAGTTTGGACCAAAAGTGTACGTACCTGGGACGTCCATTTACGCGGAATCTGGACGTACCCGGTACGTCCATAGGACATACAATACTGTCTCTAATACGTACGTCCTCAGAACGAACGATACGCCCGTTTGGTACGTCCCCAGTACGTTCATAGGTCGTACATGTGCTATATGGGTTGTCTTGAAAGTTCTTCTTTGGTTCAAATCAAACTAACCTTCAAGAGGGGTGCTTTCCACAGGAAGATCAATTCTCATCACCTCTAAATGCCCCAAATCGGAGTGTGCTTTCGTTATACCATTGGCTCCAAGATGCCCGAATTGACGGCTCGAGTAATGTAGTCCAATGCGTAAAAGTCTTGAATAAAAAAGGTTATGATTAAAGATTTACGAGTTATCTAAATCATACCATCTGTTTGGAGAATTTCAGCCTCCAGAGGGCTGATACAAAACGCGATGTCGGTACCATTTATTATGAATTTCACTTCCACCAGATCTTCGTTGAGCGACATGTTTTCTCAAATTCAGTGCATTTAACAAAACGTTTCAACTTTGACCAATCAGTTTACATCAGAGAGAGATAGAAAGTTAACGCGTGAGTTTACCACTCTCATGCATGGGTACACGTTTTGACAGATTAATGCATCATGCGTATCAGATATGACGTCATAGCTAAGTCGCTCTAATGCAACATTTTAGATTATAGTTATTACTCATTTATCTTTCGTATCATCATGTATCTGTCGCCAAAAATCATCTATTGTCAATCATGTGTTTATGTACAAAATTAATTAATTTTCTAAACGATAGCCAATCGTTTCAGCGGAACAAAATTACATGACCAGGCAAGCGTGGTTAACCCAAACGAATGAAATATTGTAAACATATACGTATATCTCTCTTTGCTAGGGTCGCAACATCATCATTACCAGCATAGACAGTGAGCAATATATCCTTTTATACGTATATGTACTTTGTGGGCATTATTGTTATGCCAATTTAGACAAACAGTTTAACACTTAGCTGTTAATATTTACATATATGGTTTTATTTTATAAATGTAAATCCCTCAAAGATTGGGTTTATAACAAATAAAGATATAAGATATTAACTTAAAAGATTAAAAAGTATAAGGTCTCTTAAAACTCACATTTTTACCAATTCGACTAAAATAAGACTACTGTGTTTAAGTTTAAAGTTACCTAATTAAGGAAATAACAACGTTTCATAACACTAAATATCAACAAAAACACCTTGTAGGTACATATCACACTTGGATAATGCTATAAACGATGTAAAACCCAATGCAAGTTGTGAAAATATACTTTAAAATTAATTTTTTTTAACATCTGGTATATTATAAACGAATATTAATATAGACAATTATATATTTAAAAGCAAAACACTAAAATCAATATATTTTGACGTTATAAACGAGAAATAAGGTTAGGTTGGTTATATTGTGGCTATTCACGACGAGCAAATTAAGCACACTTAATAGTTTTTACTGATTTATTGCCATTAAATTACACAAACTTAACAAAAACATCGAAGAAGGAAGGAACCTTGTTATTGTCATGAACCGCCTTTTTTCGTCTGTCGACTGTCATAGTCATCCCTGGGACGCACGGCACAGCTGTCATCGGCTGGCGCCTGGCCTGCACCTTCTAGTATCGCGGCAACCGGTGTGTGGGGAATGGTGGCTACATAACCATTCGCCACAGTGCTCCCCCAGTGATGAACCCGATGGTGGTTCCAAGCGGTGCTGTTGAGATGCGTTAAGCCGTACCCGGTTGGCGTATGAATGTTCATCCAGCAGCTTATGGGATGCGGGGACGTAAGCTGGCTTAAGTCGATCCACTGAGACTCGCTGAGGTTCATTCCGGACGTCCACTGTCATGAACTCTGAATGGTCCGCTGTACGGAGGAGTCAGCGGGGGCTTCACTTTGTCAGTGCGAATAAACACGTGCGTTGCACACTGCAGGTCTGGGTGGACATAGGCGGTGCGGCTGGAGTAATTACTTGTGGGCAACGGACGAAGAGCTCCCATGGTCTCACGCAGTCGTTGTACGAACCTATGTTCATCAGGTGGAGCGGCGCTAGGCATCAGTAGTTGTCCAGGAAGACGTACCGGCGTACCATAGACTAATTCTGAAGCTGTGCATGAAATGTCTTGTTTGAAGGTGTTCCGTAGGCTCAACAGGACTAGGGGAAGGGCTTCGGTCCAGGATACAGAGTCGGCGGCTATGAGGGCGGCTTTGAGAGTGCGATGGAAGCGCTGGATGCACCCGTTTGACTGTGAATGGTATGCTGTCGTCTTAAGGTGCTGCACCCCTAATGCCGTATTGAGTTTGCGGAACAGCTGGCTCTTAAACTATCTGCCACGGTCTGTAGTGATTGTTGCAGGCACGCCGAAGCGGGATATCCATCCTTCCAGAAGCTTGCTTGCCACTACCTCTGCGCTGATCTCAGTGATTGGTATAGCTTCAGGCCACCTTGTTAGCGGTTCAATGACGGTCAGCAAGTAGCGATGGTTCTGGCTAGGAGGGAGGGGTCCAACGATGTCGACGTGGATACGGACGAACCGTTCGTCAGGCATCCCTAGCAGAGTTATCGGTGTAACAGAGTGGCGTCCAACTTTGGCACGATGGCATTGGATGCACCCCTGGACCATTCCTTGATTTGGCGCTTCATGTAATACCTGTAGATTATTCGTTAAAAATAAAACACCGGGTTCGTAAAAAAGTGTATTAAACTGTTTGAAAACAAATAAAATAAAATAGATAATTCTTAAAAATACGTTAGTACAATAATGACGTTCACGACGTTCACCCTCGACCATAAAAGCTTAAACGAGACTGTCCTAAAAATCACTAATTTCGCGAGGCGATCGTATATCGGGTAAATTCTTCATACGGGCGTGCGCAGTTCTATATTAATGTCACGTTGGTACTGTCTATTTAGCCCCATGGGCGGCGTTAAACTTTTATTTAGCCACAATTTTTAACATCCTCCCCGGCCCGAAAATTAACGAATTTCTAACGGATACAAACACTGCACTGGACGTTTAAGTTTGTCACCGGTACTCGTCTTTATTTCGCACGCTCTTACTTTTCCATCTCGTCCTGGGAATGTCAGTAACTCGTACAAGTTTCCATGTTAAACGCGGTCTATCCTGGTCTTGTAGAAGCACTACATCTCCTTCTTTAATTTCGTTGGGTTTTATGTTATCGATTTAATGAGCAGAACGCAACTGTTGTAAGTAATCAGTTTGCCACTTCTTCCAAAACTGACTTATTGTTTGTTCTCTAGCTTTCCATATCTTTAAAATGTCATTTCTCTTTACTTCGTTTGATTTTAAGCTTGGGCTGATTCCTAAATCGACTTCTCCAATTAAAAACTTTCCGGGAGTCAATATGAAAAGGTTTTCTGGATCATCATCTATGTAGGTTAGCAGTCTCGAGTTAACAGTGGCTTCTACCTCTGCTAGTACTGTTCGTAACTCTTCGGGTCCGACCATTTTCTTTAATAACGTTGACTTAAGAGCACCTTTCACGCTACAAACTAATCGCTCCCAGAAACCTCCCCACCATGAGCCTCTTTTCTACACTAAATTTCCATTGGATTCTATTCTTTCTGGCAAGATCTTGAATTACCTCCTGTTGTAAAATCTTCGTTAATTCGTCTAATTCTAGAGCTGTCCGTTTGAACGTTTTGGCGTTGTCCGAATAGATCGTACTAGGCACTCCTCGTCTGGCAATAAAACGTCTGAGACCTAGTACACTGCTTTCTGTTGTAAGATTTTCCACTAATTCTAGGTGTACTGCTCTTATTACGGCACAAGTAAATAACATGATGTACACCTTGACCTTCTGTCTGTTCTGATTTATGTACAGTGGACCAGCAAAATCGATTGCGCTGTCATTATTCTGTCTCTGGGTAGTGGCGCAAATGACTGCATTCCCGATTTACCTTTCAATTTCTTGCAAATAACACAGCGTCCTATAACTGCCTTAATTCGTTGCCTCCCTGAATTATACAGTACTTTTTCTAATCTCAGCTAGCGTAGAATTTATTCCACTATGTTTCATTTGTTCATTGGCGTTCCAAATCAATTTCTTTGCTAATTCCGCTTTTTTGGGTATAATTATGGGGTGTCTTTCATCGTAATTTAGACAGGATTCCTGTAATCTTCCTTTTAGTCGTAGTACGTAATTTTTATCTAGAAACGGATTTTAGTTTTAAAATTTCAGATTTTTTAGAGATCTCTTATTCTCTCATTAGATTTTTTATTTCTTCAGAATATTTTTCTTGTTGTGCTACTCGTACCCAGTATGTCTCGGCCTTTTCCATTTCTTCTGTTCTTATACATCCGGTAAATCTTCGTTCCTTTTCTTTTAATTTTGCGTTATTTAAAAATCTGAATACTAAAGCGGTCACTCTTAAAATCTATTCATATTTACTAAATTGGTCAATGGAAAATATTTCTCTCACTGTATGTATTTCTTCGTTGTTTTCGGCATCGGTTTCTGCTTTCATCTCTGTTAGACAAGAAATTACTGTCTTCGCTTCATTCTTCAAATCAAAATGCTCATCCTTTGGCCAATCTTCTTTGTTTGACGACAACCATGTAGGACCGTGAAGCCATCGTTTTGATTCTTTCAACCATCTTGAAGCTTGGACCCCTCTAGTCAAAAGGTCGGCAGAATTTTCTTTTCCCGGGCAGTACTTCCATATGATTTTATTCATGTTTCGTATTTCCTGTACCCGATTTTGAATAAATGGTTTCTGTTATGTACATATTAATTGTAACACATATATATTTCTAATATATTGACAATCAATCATAATTTAAATATATCTGTCAAATTGACATAAAAACTAAAATACGGTAACGGCTAGTATATAACAGTCCTCCGCCGTTATTTCTGGACACCTTCCTGTGGCACCTTGGGCGCCGGCAGCAGCTGCTCGATGTGTCTACGCCAAAGAAGGTCACCGTCGGTCCGTAGCTCGTAGTGCAGTTCGCCCAGCCGCCGTGTGATCACCCCGAACTCCCATTTAATTTTCGGATCGGAATAAGCTCTGGCTTGGACGCGGTCTCCTGTCTCAAATGATCTGGTCGTTGATGCTACATCATCAGGATGGGTCGTTGACGGAATGTTCAATCCCCTGAACATCACCTCCATCTTAGTCCTGATGTTTCGACCAAACATAAGTTGGTAGGGTGTTTGTCTGTTCATTGTTGGGGTACGCCGGATTTGATCTTTAATGATAAGAAGTTTGTCGGTTAATGTTAGGTTATCCCCCTCCCCCTCCATCGAGCGTAATGCTTTCTTAATTGTTTGCACGTAACGTTCGGCTTGACCGTTCGTGGCTGGATGATAAGGAGCAGACGTTAAATGTGTTATATCGCAACTAGAGAGATAACTTTTGAATTCTTTGGACACAAATTGTCGTCCATTGTCTGAGACTAGTATGTGAGGAAACCCGAATGTGCTAAATAGTTCTTTAAGTTTGAGAATACACCACGAACTTGTTGTAATTTTGGTGGAAAACTCTTCTACCCATTTTGTGTAAGCGTCCACAATTATGAGGAGTCGGTATCCCTTTACCGGTCCAGCAAAATCATCCTTTGCCATGGTTCAATGGGCTGTTCCTAATGATGAATTGGTACCTTAGATGGTTCTTTTTGTTCCAATCTGCATGCTCTGCAAGATTTTACCTTAATATCAGTAAAAATAACTGCGTACAGCATTTTCATTTTTATTATTCCTACATGTCCAGAATGAAGTAGTTCATCGAGAACAATCTTGCCTAAACTGGGTGGTACCATTACTCGCGTTCTCTTTAATAAACAGTTATCTTAAATTGTTATTTCTTTATTATTATAGCCATAATTTTGCAAAGATTGACCAGTTTTTAATGCTTCCCATATTGCTTTAAATTCATTGTCATTTTTAGTCTCCTTGGCTATAATTTGTGGTCGAACTTCAAGCGCGTTTATTTGCTGAATTTGAAATAAAGAATGTTGGTCTATAGAAGTGTTTTTTACTTTTTCTACTGGGAATCTTGATAGGTAATCAGCATTAGCGTTTTTGATTGAGCTTCTGTATTCCACGTTGTAGTCGAATCCGGACAGAAAATGAGCGTAATGGAACAGCCTCATTGTACTGAGGGCAGGTAATGTTTTATGAGGATGAAATATTGACGTGAGTGGTTTGTGGTCTGTTATTAAAGTAAATTTTCGACCATAGCAGTAATGGAAAAAATTTTTTATGCCCCAAAATATAGCTGTAGCTTCTTTGTCGATTTGGCTGTATTTCTTTTCGCTCGATGACAGTGTTCTGGGTGCAAATGCTATTGGTCTTTCTGATCCATCATCTAATTTATGTGATAATACAACTCCCAAACCTGTTGGCGATGCGTCAGTCGCAAGAATTAAAGGTTTATTTGGATCAAAATGGATCAAAACTCTTTCGCTCAATATTTCCTTCTTTAATTTTTTAAAACTGTTTTCGCATTCCGATGACCAGATGAAGTTTTTGTCTTTCTTTAAAAGTTTGTTTAAGGGATGTGTGATGGACGCCAGGTTTGGAATGAATTTATTATAATAATTTACCATCCCAAGGAAAGTTCTAAGTTCATTTATGTTAGTAGGTCGTTCAGCATTCAGTATGGCTTTGATTTTGTCTTTATTTTTGTGTAATCCATCTTGATCTATTGTATATCCCAGATAATTAATGCTTCGTTTAAAAAAATGGCATTTTTCTTTATTCAAACGTAAATTATTTTCCTTCAGTTTTTGCAGTACTATTTCTAATCGAGTTAAAAGCTGATCTTCAGTTGCTCCTTGAATAATTATGTCATCGAAGAAACATTTTACTCCATCCAGTCCCTGAAGTAGTTGGTCCATAAATTTTTGCCAAAGACTTGGGGCTACTTTCACCCCAAACATTAATCGATTGACCTTATATGTGCCCTTATGCGTGCTCAAGGTTTGTAGGAGGGCACTTTCCTCGTCCATCACCATGTTCATGTATGCTTGACAAATATCTAAAGTGCAAAAATACTTGCCTCCATTCATTTCAGCAAATATGTCTTCGATTATGGGTATTGGATAGTTATCTTCTTTAATAACCTTGTTAAGGGTTACTTTGTAGTCTGCACATAGTCTAATGCTACCGTTGGGTTTCACAATAGGTACTATTGGAGTACCCCAATCCGAGTGATCTATCTTAGTTATGACTCCTTCTGAACATAGTCTCTCTATTTCCTTGTCTACTTTTTCTTTTAGTGCATAAGGTATGCGTCTAGCTTTAACAAAAATAGGTTGAGAATTTTCTATTAAGTTAAGATGCGCTTCGTAATTGGGTATTTTTCCTATATCCGATCGAAATACAGTGGTTGCATATTCTTCTAAAAGTGTATCAAGTTTTTTAGCTGGCTCTGAATATTGTATTATTTTCATATCTGCTAATTGAACATTTACTTCTTTCATCCAAC
The DNA here is from genome assembly GCA_035357415.1 of Ophraella communa. Lineage (NCBI taxonomy): Eukaryota > Metazoa > Arthropoda > Insecta > Coleoptera > Chrysomelidae > Ophraella > Ophraella communa. Next base: position 45,319,873 of record CM068986.1, on the reverse strand, counting down.
TCCTTCCGAATATTGGGTCTACGTTTTGTGTTATCAAGTACAATTTTCCACTGAATATTTGATTTTTATAGCGGCATTGAACAAATACCATTACGAAATTTATGGTACTAACCCTTACTGTGTGAAAGTTCATCTTATTCAGAACAATAAACAACTAAAAGGTTGAATTAACTTCCACTATTTATTCTATAAATACTTTAAATGCAATTACAGCCGTTTCGCTATCGGAATAGCATCGTCAGATTGACATATTGAAGTTACATTTTGTTTGTTTGTAACTAGGTACTTGATGTTGATAAGTAGTTAAGGCTAGACCAAGTAAGGAAGTAATAAGACATAACAATATTAAAGCCTAGATGTTATTAGCCCTAAGGGATTATCCTGGATGTATTTCCCTCTAAGATCAGTATAACTGTGCAATGATATAGAAAAACCAGGAAAAAACTATATCCTGCTGATCTTTACAATAACTTAATATATTTGTGTTGTAATTACGTCTTATCTATGTATAAAATGAAGACTCAATCAAAGTAAACAGTTTAATAGTGGTGAACTTCCAAGATTTATTTGTTCATTAACTACTTTATATTGTTGATCTGCTAGATGTCTTTTGATTTCAAGTTCTTCAAGGAAATCTAAATTTTGTTTTTTATTACAAGTGTGTAGTATTTGGATGTCATTGGTGTGAAAGAGTGAGGTTGGATGTTCAAGTAGGTGTTTTGCATAATTTGACTTATCTGGTTGTTTTAATCTATATGCTCTTAAATGTTCGTTAAATCTTACTTCAAAATTTCTTTGTGTTTGACCTATATATGCAGCATTACACTTTGGACAATTAATTTTGTAAACACAAGATTTCTTTAATTTAGGTAATTTTGTTTTTACATTTAACAATTTTGTACCAACATTATTGTGTGATTTGAATGAAATTATTGCAGATGTTGCCGAAGATATTATTTTTGAAATTGTATTAGAAATATTTCCACAATATGTAATACTTTTATAACTTTTAATTTCTTTAGGGTGTTGAGGGAATATTAGTTATAGTGACACTTTCTTATTTAGTTTAATGTCTGTTTTAAATACCTTCTTTCCCAAATTCATATTTTTAAACTGTTTGTAAGACATCGAAGATAATGTTGCGCCAGTATCAAATTCCATACTCACAGGTCTCCTATACTTCCATTGCTTGTGTTACTGTCGTCATCTACTTGGTTGGAATTTGTAATTTTTTGTAGGCATACTCGTGCTAGGTGACCAATTTTCTTACATTTCATGCAAGTAGATTTAATAGCTCCACATTCACCTGATCTGTGATCGTCCTTGCCACAGCGGAAACACCTTCCTTTTAAATCTTTTACAGTAATTGGACCCGAACGAGAATAAAAAGAACGAGGAGATGTGATGCTTTTCTTTTTGGTGTTTGTTATTTTATTCATCGTGTCGGCAGGCTTATGTATGTCATCAGAAATTCTCGAGTTTTCAGCTTTGCCCATTTCTATAGATGTAGCCATGTTTACCATTTTCGAAAAATTAGTAGTATCCCTTTCTTGAATAATTTTTGTTCTTATTTCACTGTCCTTCAACCCTCGAATAAATTGAAGATAGTTTCTTTATATATAGATAGTTTCTTTAACTCGGAAGCATATGTAGCCACAGTTTCATGTTCCAATTGTAAACGGGTAATAAATCTGTGCTGCAATGCCCAAATACTTGGTTTTGGATCTATATAGTCGTCTAATAATTGTGCAAGTTCTTCGAATTTTTAGCAAGAGGATCATCCGGGGAGCATAAATCATAAAGCCTTTCGTGTAGTGGCGGTGACAATGAAGAAAGAAGTATATAAACTTTCGTATCAGCGTCTTCAATATTATTAAGCAGGAAAAACACTGAAAGTCTTTTTATAAAATTCCTAAAACTTTCATTTTCTTGAAATGGTTGAAAATTCATATTTGGCATACGGGTTTGCTGATTGCGTACATCCGATTGTTGTGTTGACGAAGCAGGCGATATAAAAGCGCGGTTGATAGTATTTTGTAGCATCATAAGTTTCGTTTTAAGAACTGTGCATTTTTCTTCAAACTCATATCTAATATCTATCTCCTGTTCGAGTTCGTCATCTGGAGTGTCTAATTGTATGCTTTCTTGCAAATTTTGAAGTTTCCCTAAAGTTTCTTTAAGAGATTGAAGTCTTGTTTCTATTTCCTCCTGGGGAATAATTTCTTGTGAATTCACGTAGTTTTCTAGTTTGGTAATTGAACCTCGTAGTGAGGGGCGGGTTTTCTTTAGTTTTTTAATATCTATTGTCGACATCCTCGTCGCCAGTTTGTTATGTACACATTAATTGTAACACATATATATTTCTGATATATTGACAATCAATCATAATTTAAATATATCTGTCAAATTGACATAAAAACTAAAATATGGTAACGGCTAGTATATAACAGTTTCCATTTATATTTGTTACCATAAATCCAATGCAAAGTTATCTTATAGTCTGACCATATAAATATTTCGGTTAAGTTAAGTTCAACATTTTCTATAATATTCTTTTGTAATCTTGCTTTACATACAGCTGCGGTCAATTCTAACTTTGGTAAAGTTAGCGTTTGGTTTAAGGGCACGACTTGGTTTTTAGCCATTAAAAAATTGCAGTCGTTATTTTCCAAAAGTTTTAAATTGTAACATGTTCATTGACATGTTCCGAGCGTAAAATTAATTTAATCACACGTATAATTAAATCCTGCACTTAATCATAAATGATAAACATTTTTCACTATCTCACGACTTCAAACCATTAAAAAATACCTTTCGGACGACCAATAGACACAACCGTTTTTGAACGTTGAGAACCCGTTAAAAACTAACCAATCAGAACGCTCGAATTCCTCCCCTAACGGAAATTAACCGTTAAGACCATCGTAGCGCGGAGAGAACTCTTCCCTTTCGCCTTCAACCTCCAAAGAACGAGCATCATTTTGCGTATTAACGAATTTTTACCTTAGCCGTTGTAAGTACAAAATTTTTATTATTAGACATTTTAATTCATTTATCAATTTATCTTTATTACTCAGTTGAACACAGATATTAATAGCATTTCAAAATAATAATTTCTAGATATTTTTATAGATAACTAAAGCCATAATTGAACCTTTTTTATTTAGCCACGTGGCAATTCATGTTAATATGCATGTATTTTTAATATAATTAGTAATCGACATTATTTAATATTTTTAAATGAACTAATAATTACTCATTTAACGTTTAATATATATATTTTATAATACTTTTCATTAATTTAACCTTTTTGCTATTCAGCCACGTGCTGGCATGCCGAAATGCATGTATTTTCAATATATTCAGTGATCGATAGTATTTAATACTTTCAAACAAATTAACAATCAATAACGTAACTTTTGACATATATAATTTATAATATTTTTATTAAAAATAAGACTTTTTAATTAGAAACTAAGAACACACGTTTCAGAACATAGATTATAATAAATTGAACCAAGTTTTGATTAGTAACGACTCACTATTAATCATTCCTAATTTTTTTAGTTTAACCATTATCACACATATTTTATTTTATTTCATATCATTTGTTAAATAATAAAAATATGAACATTGTTGAGTGCCCGGCAAATAAAATGATAGTAAGGAATCAAATTCAATTGCCGTCCGTTCTCCAACAATTTTCATATTCCATAATTTCTTGATACTCCTTTTCCTGATACACTATTCTCTCACAGATTTATACGGCTCCAAGTTACCGTTGAAAATATCGCAAATTATTAGCTCCAAGTTACCGGCAGGTTGCCGTTGAAGTTACCGTCCAATGTACCTCCAGGTTACCTCAAAAGTACCTCCAAGTTACCGTTGAAAATATCGCAAATTATCAGCAAGTTACCGACAAAGCACCGATCCAGCTGACTACACCTGAAGTTCGAACTTTCCGGAGAAGTTCCCCAGGTCTGCCTTCCTGTAGAAGTCGTCAACATCTGTAACCAACCGAAGCCGTACACATACCGCTGTGGGAGAAATCCGAAACCCTAAGCTAAGTACCTAACCTTTTGTGGCAAAATAAATTTGAATTTCTTACTTGAGTGTTTGTTTTAAACCCACAGATTTGCTGTGTGTGGTTGCCTATCGGTATCAGTATTTTAGTTTTTTATTGTTGTGTTAAAGTAGTCAAAATATTTTTAATATTCATTTTTTTCTAGTTAAACTTTAAATTAAATAAGGTATTCTGCTTTACACCTAGTTATTAAATTTTGTCGAATTTAAAGCAGTGGCGCCCTCACCCATCAATCATATCCTATATGCAGAGTGTCGCTAAGCTAGAGCGTACCCACTTCTGAGTTAAAAGGTCTCATTAGTGTCACAAATTGGTGCCCTAGCTTTTCGTCACGCTGTATATAGTGATATTTGTGGAGTTTCTTTAGTTTTTTTTTCAGTTCTATCTAAATTTTAACTTTAACTTTTTTGATAATTAAATAGTAATTTGCCTTCAAATTTTAATTTTTAAATAATTTCTTAGTGCATATTTTTTTTCTCTTTTTGATATCTTGATATTTTGATTAGAATCAATTTAATTCATATTTAATATCTGATAGTACATAATAAATATTTTGCAATTTTTATATAAAAGTCATTTATCTTATTTTCTATAGTGGTGTGTCTTAACGTTTCTTATTAAAAACAATAAGGAAATTTTTATTAAGAAATAATAAGGAGATTTTATTTTTGATTTCAATATTTTGGTATAATAAAACAATTTTAAAGAGTTTTTTATTTTTAACATTTTGGTTTATGTGCTGAATTAATTGAAAATTTTGCTTTATTTGATATTGTTTAACATTTATTGATACCGTTTATGTTTGCTTATTCTCTTTTAATGTTTAAACTTTTTGAGTAAATATAGCTAAATACCTTTATCTATTTACCGTACCTTTTATGTCTGTTAGATTTTTACCTTTAATAGTGTGGATTTCTATTGTTAACTTAAATATCTTGGACTTATTTATCTTTACCGTACCCTATCTTATCTTTTTATCGTTCTTCTTAAATATTTTCAAGATGCAGGCTAATCATTTGAAATCACATGAACTTTCATATGAAATCCATATAAGAAATGTTTCTGTCCCTGATTCTGATGAACGTGATTACAATGATGACATTTAATTAGAAATAATAAACTTTTAGCATCAAACATTTTAATATATCTAAAAAATAACTGGTAAATGATATTAACTTTAGTAAATTTTTTTGTTAGTCATCACTTTAAACACGCTTCACTGTACTGGTTATATTGTGAGGAATCCCTCATTTGTGACTTCTGTGCGATGACCTATGGCTACTGTGGACGCTAACAGGCAACCTCCCAGAATAATCATTTCGAGTACTCCTTTACAATTTGACCAGTATCGCATTAGTCTTCGTCCACATATTCTTGTTTGTTCAATATAACTTTTAATTTTTTGCTCTTATTTTTTTATTACTTTTTTATTTATTTTTTTTTGTACTCTTATTTTGCCACACTACAATATATAACCGTTTACATAATCATACCATATACAACTTGGCTCCCCCCTGACTTCCCCCGTGTAGAAAAGGAAGTAGACCAAGCTACATGGAGTTTATACCGTTCTCCGGACAAAACGGCTCCTTTTCTTATCCCGCATAAATTTCATTCTGTTGAACCACATTAGAATACCGGATAATTTGATAACACAACCGTGAAGCTCTACATTGCTAAAAATGTATTTTACTGTCCCTTCAATTTTTGGTCCCCATTTTTTGTTTTATATATACCCCCACCGAGTTTTCTTACCGTTTCTCAAACAAAAAACATGGTATTTTGTTAACTTAGAGTCAACGATTGACGTGTCACGAAAGGCGTCAGGCCCCAATTGGATCGGGTTGGCCTCTGCTGGGTGGCGGATTGCGCCCATTATATAAAAATATTCGGTCCGTAAAAAAAACGACTGCTTAGTCCTTTTTTTCTTCTTCGCACTTCTCTTATCTAATACCTTTATATTTCTCTTTCCTAAAACTATCTTTTCCTTTCTTACCGTATCTTTAATAATTTAACTTTTTTCGCCTTAATCTTTCAGGTTGGCCAAACTTTCATAAAGTTCTGTGCTGACGTACCGTATTCCTTAACAGGGTCATGGGTATAGTGTTAGTTCTACTTCTTATCTTCTTACCGTATATCTAACTATCTTACTTCCGTACTTACAAGCCTTAACTAATATATTACATTTAATTATTTTTTTTCAAACATTTTTACCGTTACCGCAACAAATAAATAGTATCTTTACCGTTTACACTTTGAATTCAGTACCTATGTACTTTTCTTTTGTTTCAAACCACCTACCTTACCTTTTTTTACGCTGTCTATAGTGACACTTTATGTATTTATCATTGTCGTTGTAAGTTCCATATGGAACACTATAGTGCTGTCGTCTTGCCAAATATTTTTGACTTATAAGCTAACAATTCACCCTAGGTGACGTCATTATGACACATTTTTGTTTATTTATTGGTTGGAAATTAGGCTATTTCATTAAGTAATAATCAGGATTCTATGAGAATTGTACTTTTTGATAAATCATGACTGATAGCACTTTAAATATTTTTATGGGTGTCCCCCTGTTGGGATGCTTTGTTTCGAATTCATTGGAATTACCCCGCTATGCGAATCTGGAAGTCCAGTTATCTTTCGAAACATTTATCCTACCGTATCTTATCGTATCTACCGTACCGTATCTTACCGTTTTATATACATTGAGAATGTATCGTATGTTTATCTTTTTTCTCAGTGTATACTTTATTACGACACAAATATACATTAGTCACAAGACAACAATTACCTTACCTTTACCTAAATTTGGTTGCATTTGAATAAGTGCATAGATTCAGGATTGATTTTCAGTTTCACCGCATTAAAATATCCTCACGTTTTGTTTTCATTCTTTATACTATCTTCTATTCTTTCTTCTCTGTTTACACTACTTCAAATAAAAATAATTCTTCGAATCATTTTTTCCCGAGGAGAGGGGGTGTAACATGTTCATTGACATGTTCCGAGCGTAAAATTAATTTAATCACACGTATAATTAAATCCTGCACTTAATCATAAATGATAAACATTTTTCACTATCTCACGACTTCAAACCATTAAAAAATACCTTTCGGACGACCAATAGACACAACCGTTTTTGAACGTTGAGAACCCGTTAAAAACTAACCAATCAGAACGCTCGAATTCCTTCCCTAACGGAAATTAACCGTTAAGACCATCGTAGCGCGGAGAGAACTCTTCCCTTTCGCCTTCAACTCCCAAAGAACGAGCATCATTTTGCGTACTAACGAATTTTTACCTTAGCCGTTGTAAGTACAAAATTTTTATTATTAGACATTTTAATTCATTTATCAATTTACCTTTATTACTCAGTTGAACACAGATATTAATAGCATTTCAAAACAATAATTTCTAGATATTTTTATAGATAACTAAAGCCATAATTGAACCTTTTTTATTTAGCCACGTGGCAATTCATGTTAATATGCATGTATTTTTAATACAATTAGTAATCGACATTATTTAATATTTTTAAATGAACTAATAATTAATAACTTAACTTTTAATATATATATTTTATAATACTTTTCATTAATTTAACCTTTTTGCTATTCAGCCACGTGCTGGCATGTCGAAATGCATGTATTTTCAATATATTCAGTGATCGATAGTATTTAATACTTTCAAACAAATTAACAATCAATAACGTAACTTTTGACATATATAATTTATAATATTTTTATTAAAAATAAGACTTTTTAATTAGAAACTAAGAACACACGTTTCAGAACATAGATTATAATAAATTGAACCAAGTTTTGATTAGTAACGACTCACTATTAATCATTCCTAATTTTTTTTTTTAGTTTAACCATTATCACACATATTTTATTTTATTTCATATCATTTGTTAAATAATAAAAATATGAACATTGTTGAGTGCCCGGCAAATAAAATGATAGTAAGGAATCAAATTCAATTGCCGTCCGTTCTCCAACAATTTTCATATTCCATAATTTCTTGATACTCCTTTTCCTGATACACTATTCTCTCACAGATTTATACGGCTCCAAGTTACCGTTGAAAATATCGCAAATTATTAGCTCCAAGTTACCGGCAGGTTGCCGTTGAAGTTACCGTCCAATGTACCTCCAGGTTACCTCAAAAGTACCTCCAAGTTACCTTTGAAAAGATCACAAATTATTAGCAAGTTACCGATAAAGCACCGATCCAGCTGACTACACCTGAAGTTCTAACTCTCCGGAGAAGTCCCCCAGGTCTGCCTTCCTGTAGAAGTCGTCAACATCTGTAACCAACCGAAGCCGTACACATACCGCTGTGGGAGAAATCCGAAACCCTAAGCTAAGTACCTAACCTTTTTAATAGACTATCCACTGTGGTTGATGAACGTACCCGTGTTGCTAAAATACGTAGGAACCTCTTGCCTTTCTTCATTTCCGCTTTAGCATTGCATAATCCAGTAACAGTTGACGAATTAATAGATCTCTGTAAAAGAATTGAGGAATCTCGTGTGTGGTCAGATAGATATAGGTCACCAAATTCAAATCATTCTAGAACTCTTGAACCTGACTTATCTTGCCTTTATGTCCCTTCTGTGTCAAATCAAAGACAAAAACTACTAATGTCGCCGCTTTAACTTCATTAACCTGTTGGAACTGTGATAAAATTGGCCATTCTTACTCACAATGTTTTTCTACAAAATCTATTTTCTGTTATGGATGTGGTGCTAAAAACACTACGAAGCCCAAATGTCGTAAATGTAATTCAAAAAACTTGAGGCAGACTGGCTCACCGAATCTGGCAACTGTGTCCAGTCAAGTACAACAAACTTCTCGGCCAGAAAACTCAAGGAAGAACAAAAAACAGTCAAACAGGAATTCAGAAAACCAAAACCCACCATCGAATCAAAATTAACTTTCTCTACCTCTAATGCCGAATGGAAAAACTATCTTCTTTTTGTTAAAAACTTTTTATCCAAGAACAACTCAAATAACTTAAATAAATCATTACCTTCACAAACAACCATTTCAAAACCTTTATTAGCGGAAAACAAAATTCAGTCATCCAATAATGAAAATCAAATTGCCTTACCTACAATGGAATCGAATACCGTTTCAGTTTCAAGTAACTCGCGTCCTTTATTCGCAAAGAAACCTAACGATAATAGACCTTATCTTAGAATACAAATTTTAGATATTCCTGTCTTAGCTATGGTAGACACAGGTAGTAATTCTACAATCTTAGGAAATCAAGGTTTTTCATTATTGCACTCTCTACATTTACCCATACAATATGAACCAAATTTTAGTATCACTACTGCTGACGGCGTTCCACAACAGTACATGGGATATATCTCTGCTCCAGTCACAGTAAATAATATTACAAAAACATTAAAAATTATGATAATACCGTCTATAACTCACTCTCTCATTTTAGGAGTAGACTTTTTAGGCTTGTTCAAAATAGATATTAGTTTTCAAGATTTATCTTATTCAATATTATCTTCTAACTGCGTTATTAATACAATACAACCTATCTCTTCCTTATCAATAGATGAAAAAGAAAAACTCGATGATGTAATAAATTTATTCTCTTCTCTTGCTTCTTCTGATCGAATCGGTAGGACTCACCTTGTTGAACATGACATCGATACCGGTAATGCCAAACCTGTTGCACAACGTCAGTATCCCTTGTCTCCTGCAATGCACAAACTTTTAATCAAAGAAATTGAGGAACTACAACGTCTGGATGTCATTCAACCTTCTAATTCTCCTTGGTGTTCACCTCTGTGGGTTGTTCCGAAAAAATCTGGTGAAGCCCGACTATGTTTTGATGGAAGAAAATTAAATAAAATAACTACTCCTGACTCGTATCCTATGGCCCAAGTTGATGTTATTCTTAGTAAACTTCGGGATGCAAAATTTCTTACTTCAATTGATCTTAAAAAAGCATTTTTACAAATACCCCTTTCTGAATCTTCCCGTCCTAAAACCGCTTTTGCAGTCTATGGTCTAGGCCTTTTTGAGTTTAAAACAACTCCTTATGGTTTGATTAACGCTCCTAAAACTATGGCACGTCTTATGGATATCGTAATTGATCCATTTTTAAAAACCCTATTGTTTCTGTTATTTAGATGATATCATTGTCGCTACTCCTACTTTTGAACTTCACATAGAAATCCTTAAAAAATTATATATTCGTCTTAAAGAAGCTAATCTTACAGTAAATTTTAATAAATGTGAATTCTGTCGTGATTCCCTTAAATTTCTTGGTTTTGTAGTCGATACAGCTGGTCTTCGAACAGATGAGGATAAAGTTTCTGCAATTCTAAATTATCCCACACCTAAAAACACTACCGAAATTAAGAGATTAATTGGATTAATTGGTTGGTACCGTCGTTTCATAAAAGATTTTTCTTCCGTTTGTTCCCCAATAACTGATCTTCTGCATGGCAGAAAGAAAGGACAATCTATCTCATTGACTCCAGAAGCCGAAAATGCCTTTATAGAAGTCAAAAAACGACTTACTTCTAGCCCAATTCTCGCAAGTCCCGATTTTTCCAAGGAGTTTGTTATACAAACTGATGCCAGTGACACTGGATTAGGAGCAATTTTATATCAACAATGTGATGGTATTGAACACCCTATCGCTTATGCAAGTCAAAAATTAATAAAACTGAAAGAAAATATAGTACTACAGAAAAAGAACTTTTAGGAGTAATTTTTGGCATTGAAAAATTCAGAGGTTATGTAGAAGGAACACATTTTGTACTTGAAACAGATCATTCATCTTTGCAATATCTATCAAAACTTTCTAACCCTTCAGGACGTTTAGCCCGTCTCTCTCTTAGACTTGCACAATTTGACTTCGAAATTAAACATAGAAAAGGAACCACTATGATCGTTAGCGATGCTCTTTCTCGTTCATTTCCTGATATTTCTGTCATTGACGTTAAAACATTTAAACCAGATGCTTGGTATACCTCTATGATTAAAAAAAATTGAGAGCAATCCTGATTTATACCCCACATTTAAAGTCGAAAATAATATTCTTTATAAACACGTTTTTTCTTCAACCAATATCAAGCAATTTATCTAACTGAAAAATTGTAGTTCCTACCGCAAACAGAACAGATATTCTTAAAACTTTTCATGATAGCGAAACTAGCGCCCACCTTGGGATTTCTAAGACAATTGCTCGAATTTCAGAACTCTATTATTGGCCTAAACTCAGAAATACCGTATCTCGTTATATAAATAAATGTTCCGTTTGTTCTTCTTGTAAAACTCAAAATTTGCCCAAGGCCGGCATAATGGGTCAATATAAAGATATTAACTTTCCTTGGCAATGGATTTCAGCCGATTTAATAGGACCTTATCCCAGATCTAAAAATGGCAATAGATTTGTTCTTGTAATAACTGATTGGTTCACTAAATTTTGTCTTGTCCATCCTATGCAAAATGCTACAGCTTCTAGTATCGTCAAATTTATCGAAAATCAAGTTTTTCTTATCTTTGGAGTCCCGCAAATATTTTCTGTCGACAACGGCACAGTTTTTACCTCAACTCTTTTTAAAAACTTAATGGAACAATATAAAGTACAAAAGATTTTCTACAATGCCCGTTATCACCCTCAAGTTAATCATACCGAACGTACCAATAAAACAATAGTTACCGCTTTACGTTGTTATATTCATGACAATTCCTCTCATAAAAATTGGGACACTTCTTTGCATAAGGTCGCGCAAGCGATAAGAACTGCAAAACATGACGTTACAGGATATTCTCCCGCTTTTCTGAATTTTGCTAGAAACGTACCTTTAAGTGGTGATTTTTATGGAGCAATTTCTGATAACGCAAACAATCTGATTAATATTTCGAATAAATTACAATTAGTTGATGATCTCCAAACTCTTCCTAAACTTTATATTGATGTACGTAAAAAATTAAAACAGGCTTATGACAGAAATTCTAAATATTATAATTTACGAAAAAGGGACATTGAATATCATGTTGGTGACCGTCTTTGGAAAAAGAATTATGTACTTTCCTCTAAAAGTGATAATTTTGCAGCCAAATTCGCTCCTAAATATATACCGTGTATCGTTCATAAAGTAGTTTCTAAATTAGTATATAACCTTAGAGATTTGTTGGGTAATGACCTGGGAAATTGGCATGTTTCTGATTTAAAAGCACAATTTATTGATGTCGACGAAAACCTTCCTGATGATTCAGATAATGAACGTGATTACAATGATGACATTTAATTAGAAATAATAAACTTTAAGCATCAAACATTTTAATATATCTAAAAAACAAAAAAATAAATCATAAATAAATAACTAGTAAATGATATTAACTTTAGTAATTTTTGTTAGTCATCACTTTAAACACGCTTCACTGTACTGGATATATTGTGTAGGAACCCCTCATTTGTGACTTCTGTGCGATGACCTATGGCTACTGTGGACGCTAACAGGCAACCTCCCAGAATAATCATTTCGAGTACTCTTTTACAATTTGACCAGTATTGCATTAGTCTTCGTCCACATATTCTTGTTTGTTCAATATAACTTTTAATTTTTTGCTCTTATTTTTTTTATTACTTTTTTATTTTTCATTTTTTTTGTACCCTTATTTTGCCACACTACAATATATAACCGTTTACATAATCATACCATATACAACTTGGCTCCCCCATTGACTTTCCCCCGTGTAGAAAAGGAAGTAGACCAAGCTACATGGAGTTTATACCGTTCTCCGGACAAAACGGCTCCTTTTCTTATCCCGCATAAATTTCATTCTGTTGAACCACATTAGAATACCGGATAATTTGATAACACAACCGTGAAGCTCTACATTGCTAAAAATGTATTTTACTGTCCCTTCAATTTTTGGTCCCCATTTTTTGTTTTATATATCCCCCACCGAGTTTTCTTACCGTTTCTCAAACAAAAAACATGGTATTTTGTTAACTTAGAGTCAACGATTGACGTGTCACGAAAGGCGTCAGGCCCCAATTGGATCGGGTTGGCCTCTGCTGGGTGGCGGCTTGCGCCCAGTATATAAACATAAAGGTCCGAAAAAAACGACTGCTTAGTCCTTTTTTTCTTCTTCTTCACACTTCTCTTATCTAATACTGTAACGTTGTAAATTAATTTTAATATTCCCACCTCTACATTCGATTTATTGAAAAGGTTCCAGTTTTTTTCAAAAGCGTAAGTCGAGTTGCCTATATTTTTAGTTGAAATTTTCAAAATTTATTTTATAGAATATATTAAATTATATTAGGTTTAACTTTAATAGTATATTACTATTGATAATTATCGTAATTTTTGACAGTATTTAAATTTTATATTTTTCCGTATTAACTACTTTCGTTCTATTTGATGGTTATTTTAAATTTGGTACCAAAATGTATTTCCTGCTAACGTCCCAGGTAGTACAAGGTTGCCAAGTCTTCATTGGTATTTTCCTGGTACTCCAAACGGGAATTTGGCTAGTATTCTCCTGAAATTATCCCTCTTTATTACCTTGCGCTATGGAATAGATAAACAGGAAAAAAAATCCTTTTTCCTACATCCTACTTTTAGGTAAAAAAAACGTTTTTGTTTTATTTTAAAAATTATTCTTGTAACGCCATCTACTTTCAAACTTTTGAAATTTATCTTGCCTCACTTCCTGCTGAACACATCTTGGTGGAGAGTCACGAAAGGAAGACCTTGTTAAATGGTGTGTAGTTGTTAGAAGATATTTTTATGATATTTAAGTCATCCATAGTTGGGTTAAAATTTTCTAGCAACAAATTGAAATTTGGTGAGGTTTTGTTTGGATTCGGAATGGTATTTTGTGAGACCCCCAAATAACTTTCTTTATTAAGGATTTTATCACACCAGACATCGTCATTTATTCTTATTTGTGACACCCATTTCGATATACAGGTATGTAGAATTTTTTTGTATAACTAAAGCTTCCTTTAGTGCATTTTAGGGCACTTTTACTGATAACCAAATTGACTTATTGTATATATATTTTTTTTATCTCTCTTCAACCCCATACTTTGTTCGCACAAGATTCATATGAAATAAATATACATTTTTAGATCGAGGAGATTTGTCCTAACTCACACAAGTATTGTTTGTTGTTTGCTGTTACCATCTTTAATATTTTGGAGAGAGAAACAAAACCCCTATTCTAGGGTAAGACTTGTTTAATTTATTTTTAGATTATTTTAATATTTTTAAGAAGTTATTTTTCCTTATATATTTGATTAATCGATCCCATCTCTACACTGGTTTCGATTTACTGGTTTCAATTTATTATTATTCTTTTTTTGGGATTAAAATACTATATTTACTTAACTCAGCTGTTAAATGAGGAGATAATGTTTGTTTTCAATATTTTAATTAAAGAAAAAGAAAATTATTTCTCCTTTTGTTTCGAGGGCTAAACTAGTTTATTCAAATAAAACGTTTTCATGTTTTTTATTATTAATACTCTCAGATAATTATTTCAATTCATTGTTTTGTATAATTTCCTTTTTGCAAACGATACTGCATTTTTCTTTTCTATTAATAAGGTATAGAATTTTGGCTGTTAAATATAACAGTGCATCGGTAATGCACTTTCTTTTTTAATTATATTTCTATGGTATTTTTAATTCTAATTTAATAAATATTGCTATTAAGTCATATTCTAGTTAATATTTTTTGTTAAAGATTATAAGTTTAATGTTTTCTTTCTTAATAAAACGTAAGGGAAGAATACTACTTTGTAATTTGGTTATTTTTCTTTAGGGTTTTAGTTTTGGATTTAGTTTCCATTATTACCTTTTCACTTTGGTTTGAAGATTCCGCCAACTTTGAATGGATTTTGGTTGGCAAATAAATGAATTAGTATTTGGTTCCCTCTGTACCCTTCATGTCTGTTCTTGAATGAATTAATGGACAACAGATCATCTGCCTTCGCTGGATTTACGCAAGTTTTACCTATTTTGCATCTTGAATTATTAATTTTAGTACCTTTTTCATGAATCGTAGTGCTTATTTATTTTTAGTTTTTTTATTTTTATGATAGTGCTGCCTAGTATATACCTGCTCATACAAAAAAAATATTGATTAATGCACTTGCTTTTCGGTTTATGGTTTACCTTATTTTAGAGCATACTATAGTAACTTATAACATATTAGTTCAAATTTCTTTCTCTTTATAGTAAATTAAATAGATAATTTCTTATTTAAATTTACTTATAATGTTAAAAGGGTAACTAAGGTTAGCGGTTACTTATCAGTAGATTTGCTAATTATTTCTTTTTGTGGCGCATGTCGGTTGAGCTCAAGCGGTATGATAATTTGCTATGTCAAATTGACATAATCTCATTAATTTATTTTTTTCTTGCGTTTGGCCGTATCTATTACACCTTAGAAGCCATTGGTAGATTTTAATATAATATTATATGTTAATTGTGGCATGTCGAGTGGCATGTTAAGGTAGATGCTTTTTCTATGCTTATTGCTATTTTCAAATGCTTTATTCGCTTTCAGTTATTACACTATATTTAATTTTTATGAAAGGTTCAGTGATTATAGAATAAAGTGTTGATAAATCTTGTTTTGTTTGAATTTAATTGTTGGTACTTTGGAACTCATTAATTCGATGACTTTTTGGTAAATTAAAAGATTCATCTGATAGCCCAGTTCAGATACTTGGGGAAAATTTACCTGGCGCCCATTTATAGTGAATAATACTCTTAAATATTATTTTTTTGAAGATCCACGACCTTTCTTCACTGCAGTTAGTCGCGAGTATCTTGAAAATATTAATCAATGTAACCAAGTACTTTTTATATTATTTTCACGATTTATTTTCAAGTAAAATTGAAATTGGTCCTAAGCCAATTTTTGGGGGTTACAATACCTTTATATTTCTCTTTCCTAAAACTATCTTTTCCTTTCTTACCGTATCTTTAATAATTAACTTTTTTCGCCTTAATCTTTCAGGTTGGCCAAACTTTCATAAAGTTCTGTGCTGACGTACCGTATTCCTTAACAGGGTCATGGGTATAGTGTTAGTTTTACTTCTTATCTTCTTACCGTATATCTAACTATCTTACTTCCGTACTTACAAGCCTTAACTAATATATTACCTACATTTAATTTTTTTTTCAAACATTTCTACCGTTACCGCAACAAATAAATAGTACCTTTACCGTTTACACTTTGAATTCAGTACCTATGTACTTTTCTTTTGTTTCAAACCACCTACCTTACCTTTTTTTTACGCTGTCTATAGTGACACTTTATGTATTTATCATTGTCGTTGTAAGTTCCATATGGAACACTATAGTGCTGTCGTCTTGCCAAATATTTTTGACTTATAAGCTAACAATTCACCCTAGGTGACGTCATTATGACACATTTTTGTTTATTTATTGGTTGGAAATTAGGCCGTTTCATTAAGTAATAATCAGGATTCTATGAGAATTGTACTTTTTGATAAATCATGACTGATAGCACTTTTAAATATTTTTATGGGTGTCCCCCTGTTGGGATGCTTTGTTTCGAATTCACTGGAATTACCCCGCTATGCGAATCTGGAAGTCCAGTTATCTTTCGAAACATTTATCTTATCGTATCTACCGTACCGTATCTTACCGTTTTATATGCATTGAGAATGTATCGCATGTTTATCTTTTTTCTCAGTGTATACTCTATTATAACGACACAAATATACATTAGTCACAAGACAACAATTACCTTACCTTTACCTAAATTTGGTTGCATTTGAATAAGTACATAGATTCAGGATTGATTTTCAGTTTTACCGCATTAAAATATCCTCACGTTTTGTTTTCATTCTTTATACTATCTTCTATTCTTTCTTCCCTGTTTACACTACTTCAAATAAAAAATAATTCTTCGAATCATTTTTTTTCCCGAGGAGAGGGGGTGTAACATGTTCATTGACATGTTCCGAGCGTAAAATTAATTTAATTACACGTATAATTAAATCCTGCACTTAATCATAAATGATAAACATTTTTCACTATTCCACGACTTCAAACCATTAAAAAAATACCTTTCGGACGACCAATAGACACAACCGTTTTTGAACGTTGAAAACCCGTTAAAAACTAACCAATCAGAACGCTCGAATTCCTCCCCTAACGAAAATGAACCGTTAATATAATTGTAACGCAGAGAGAACTCTTCCCTTTTCGCCTTCTGTCTTCAAAGAATAAACATCATTTTGCGTACTAACGAATTTTTACCTTAGCCGTCGTAAGTACAAATTTTTATTATTAGCCATTTTAATTCATTTATCAATTTATCTTTATTACTCAGTTGAACACAGACATTAATAGCATTTCAAAATAATAATTTCTAGATATTTTTATAGATAACCAAAGCCATAATTGAACCTTTTTTATTTAGCCACGTGGCAATTCATGTTAATATGCATGTATTTTTAATACAATCAATAATCGACATTATTTAATATCTTTAAATGAACTAATAATTAATAACTTAACGTTTAATATATATATTTTATAATACTTTTCATTAATTTAACCTTTTTGCTATTCAGCCACGTGCTGGCATGCCGAAATGCATGTATTTTCAATATATTCAGTGATCGATAGTATTTAATACTTTCAAACAAATTAACAATCAATAACGCAACTTTTGACATTACAATTTATAATATTTTTATTAAAAATAAGACTTTTTAATTAGAAACTAAGAACACACGTTTCAGAACATAGACTATAATAAATTGAACCAAGTTTTGATTAGTAACGACTCACTATTAATCATCCCTAAATTTTTTAGTTTAACCATTATCACACATATTTCATTTTATTTCATATCATTTGTTAAATAATAAAAATATGAACATTGTTGAGTGCCCGGCAAGGAATCAAATTCAATTGCCGTCCGTTCTCCAACAATTTTCATATTCCATAATTTTTTGATACTCCTTTTCCTGATACACTATTCTCTCACAGATTTATACGGCCCCAAGTTACCGTCAATGTAACCCCAAGTTACCGTCTAATGTAATTCCAAGTTACCGTTGAAACTATCGCAAACTATTAGCTCCAAGTTACCGTTGAAAACATCACAAATTATTATCTCCAAGCTACTGTTGAAAACATCGCAAATTACTGATAAAGCACCGATCCAGCCGACTACACCTGAAGTTCGAACTCTCCGGAGAAGTCCCCCAGGTCTGCCTTCCTATAGAAGTCGTCAACATCTTTAACCAACCGAAGCCATACCCATACCGCTGTGGGAGAAATCCGAAACCCTAAGCTAAGTACCTAACCTTTTGTGGCAAAATAAATTTGAATTTCTTACTTGAGTGTTTGTTTTAAACCCACAGATTTGCTGTGTGTGGTTGCCTATCGGTATCAGTATTTTAGTTTTTTATTGTTGTGTTAAAGTAGTCAAAATATTTTCAATATTCATTTTTCCTTTCTAGTTAAACTTTAAAGTAAATAAGGTGTTCTGCTTTACACCTAGTTATTAAATTTTGTCGAATTTAAAGCAGTGGCGCCCTCACCCATCAAACATATCCTATATACAGAGTGTCGCTAAGCTGGAGCGTACCCACTCCTGAGTTAAAAGGTCTCATAAGCCGGGACAGCTCTCGAGGGAGTAATTAGTGTTACAAATTGGCTTCCTGCCTTTTTGGGACATATATTGCTACATGTCCATACTCCGATGTTAGTAAATCTATCGCGTCATTATACGAGTTTTGGCTAGACGTTAAGCCCGAAATCGTTAAAGCCGCCTTACCCATTAAAAGCGACTTCAAATATGTATATTTACAGTTCATACTTAACTCTGGATTATTGTGTATGGCTTGACTGTACTGCTCCCAGAAGGCTGGCCATGCCTCCAAGTCGCCGTTAAACTTTAATAAATCAAGTTTTGGTAACCTTACCGATTTCTGGCTGAATTAAGTTTGTACATTACCAACATTTATCTCTGGATTCTGGGGAATATATTGGAGAACTGGTAAAAAGCCAGATCCGACGTTCTGCGGCTGATCACCATTCGTTCCAGTCGTTCCGCGTTGTATAGCCACCTGCACACTTGCAATAGCATCCATAGCGTTTATATCATATTCCGTTACTTTTTCACATTCCGCTTCAAATAAATCGTCCGATACAGTATATAGGCATAATTTTCTTATTCAGTTCGTTCAAAGTCACTCTTAAAAGTTTAATTTTTTCACACAAAACTGAGAGTTCGTCCGGTAAAATTTCCGTTGATTTTACGGCCTCGTCAGCGGCTTTACACAATTTTGTTAACTGTCCACGATAATTATTACGTAAAGACACGTCGATTTTTGACTCCATTTCAAATAATATTTTGATCTGCGTTAATTTTATTTTCAAACAAACACTTTCCCGGGTTTCGGCACCAAAATGTAGATTATTCGTTAAAAATAAAACACCGGGTTCGTAAAAAAAGTGTATTAAACTGTTTGAAAACAAATAAAATAAAATAGATAATTCTTAACAATACGTTAGTACAAAAATGACGTTCACGACGTTCACCTTCCACCTTAAAATCTTAAACGAGACTGGAGACTGTCCTAAAAAATCACTAATTTCGCGAGGCGATCGTATATCGAGTAAATTCTTCATACGGGCGCGTGCAGTTCTATATTAATGCCACGTAGGTACTGTCTATTTAGCCCCATGGGCGGCGTTAAACTTTTATTTAGCCACAATTTTTAACAATACCATACAAATCTCTCAGAGATTAGTCGTAATGTAGCAGCGTATCCAGGATGAGATTGTGTATGCAACTTAAGGAAGACGTCCCGTTGAAAGGCTGCGGGCACATACACGCGTATGCGACCTTCTTGGATTTCACAATAGAGGGGTTGTTGGCTGTCTGGAAGGACCATACGTTGAAGCTTAAGCGAGCTAGTGGGATCTTGGAGGATCTGCTGCAGACTTTGGTCCGTGGTTTGGGCGTCAGCAAGGTAATGGGTGCTGCAAGTGCATCGACCTTCGGTCGCGAAAGGCAATCTGCAACAATATTTGCTGCACCTTTGACGTGGCGGATGTCAGTTGAAAATTGCCCGATGAACTCCAGTTGGCGGATCTGCCTCGGAGACTGACGGTCATGTCGTTGCTGAAAAGCATATATCAATGGTTTGTCAATACTGTAAATGGTGAACTGTACGCCCTAAAGGAAGTGACGAAAGTGGTGAATGACGCAGGACACGGGTAGGAACTCACGATCGTAAGTGCTGTAAGTACGATCCGTCTTAAATAACTTGCGTGAGAAGAATGCTATAGGCTGCAGATGTTCACCTACCAGTTGCTGCAAAACACC
This sequence comes from Ophraella communa, assembly GCA_035357415.1. Taxonomy (NCBI): domain Eukaryota; kingdom Metazoa; phylum Arthropoda; class Insecta; order Coleoptera; family Chrysomelidae; genus Ophraella; species Ophraella communa. The sequence continues at coordinate 45,299,402 of CM068986.1, read as the reverse complement.
TCCAATAGCGGTGTCTGAGGCATCGACTGACATGCTTAGGGGAGCTTGCGGTACGGGGAAAATCAGCTCTGCAGTGTTGGCTAAGAGATCCTTGACTCTGGTAAAGGCGCTGACTGCTTCCTCAGGTAGTTCCAGATGTTGCTGTCCCTTCTTTTGGTTGGACAAAAGCTCTGTTAGCGGCATGAGTTCGGTTGCTGCTCCTGGTAACTAGCGTCGATAAAAGTTGACCATTCCCATGAAGCGACGGAGCTGTCGATACGTCCTCGGCTCTGGAAACTCCCGGATGGCGCTGACTTTTGTTGGTAGCGGTCGGATGCCCGTTGGAGAGACTGTTACACCCAAGAAGTTAGCCTCACTAATCCTGAATTTCGATTTTTCTTCGTTAATCTGAAGGTCATTTGCCTTTAGGATTTGGAGGACGGTTGCCAGGTGCTGCTCGTGCTCATCTGTTGTAGTTGAGGCCACAAGGATATCGTCGATATAGACGTAGACGAACGGGCACTCCCGGAATAGATGGTCTAGGTACCGCTGCAACGTCTGACAGCTTCGTGACAGCATTCAGGCGACGAAAATCTCCGCAAGCCCGCCACTGTCCGTTAGCTTTTTGCACCATATGTAGCGGGCTGGCCCAAGGCGACTTTGATGGTCGAAGAATCCCTGCATGTATCAGCCGGTTGAATTCATCTCGTGCGATTTGCAGACGGTCTGGCGGAAGTCGTCGTGGTTTCGAAAAAACTGGAGGGCCGTGGGTATCGATGAAATGTTGAATCCTTTTGGGGGTATCTCGTATGTCGCTGGGTCGGTCGTAAGGATGGGCAGTAGATAAACCCACTTCCAACTCCTTCACTCGACGAGCCACGCATGTGATGCTGTTTGGAATGGCTGAGCCTAGGAGGCGCATGTCTACGGTTATACCATGATGTGTTAGGAAGTCAGCACCCAATATAGCAGTTGTCACATCGGCCACGATAAAGGTCCATTTGACCGGTTGGCTTAGGCCGAGGTTTAATGTCAGCTGCTTCTGGCCATATGTGCGAATACAGGTTCCACTGGCAGAGTATAAACGTACTGTACTTGGTTGTGGTGTACTGCAGATTTTTCGTGGTAGCACGCTCAGGTCAGCCCCGGTGTCGATAAGGAACTGCAGCTGTAGCACTTCATCAGTTATGAACAGGCGACGTGTTTTATAGGGGGCAACCGTTGTCGCCACTACTGCGCCCCCTGGTCGTTTTTTGCATAAGTACATGGAGGTCTGCACTTTTTGGCTTGAGCCCCAAATCGTCGGTGGTAGTAGCACTCGGAGGGTGGAGGAGACAAGTGGGGTGAGGAGCTTGTTCCCTGGTCAGGCTGCCGTTGTCCTCTGTCCTGTGCTACCTTCTTTGATAGGGCGCTTACCTGCTCGCTCAGCTCAGTCACCTTTTCCAGAGTGGATTTTCCTTCAATAGCCATAAGAGCTGCGGATGTATCTGTCAGCTTTCTTAGCAAGGTCCTCTAAGTCACCATCGAGGATAGAAATTACTCCCCGGATTTGTTGAGGTAGTCGATCTAGCCAGAGGTTTTTTAGCATTTGTGGCCCTACACATCACCGGTAGCTAGTGCTTGCATGCGGTGTAGCAGCTGGGTTGGTTTGAGATCACCCAGAGTCATTTCCATGAGCAGGTGAATTTTCTCGTCTGTATTAATACCATATAACAATAATAATAATTGTGATGTCCTGGTACCACTACAGGAAGAGTCCAGGGCCTAACGGAACACGTTACCGCAGCCACGTCGCAGAAATCGGATCTACGTCACATCGACTATAAAAGACGGCGTCCAGAACCAGCTCCCGCTCTCTCTCGACCAGTCCGTATCGGTAGTCGTCCCACTACTTCTAGTCAACGAGATTAACCGGGTCCGCAAGTAACCATCTCGAGGTGCCACCAGCCATTCATGTCAGTTGTACAAGTTAACACCAATCAATAAAGTATTTAGTTAACTAGTGTATTCTTTGTATCACCAACCACTCCAACTGGCGACGAGGAAAAAGCGAAGTAAAAAGTAAAAATCGGAAATTAAGAAAACGTGGTTAGTGGAAGTTTTAAAATGGCTGTCAATGGAGTGCATAAGTTTTTCGAATACGACGGAAATGCAGACTTCGTAGTATATGTAGAACAATTGGAACAGCATTTTGCAGCTAATGCTATTAAAGACAATGCGGTAAAAATCGGAATTTTGCTTAGTGGTATCGGGACGGAAAGTTATACGCTTCTAAGAAATTTGTGCCACCCGGTGTTGCCGAAAGAAAAAACTTTCGACGAATTAATAAGACTGTTGAATTCGCAATTCTGTCCGCGAGTGAATTTGTGGAGAGAACGTCGCAAATTTTATAGTGCATTGCAAGAATCTAATGAACCGGTTACAAGCTGGTATGCTCGCATTAGAAGTCTTGTAATAAATTGCGATTTCGGTGCGAATTTGCAAGAAGTGTTAAAAGACAAATTTATTTGTGGTTTAAGCCAAGACAATATTTTTGACGCAATGTGCGAGTTAAACAAAAATGTGACTTTAGAAAACGCGATTGCGAAAGCCGTGGAAAAAGATTCGGTAAAAAACGGGTTGGACGATAAAAAGAACGTAAACATGGTACGAGAAAAAACTAGTTGTGATAGGAATAAGACAGACTGTGAAGTGTATCAACAGCAAAAATCGGAAGCGAAAGTCAAAAAGAAGAATTTCGCGCCAAGGTCAGCGATTTTAAGTGACAGGTATAGCAGTGACAGTGACAGACAAATGAGACAAAATGGACGAAATGTTTATCGGAAAGAATACTTTGAAAGGTGTAAATGCTGTGGGGATTTTCGACACGACGAAAATGAATGCAGGTTCAGAAGAGCGAAATGCAGGAGGTGTAGCAAAAGAGGGCACATTCAAAGGGTTTGTAAGACGGTAAACTATCTGGATGTCAGGTCAGTAGATAATGAGTCTAGTAATAGTGATACTGATGATGTGTATAACTTACAAACAATAAATAAGGTAAATGAAAATAGTAGTAAACAAACAAATCCATTTACGATAAACGTAAAAATAAAAAATAACTATTTTGAAATGGATATTGATAGCGGAAGTAGTGTTTCATGTTTAAATAAGGCAGTGTATAGTAAACATTTTAAAGCATATAAACTATCAAAAGATAGGACGTTATTTAAAGTTTATAGTGGTGACACTTTTTGTCCAGAGGGATATTTTAAAGTAAATGTTAGTTATGCTAATTTAACAAAGCCTGTAAAGTTTTATGTTGTGAACACAAATGGACCAAATCTCTTGGGCAGAGATTGGATAAAGGAAAAATTTCGGTATAGGGGAATAACTCCGATTTTAACGAATTTTTTTGGACACTCCCTAAACATCCCTGAGCACTACTGTGAAGTTTTTTTTTCCGGAAATGAAAACTAAAATTTTGAAATTTTTTTTCAAAAAAATTTTTTGGATCCAATTTGCACAAAAATTTTTTTGAAGAACCCGATAAAATGTAAGTTGAAACCTAACCAAACCTAACCTAACCTAACCTAACCTAACCAAACCTAATCTAACCTAACCTAACCTAACCTAACCTAACCTAATCTAACCTAACCTAACCTAACCTAACCTAACCAAACCTAATCTAACCTAACCTAACCTAACCTAATCTAACCTAACCTAACCTAACCTAACCTAACCTAATCTAACCTAACCAAAACTAATCTAATCTAACCTAACCTAACCTAATCTTACCTAACCTAAACTAACCTAACCTAACCTAACCTAATCTAACCTAACCTAACCTAACCTAACCTAACCTAACCAAACCTAATCTAACCTAACCTAACCTAACCTAACCTAACCTAACCTAACCTAACCTAACCTAACCTAATCTAACCTAACCTAACCTAACCTAACCTAATCTAATCTAACCTAACCTAACCTAATCTAACCTAACCTAACCTAACCTAACCTAACCTAATCTAACCTAACCAAAACTAATCTAATCTAACCTAACCTAACCTAATCTTACCTAACCTAACCTAACCTAATCTAATCTAATCAAATCTAACCTAACCTAACCTAACCTAACCAAAACTAATCTAATCTAACCTAACCTAACCTAATCTTACCTAACCTAACCTAACCTAACCTGTACAAATTGGAGCAAAAAAAATTTTTTTTTTTAAATTTCAAAATTTTTTCAAAATTTTAGTTTTCATTTCCGGAAAAAAAAAATTCACAGTAGTGCTCAGGGATGTTTAGGGAGTGTCCAAAATAAAATTCATTAAAATCGGAGCTATTCCCCTATACCGAAATTTTACCAAAAATTCGTTTAATTTGAAATGGCAAATAAACAATGTTAGCTGTAATAAAAAAATAAATGATATTGTAGAAAGTTACCCGGAAGTGTTTACAGACAAAATTGGATGTTATAAGTATTCTAAGATTGCAATTGATTTAAAACCTAATGCTACTCCTATTTTTTTAAGCCGAGGCCCATTCCCTTGCCTATAAAGAAAAAGTGGAGCAAGAATTGAATAAGCTATTGGACCAAGGGATAATCTCACCAGTGGAAAGCTCTGAATGGGGTACACCAATAGTTCCGATTAGAAAACAGGATGGTTCATTGAGAATTTGTGGAGATTTTAAATCTACAGTGAATAAACATATAAAGGAGTCACACTACAGCTTACCCAGAATAGAGGAGTTGTTTTCAAAGTTGCATAATGGACAACAATTTTCAAAATTGGATTTGTCAAAAGCGTACCACCAGTTCGAGTTGACGGAGGAGTCTAAGGACATTCTGGCATTAAGCACCCATAAAGGTATTTTTAGACTAAACAGACTAGCTTTTGGAGTCAATATAGCATCATGTAAGTTCCAAAAGTTTATTGATGAATTATTTCAGGGTGTTGACAATGTTGCATGTTATCTGGATGATATTTTAATAACAGGGATTGATAAAGAGGATCATTTAAACACTCTTAAAAAAGTTTTAGATATCTTAAGAAAAGCAGGTTTAACATTAAAGCTAGAAAAATGTAAATTTTTTGAAAATAAAGTAGAATATCTGGGTCATATGATATCAAAGGAGGGGTTAGCCAAGACAGAAAAAAAGGTAAATGCTATTATAGAGGCTCCTGCACCTCGTAACATTAAAGCAGTAAGATCATTTATAGGTTTAGTAAATTTTTACAGTAAGTTTATTCCTAACATGGCAAATACTTTGAGGCCAATATATGATTTGTTAAAAAAATCTGCTAAATTTGAATGGAATTTGGAGTGTGAACATGCTTTTAAAGAAATAAAAAATAAAATTTCTGTAGATATGGTTTTAACCCATTTTAACCCAAGTTTGCCAATAATTTTAACAACTGATTCTAGTAACTATGGTGTTTCAGCAGTAATTTCACACAGATTGGAGAATGGACTTGAGAAACCGATGTGCCAGCAAGACGCTGTCCAAAGCAGAACAAGCCATGCCAATTTTGCATAAGGAGGCATATGCAGTTAAGTTTGGAGTTGAACATTTCTATCAGTATTTAATGGGGCGGAAGTTTATACTGAAGACAGATTGTAAGCCATTAACAACTCTGTTTGGTGAAAACAGAGAGTTACCAAAGATGCAAATTAATCGTTTGCAGAGATGGGCAGCATATTTGACATAGTTTGAGTACTCAATCGAGCATATTAGAGGAGAATCTAACACTATTGCAGATTATCTATCTAGAGCACCAATAAACCATATTTAGGAGGAGACAGAGCCGTTACATAAATTTTGCTATGCAGGAAGAATATCCGGTGAATTTTGAGGAAGTTAAAAAGAGTACTCTGAAGGATAAAGACCTGGAGATGGTGAAACGCTATGTAACCTCAGGTCACTGGCCCAAAAAGGTAAGAGAATCTTTAATACCCTATTTAAAAAAAAATAATGAGCTATTTGTAGAGAACGAGGCATTGTTTTGGGCACACAGAGTAGTCATACCAAATGGATTGAGGGGAAAACTGTTGAATTTGCTGCATTAGGACCATTGGGGAGTGCAGAAAATGAAAAATAGTGCTAGGTCATACCTGTATTGGCCTGGTTTAACAAATGATATAGAAAAAATAGCAAGTTCATGTATGGCATGCAAAAAAAATGAACAATCACCGCCAAAAGTAGAGTTGAGTCCGTGGAAAATTGAAAAGGGGCCATGGATAAGAGTTCACGTGGACCATTTGGGACCAATATGTGGTAAGAACTTTTTAATTATAGTGGACTCGTATTCTAAATGGATAGATGTGGCAAAAGTTAAGAATTTGTCTGCAGAGGAAACAGAAAAGAAACTAAGGAAATGTTTCTCAAGATGGGGATTACCTAAAACAGTGGTTTCTGACAATGGAAGAGCATTTACTTCAGATATATTACAGAGGTTTTTTAGCAAAAATGGTATCCAGCATATAACATCACCACCAGGCATGCAGCCTTGTAATGGAGCAGCTGAAAACAGTGTAAAAATTTTTAAAAACAAAATTAAGACATATATCACAGATGAGAAATTGAGAAAAGAAAAACTCTCCACTCTGATAGCACGATTTTTATTAAGTTACAGGTCAAATAGACATGCATCAACCAGGGAAACACCAGCAAATTTGATGTTAGGAAGAGAACTGAGGACAAGGTTGAGTCAAGTAAAAGAACAAGAGCCCAGAATCAATGAGGAGGTAAAAAAACATACAGAGGGCTCAGAGAGAACAAATAAAGAATTATAAAGGTGTCAAGAGAAGTTTTAGAATTCAGGAGGAGGTATGGGTGAGAGATTACAGAAAACTGGATTAGGGGTAAGATATTAAAGAAAGTTGGAGCTGCAATATTCATATGTGAAGTTCTAAAAGGGCAACATGGGAAAAGACATGCTAATCAAATAATAAAAGGAGAACAGAGGCAAGGGGAGGCAGAAAGCAAGGAACAAGGAGGCTTATAGGTAATAAGTTGACAAGACCAAATAAGGTGGCATACAGAGAAAAGGTACCTGTTTTAGGTGTAAGTAACAATGTAAACCATAGTAGTCCGGATGTAAATATTTTAAAAAATAGGGATGGTGCAAGCACTTCAAAAGCGGATTCAGGTGTTTTACTAGAAACTAATAGTAAATCAATTTCAGATGGTGAAGTCCACCAGCGAGGTTCGCAGGGGAACGAAAGAGATCAGCCAACACAGAATCGTCCAAAAGAACCAAAAGCAGCATCCGGGAAAAGGATAACGAAGCCTCCGGTTAAGCTGAAAGATTACGTGCTGGGAAAGTAATTTGAGACTACATTACGGGATTAAGGTGATATGCTGGAGCGTTGGTTACAAAAAAAAAAATAATAATACGAGGTCGGGGACTAAGGCGTAAGTAAACTAAAACCGTGATATATGTGGCGTGAACTATTTAAACATTAGCTACAAAGCTGAACTGTGGTACATAAAACTTTTGAAAGACTTAAAGTGAAACGCATAACTGAAAAAATTTTATATTGCATTGTTGTGTAAACAAATGAATTTGTTCACAGTTTGTCATGGGGGTGTGATGTCCTGGTACCACTACAGGAAGAGTCCAGGGCCGAACGGAACACGTTACCGCAGCCACGTCGCAGAAATCGGATCTACGTCACATCGACTATAAAAGACGGCGTCCAGAACCAGCTCCCGCTCTCTCTCGACCAGTCCGTATCGGTAGTCCCACTACTTCTAGTCAACGAGATCAACCGGGTCCGCAAGTAACCATCTCGAGGTGCCACCAGCCAGCCATGTTAGTTGTACAAGTTAACACCAATCAATAAAGTATTTAGTTAACTAGTGTATTCTTTGTATCACCAACCACTTCAATAATAATAATAGTAATAATAATAATAATAATAATAATAATAATAATAATAATAATAATAATAATAATAATATTAATAATAGTCTCTAAAAGTCGAGTTTTTAAGTCTACGTAAGCCCTACCTTGTACTGGATTCCGCAGAATGTATGAAACTTCTTGTAGTACTTCGCTATTTAGGCAGGTTACAGTATGGTCGAATTTGCACTGATCAGACCCGTGCTTGTCGAAATTGTGCTTCCCGTCGTAAAAACCATAGTTCTGGCTCTTTACACCAAAATTCCGGTGCTTTCATACCTATACGGGCTATTACTCCCAGATAACACAAGAACATACAATGAGTGTCCAATGGATATCCACATTGGATATAAGGGATATCCACAGAAGGATATCCTATGGACATCCATCGGATATCCATTTGCCACAAAATTGGACATCCCATGGATGTCCGTTTCGTACAAAGAATGGATATATCTTGGACAAATGTGGACATTCACTGGACAAGATAAATAAACCATGGACATCTCATGGACTATTCACGTACCTGAACTGGATGTTTAGGACATGAATTGGATACGTTTTGGACATAAACAGGATAGGTTAGGATACATTTAGGATATTAACTGGATATATTTTGTACAAGAGCTGAATGTTATGGACATCTCATGTACCTACTTGTTATGAACGTGAATTGGATGTTTAGGATATGAACTGAATACGTTTTGGACATGAACTGTAAAGGTTATGGACGTAAACTGGATGTTTAGGTTATGTTTTGGAAATTAACCGGATAGTTTATCGACTGTAGTTTTTCGTAGAGTTACCCACTGCTCATGAATTTAAAAATAATAATAATGAATTGTTTAAAAGTAGTAGTTTATTGATAAAATAAGACCTCTTCAGAATAAAAATAATAAAACAATAATTCTTGATAACCGAAAATAAAAGATATTATAATGCACTACACTAGCTAGGAACTATGAACACAAATGGCACCACGTCAGCTATCAGTCACATCAGTGTCGGTAACATGATGGAAAATTAGGTTGGGCACATTGCTGCCAATATGCGAATACAGTATTTTTTAGAGTTTTTAGACTGTTCATAAAATATCACTGACCATGTTGGATACAACACAGTCTAACATCAAATTATTATTTATTTTTATGAAACCATTCTTCCAAATAGACATTTTATGTAGGTAATGCCGTTTTCATTAGCCGCACTTGTCTAAACTTTTGCTGCCTTCAATTAGTTGTTTCCTTATCACATAAAGTTAAAAATATAATATTCATTAGGAGTGCAAAAAATTATTCGAGTAGCAAATTGAGAATATAGCAGACGTAGTACATTTATGAATCGTGGTCACGGATCATTGTATAATGGATGTCCAATGGACGTCCATCATTCAAATAAATCTTCACGTCCAGTGGTGAACGAGAACTGAAGGTCTAGAGAATATCCCCAAACGGATATCCATTGAACTAGTGGTAAATGGACATCCATTGGATGTCCATTCTCTGTCCATGTCCATATTATGGACCAATCGTGGACATTATACGGATATCCTGTGTTTACTGGGCTGTATGATCATCGTTCTGGCTGGGGTGGCAGTGGTGGTTGGCACTGAGTAGGGACCGTTGACACTGCTTGAAAACGAGTTTATATAGCCTTAAAAGGAGCTTCACCACTCACACGTTTCTCGGGGTCACCACTGTGGCTATTCACGGCGAGCAAATTAAGCACACTTAATAGTTTTTACAAATTTATTGCCATTAAATACACCTATCTCTTTATTGAATACTCATGCGCTAATATTTTTGAATTTTCCTCTTCCACTGCTAAAATATGACTACTTCTTGCCATAGAACACAACGTATTGCTACCCAGGAATACCACAATTTAAATGAAAAAAACCCTTTTAGCTGTCAAAAGCTAGCTTCTATTTGCCGTATAGTTGCGACAGCCCAGGCCATAAACCACAAAAAGGAGAAGTTTTAATTTTTATTTCGTTCGTGTAGGCCGTTTGCTAGTTGTTATTGTGTTTTTCTTGTCCATAGATTTCTTGTCTTTGTGTATTTAATATTAACGACTTGTGTGTGTACCTAGACTTCTCTTTGGATTTACTTTACTTTGGATTACTGATTACTTTTGCATGTCATACCAACACAATTTTATAAGGGGCACGAATATTTAGGGGGAACTACGAGAGTGGGAGTTAGTTCGCGCACGAGTATTCAATTTGTGCCATTAACGAAATGGGTCTATTACACAAACTTAACAAAAACTTCGAAGAAGGAAGGAACCTTGTTATTGTCATGAACCGACTTATTTCGACTGTCGACTGTCATCCCTGGGGCGCTATTCTGTACATTTTTCCCGACAGATATTGTCATCGTATCAACTCGACAATCATCGGTTGTTAAACCGATCAAAAAATGTGTGCTATTCTGTACACGAGAATTAAGGATTTTCGGAATTGCAAACGACAGCTTTTTCTCGGTATTGAAACTTAGAACAAAAAGAAACAGGAAGGACTCTGTCATATATTAAAATTTGCGACGGAAGTCGGCCATCTTGAAGCTCCTTTTATGACTCATTGTTTATGTTTACAGTATACTGTCAAAGCAATATTTGCATAAAAATGTCAAAAATGAGCGCATAGGCGTATCATTTGGTTTTTATAAACACAAAATGATTTACAACACTAAATTTATTCACATACTTGATTCGCTGGAATTTAATCAAAATAAAAACCCCAACAAAAATTTTATTTTTTACGGTATGTAAATGGAAACGGAAATTAAAATTTACAATTGCCCGCCATAGGCAAGCCCCTTTCTGGACTCAAGGTCATTTAGCATATACTCCTTCCTGTTTCTTTTTGTTCTAAGGTATTGAAATAACACGCATGTCTATGAGTACGACGCTCAGGTTATATAACTCAACCAATCAGCGAAGACTCGCAAAACATTCAACCAATTAACTAAAGCGCGGTAAAAAGAATTTGAGGGAATGTGTATGTAAAGAGTTTAATTTATCAGTGTGTAGTTAAATTCGCATTTGTGTTGATACTTTTAGTGGTGATTTAAAGACAATAAGTGTATTTTAAATTTATTGAATTTCTTTCAACATTATAACAATGAACGGAACTACAATCAAATCTGTGTAAGTAATGTTTTAAATTAATTTTAGTTACATAAACCTTTTTTGGTATGTAGCATACATATTCGTTTTTAGAAAAACTCTTAGTTACAATAAGGCCCAAAAGGAGGCACTTATCAAATACATGGAGGATCACAGACTCTTTGCCGCATGAAAATTTATTGGAAATGACGGTAGAAATAAACATAAAGCAATGTGGGAAGAACTTGCAGGAATTTTAAATTCTTTGGGACCTGCCCAAAAAGACAGTAATCAGTGGAATACGGTAGGTTTTAGATTATTTAACTACCTAAATTGAGGGTATGGTATTATGTAGGTAAATCTTTTTATTTATTTTACATCAAACAGGTATGGAGAGACCTCAAGTTCAAGTCGAGCAAAAATTGAGTGAGACACGTCGTATTCGAATGGCTACGGGAGGCAAGAAACCCGGGGTGTCAATCCCAAATATTGATGCTGAAGATCTCAGAATCATTAATGTGACTGGGCATCAATATGTGTTGGGAGACTCTGGAGTGCCTGACTCAATGCCAGAATCGGATGTAAGCATTAATCAGAGCTATTACTTTTTATTTTATTTGAATGATATATTATTTTTGTACAGGAATGTTTTGAGCTTATGGAGCAGGATGAGAACTTTATTTTACAAATTCAACCTCAACTTCATGAAGATGAAAGTTCCCAAGCCATAGCCCAAGGTTTGTTTCACAAATTTATTTATTTATTTTTTATTTATAATGTTACATTTTTGTGCAGACATATTCGAGACTGAAGCACTGAACACTGAGGAGTCAGTGTTAGCAGATATACCATCAGCTTCTACATCTACGGCAGCACCAACAAGGGCCAATGAAATAAAACAAAAAGCCAAATAAAAGTATGCATTTTCTCTAAATTCATTACATATAAGAAATATTGAACATTTATCTTTCATTAAATACATTGTTTGCATTTAGAGCTTAAACAAACGAGCAGAGTTAGGATTAGTACTCAACTTCAGGAGGCAAGGCAGAACTTCCAACAAATTGCTTCAAATTAAGCCAAACCCATGGAGGTAATTACATTACTTTTTTTGGTTAATAACTTCTAAATTAATCAAGTTAATGTTTTTTTATAGCTGCTGGCCCAATCCTTGCAGACATTAGCAGAAGCTGCCACATCACAAGCTAATACTGCTCTGCTTCAGGCAGAACACGAAAACAAAAGATTGCCCGTTGGGAAAGGCTTTGCGATTCATTAGACAATTTAAAAAAAAAAAAATAATATTTAGATATTTAGTTTGTTTATACTATGTTTAGTTAGGTTTTATAGGTAGGTATAGTTGTATAGGTTTTATTTTAGTTTGACTTAAGAATTATATTTTTATTATTTTATAAATTTTTCTGCATACCAACAATTTTTTTATTAACGATAATAAAAAACTCTTCGTTTTAACAAAACTTCCAATATTTATTAAAAAATTGCTTTTTAAAGGCTCAATGACAGCTGTTTCGCTATGAAACAGCTGTCATTGAGCCTTTAAAAAGCAATTTTTTTTTTTTTTTAATAAATATTGGAAGTTTTGTTAAAACGAAGAGTTTTTTATTATCCTTAATAAGATGGACTTCCAAAAAGTAAGGGTTAGTACAATCAATTTAACAATTTTTTATCAAAGATAAAACTAAGTAGCTTTTTAAAAAACATTTTTGTTGGGAATAAGTTTTATTTGTGTTTTACAATTTAAAATTTTTGTATTTATTTAAACAAGTATCAGTATTTAACTGAAGAAAATACATTCCAAACTTATATCATAGATTTTGTGTTTTTTGTTTGATTTTTATAAAAAAAAAAACTATTTATTTATTCAAATGTTTCTAGAATCTCTTATATTTGTAATTTCTTGTACAACAAAATATTTTATGTTTTTTACTTTACCTTTGATGACTGTATTTTTGGTGGTGATTTAAATTATAAATAAAAACAATAATTTTAAATTTTGTAAATAGCAAATATTTTCAATAATTGGTTAATTCTTTTAACTGTGCCTACAACTAATACAAATGATTAATTTAGAACAATAACTGTTTTCATTATTTTATAATAATTTATGAAATAAATTTAAGTATTTTATATATAGATATAAATATATCCCCCAGTAAAAATAATTATTGCTCTGAAAATGTTCCATAGAATCCAACATGTTAACAAGAGTTTTTAAAACAATATTTTAACTATTGTTCAATGTCACTCTACATTCTACATTTTATTTTACTTTTTTAATAAAGTGTTTAGAAAATTTTAATGTGTGTTAATGTTGGCATCTTTTATACACTTTTAGATATATACAATTTAACCCTTCGTTTCATGGTGTTGCAAATTTGCAACATAAAGGTTTTACCTCCTATATTTCAGTCACGGCTGTATTCTACTCATTTTGCCCATACTGTTGCAGATCGGCAACTCTGTGTCAACGTGTATTCGGTATTCCGATTCACGATAGATATAAAATATTATTTTAGCGCCACTCGTTCTAACCTAAAATTGTACTCGATATACATTACACGTGGTAGAGATTTTTATTGTGTATAGTTTGTTATAAATCGCTATTATTGCAGAATATTTGAACATTCTAAATAGGAAAAGGTATGTAAAAACAGTGGTGTACACAATATTTTGATTATTTTTTATTTTTATTAGAAAATTCGGGTATATAAAATGTATGTTGTAAATTTGCAACATCATGAATATAGGTTTTATTTTTAGAATGTATTCACGAAAAAATGAAAATTGTAAGCCACTTACAGAGGCGGAGTTGACAGAGATCGCTGCTAATTTTGGCGATGTTAGTGAAGATGAGTTAGATTTTGAAAATAATGAAGACGATTACGATCATTTAGAGACAGTGTTTTCAGATACAGATAGTGTAGACGATCCTGAGTATCAACCGGAAGATACAGATGTGGCACCTGATATAGAGGATGATATGGATGTGCAGCCTGATGAAACTGTAGAGAATAACCAGCAAGTGAGTTCGTCTAAAGGCAAAAATAAAAATATATTTAGGAATATACTTTGGAAAAAAAAAACATTTGCAAATGAACGAGGATGCACTCAAGTTCCGGGGTAACTCAGAACTACCACAGAATATTTTAGACCTCGAAACACCTTACGATTTTTATAAATATTACTTTACTAACGAGTTGCTGCAAGTAATTGTGGATCAAACCAACTTATATAGCGTGCAAAAAAATCCAAACAAACCTGCAAACATTACCAGAAATGATATTCAAAAATTTTTGGGTATATGCTATTATATGTCTGTTAGCGAAATGCCTAGAAATCGTTGTTATTGGCGCCAGGATATTGGTATTCCCAATATTCGTAATACAATGTCTATAAATGAGTTTGAATTTTTAAAAAGTGTTCTACATTTCAATGACAATACGGCCATGCTGCAAAGAGATGATCCTGAATATGATAATCTCCACAAACTAAGACCTGTTCTGAATATTCTAAATAAACAGTTTCGATCAGTTCCAATGGAGAGCCGTTTATCACTTGATGAACAAATCTGTTCCACAAAAACAAGACATCACCTAAAACAATATAATCCGATGAAACCACATAAATGGGGTTTCAAATTATATATGTTATGCGATACATCTGGTTATTCATATTCCTTTGAAATATATAATGGTTCCACAAATTTTTTTACCCGAGTTTTACTTGATGAAAAAGACTTAGGAGCAAGTGCTAATGTCGTTGTAAGATTGTCCAGAGATATTCCACGAAACCAAAACTTCCAGTTATACTGCGATAACTACTACACATCCGTGCCATTATTTTCTTATATGAGAAATGAAGGAATACACATGTTAGGTACCATCCGCAGAAACAGAATTCCAAATAGTAAACTAACTGATGAAAAACAATTCAAAAAACTGCCAAGAGGTACTTCAGAAGAAATTTGCTCCAATATTGATGGTGTTGATCTAAGTGTTGTTGCGTGGAAAGATAACAAAATAGTCACCTTGTTGTCTACTTGCTTTGGTGAGCAGCCACTCCATAATGTGCAACGTTTTGATAGAAAACGCAAAGAAAAAATCAATATCGATTGTCCTAATGTCATTATTGAATACAATAAACATATGGGGGGAGTTGACATGTTGGATAGTCATGTTGGCAGGTATAAAATACCAATCAGATCAAAGAAATGGTTTCTGCGTTTGTTTTTTTCATTTGTTAGACATTTCGATTATAAATGCATGGCTTCTATATCAAAGAGCTCAAAGAAATAGAGTGAATATTGGACTTGAAGATAGCACATATCAGCAGTTTACACTTTGGCAGTTCCGATTAAATGTAGCAGAGACTCTTTGTTTAGTCGAGAACATAAATATTAGAAAGAGAGGTAGGCCATCCAGTAATATAGTAGAAGATGGTATTGAAGAAAAACGCCACAAAGGACCAACTGTCCACGCTCCGCCAAAAATGTACGTATGGATGATGTTGGGCATTACATAACCTATGATGTGAGTCGTCAAAGATGTAAAATGCCAAAATGTAAGGGCTACACACACTACAAATGTCTAAAATGTGGTGTTCACCTTTGTTTGACTAAGGAAAAAAACTGTTTTCATTTATATCACACGACATAAATAACACATAAGTTGTCCATGATGTTGCAAAAATGCAACATACAATTTTTTTCTTATTAACATTGCAAAATTATTTTTTTTTAAGAAAACTGTATTATTTTACAATAAACTATTATTTTCTGGACGAAATTATTTTTTCTTTAATTTTTTTGTTAAATCATGAAACGAAGGGTTAAAAGAATTGTTATAAATAGATTTGTTTCATGTAAAGGAAATCAGTTTACAATGATCTCACAACCAGTAAGTAACATATTTATAAATTAATAAGGATTACTAACTTTATAATTTATAATACAGATGTATTAAAAAAGAATTGAAAAGTGCTTTATCTTTCAGCCAAGGGCTGCAAATAAAAATTAGAGTATCTTAAGTCATGCAAGCCACTGGGACTTCTCTGCACTGTGACCTACTGAGATCTTTTGTGCCTAAACGATAATAACTATATATAATTAAAAATTATTTTATTTTTTTTATTTAATCAGCAACACAAATTTATAGTCTGCCAAATTTACGGGCTATAAATCTGTCTTGAATCCTGGTAGCAATGGCACGAGGAAGAACAGGATTTTCAACTGCTGCTGGATCGGGTTGGGCAGCAATTTGGACCTAATTTTCTGCAGGATCAACAGTAACTTCCTCCATACGGTGCGCAATACGCATGTTGTGTAGAACAGCGCATGCATTCACAATTTTACATCGAAACTCCGACTTCCAAACACCAAACAGCCTCTCAACAATACTTCTCGCGGAACACAAGGCTTCATTATATAAAAACCGAGGTGTTCCAGGAACTTCATGTTTTAATGGTGTCATTAGCCATGGTTCCAAAGGATATCCATCATCTAGAATTTATAAAAATGCATTATAGAAATAATTTTGAAATAAAATTATATATAGATGAACACATAAAAAGAAATAAAATAGAAATTTACCAATGAGCCATGTGTTCCGTTCTCCATGTTCATAGTTGCGAACCATTGCTCGCTTTGCAGCTGAATTATTCCATATATATGCATCATGTCGATCTCCTGGATATCGGGCATTAACATTTAAAATTTTGTATTGAGGATCACAAATCTGAATAACAAATGTTAACTTATAGCAAATACTTTATGACATATTTTAATGTAGATATCTAGAAAACCTCTGTAACAAATTTTAATAAGTTAACATTAATTATAGACTTACAGGTACTTACCACTTGTACATTTAAAGTGTGATTCCCATGGTGATTGATATATGCTTCCTCATGTCTTTGTGGAGCCAATATTTGGATGTATGTGCAATCAATTGCTCCAATAGCTCCTTCAAAAGGTTGAGCACAATCTAAAAATTTTCTCCTAGCATTTGCACATTGTGCTGGAGACATTGGAAATTTTACCCAACGATACAGCAGATGTTGATTGATGGCATTAGTAACATCTTTCACACATCTGCTCACTGAAGGCTGACTCAGAGCCAGATCATATTGACCTCCAACAATACTTTGGTAGCAACCTTTAGCATAAAATGCCAATGCAGTCAAAATCTGTAAAAAAATATTTAATATTTTTAAAATACTAAAAATTATAGAAAATTATTATTTACTTGATGCTCCACAGATATCCCAGTTGGTCTATATCTTGTTAGAGTAGGTTCCAACTCTTCAACCAAATCCATGACCATGTCAGCAGTTAATCTGAACATGTCAATAAACACACACCTAATTAAATGGAACAAAACTGTAGCTAAAAATACTATGTAATAATATAAATTTTGTATACTAACAATTTAATTTGAAATAAAAACTTTAAAATGTAATACAGACATGTTTGGTAATATAACATTTGTTAAAAACTTAATGCGTTTACCTTATATGGCTGAAGCTCTAATTTAGCCCTTGTACCTATTGCATGCATTTGCACTTTATAATATGCATGAAAAACTATAAGTGGATATTTATACTAACCTTGGGAGATTATTATAAACTTAACTTTCACGAATGTTTTAAAATATACTTGTTTATAACCTAACTATCAACACTTCACAACACCAAAACCACTAATAAATATATATATTTTTATTAACTTAAAATTATTATTTGTCTTTAAAAATGTCTTAAATAGTTTGTTTATGCTAGTTATAATCTAAATTTACTTATAAAATTAAATAATAAAATGTTACGATACTATACGTTTGCGAGAATACATCCAGCGCCGGATTCCGTTATGAGGCTAAAATAGGCCAATAGAAATATTAGTAGGTGTGGCTTGGATATTTGGCGCACTTTTTCAATTTGTGCTTTCTAGGCTAGAAAGTAAAAAATATATAATTGCAGTGTAAAAATGTATTATAAAGGTGTATTTTTTTATTATGCCAGGGGATAATTTCAGGTTTTTTTAAAATAAGTTTAATTTAATTAATATAAATGTTTTGGTTATCAGTAACTAAATTAAGGGTAAAAATACTGAGGATTTTTTATTACTTATTTTTTATTTCCATCCTCCAACCTCCGAGAGTTGAAATATTTCATAGATTTGGGCAAATTATTGTAGTTTTAATCCATAATGAAATCCAGTTTTTATCAAATATTTATAACTTGGGCATCTATTCCTATAACTTTTCTCTTACATCATTACAAACTTTCCGAAACCGCAAATAATTTGAATTGCCTGATTGTGTGTAACAGAGTTATTTAACAAGGTGCTTCTTGTAAAAGTTGGAATTTTTCTTGTATGTCCATGTATTTTTTCTAATAAGATGAATTTTTACTGTTAATTTTGAAGGGCAGTTGGTATTTCTCGTTTTAATTTGTGAAGATGGTTCGTAAGTTTTTGAGCACCGAGTAAAGTGGTGACATCTAAAATTAAATTTGAACTTTAGATGGTAAATAAAACTTTAAAAATGTTTACTAAATAATTTTAATAAACTCAAAAATTCAATATATTATGTATAGGTACCAATATATCATTTAAATATTTCACTTAAGTTTAATCCGTTCTCTATCCTCAATAACCGTATTATTTATAACGTATGATGAATTGGTTAAGTTTTCAAACTCTCTTAACCATTTACCAAACACTTTTTTATTCGTGCAATTAACAAAAAATTGCAACTGAACGTTAGGGAACTTATCTTCACCTTCTATTATCTTTTTCTCCATAATTTTTGTTCCCCAGCCAGGTGGCAAAACAGACTAAAAAATTGGTAGATTTAATAATTAATAATTGTTCTTATTACTACCTATACGCCAAAAATAGATATTTGATTTGATACTCATATTAATGAATTTTTCATTTAACGAGGAAGACACAAAGTTTTCCTTTTACACGTTAGTTAAAATTTTTCACAAAAAATCAATACCTTTTGTTTACCTACTTTTAAAGACTATGAAATGAAGACAAGATCAAAGGAAAACAATCTTAAAATAATAAATACCTGCTTAAAACCTTAAAAATTACTTTCAGTTATACCTAGTTTAAACGTCACGTAAAATATCAACGGTAGGAACTCCGCCCACAAGCATCATTTTAATTGGCTTATTTTAACCTCATAACGGAATCCGGCGCTGGATGTATTCTTGCTATACGTTTGACGTAACTACGACATGTGAAGTCATCGGCACTATCGGCAGCCGAGCCCAAGAACGATAAACATTTGGTGCTGATTCTAAGTCACAATTTCGACTCGAAATAATTTCGACCGTCATGGCGGAGTCGAAATGCGACTGTGCGCACCTAGCGGACCTATTGCGAAATGAGCATATGACGACATGAAATCGCGACAGGTCGAAATTAATTTCGACTAGACCATTTAGGTCGAAATGAGGATTTCGACTCGAAATTATGACATTTAGCAATTACATTAAATCTGTTTTTGAGGTTACCCGTCGGTTTAGTTAGTAACAGTAAGATATGTACATTTTTTAGTGGTGTTAATTTGTGAATATATCAATTATATCGAGCATTTAGCTTTATCTGTACATTAATTAGGTTCTATTATAAATAATGGTTGCATTATTTGAACAAGTAGTAATATGATAGCGGAGTTGGAATCAGAAGAAAACCGGAATTTTAAGGGACACTCAAAATACATTATACACTGCATGATAGCCAGTTTGGGCAATATGTATTCTTTTTCAAAGAAACTAGTATACACTAGTACACAACAGCAGCTCCCTGGTTGATCCTGCCATTAGTTATAGTATCCTGATGTTTTTCCTGTGCTAACACTGCTGAATAACTATTTGTTTTATTTTGTTAATAAATTTTATCAAACAAAATATTTCTTTTGTACAGAAATTTGACTTTTAATACTTAAAACTCTTACCTAATGCTATAATAGCTTAATATGTACCCTACCATCCACATAAATAAGTAAACAGGTTTTGATTCAAATAGGTGTAGCCTTTAAGCCCAACATTTACTTAGATGTAGTTGGTGGCATGGCATGTTAAATATATAAATTAAGTTTATATAACATAATTTATGTCTGCATCAGGTAAAAAATTAAAATAGCATAACATTTTATGTCATGTTTTATTAAAGAATTTTTTTATAGAAAACCTAAAAGTATCCTAGGGTTAACCTAGATACTATAACCATTATTTTTCAAAATGTTTGTTTCTTGCTTCTCTCGAGTTAATATGTACAGCTTTGAATTTATGGATTCCCTTTCCATGTTCAGGGTATTGTAAGTTTTGTCAAATCTTCCTGCCATTGATGAAACTGATATTTGTCACCCAACTAAAAAATATAAATATGAAAGCTTAAGTTTGTAAATTTATGAAAATTAAAAAGATGGTGCTTGAAGAAATCAACAAAAATATTTAAACTTCTTTTGAAACTGTTGTCGATGAAAATAAATAATATAATAACCTATCTCTTTGCTGCTTTGGAGTGTGACATTCATCTGAGCTCATGAGTCTTGGAAGCACAACTTTATGAGGGACTTTTTTCCAGAGAGCTTTCTTTATTAATGTTTCTTGAAGGTATCTAAAAAAGTGCTTTTTAATAATAAATTAATAATCAAGAAATTAATATAAAAACTTACAGAATAATATTATTAATCTTCCAGAGCATCATTATTGTAGTAAAATAGGGGCATAAATTTATGTCAGATGACAAAGTGGTTCCAATTGGCTGACTGCTGGTGCTTTACTTATCAATAATTTTTGTTCTTTTTGTTAATATAATTTTTAAAGGAGGCCCCTTGCTGTCTGTCCTAAGGTTTCTTTATGGAACTAGCTTTCCTTTTAACTTTACCAGTACATACCTAAAATGTTAACTATATTATTGTACCTTTAAGCAGATAATGGCAATATATTAAAAATCTATTAAAAAAATATTGCTTTAGATATGTAAAATAGTTGTACTTACTCGCTGCCATTGTTGGCTTATTTTCCTTGCCCTCTTCATACTGGTTAACAGGATGCTTAAGGTTTCCACACGGCTTTTTCTCTCCCAGAATATTGTTTATAAAATCCAGATGCTCTTATATAAAGTCCAATATCATTTCCTTTTGCTGAAAGGACACTTTTTGGTTACACCATCACCTTCGTCTTCCAAATAATTCATTTTGATTCTTATAAGAATAAATAAAATTTAAACAACCGTAACAAAACAAACTAATGAACTTAACCACAAACAGCTGATCAAAATATAAAAATGTGTGCCAATCATATAAATTTGCGATGCCAATGACATAAATTAATTATCCCCAGATATTACCAAAAGTCGAAATGACTTGGAATCGCTAAAGATTTCGACCGTCATGGCGGACAATTTCGAGTCGAAATTTTCACTTAGAATCAGAGCCCTGGATTGCTTAATCCCATAAGACGTACATTCGCCAAAAAATCGATCGCACGTGGTGGCCTGTGACGTCACTGCAGTCCTCGGCCGTATTTTTCCTATCTTGACAGTGCATTTTAGGTCGTTTTCAATCGTCGTTTTTAGATTTATTATAAAAATATTCAAAATTTTGACTGGTAGATATTGTGGATACATTAGTGTACGTTGCATTTTTGTGTAAAATTTTTAAAAAACTGTTCTTTTAAACTCCAGTTCGGACTTTTAAATTTCATGTGTTACACTGCTTGGCTGGACATTGCTTGGTTAGTATCGTTGAGTGTCAACGTTAATATTTAATAGTGAATACATTTTTTTTACGTTTTTAGTGAGATAGTTTACTTACTTACTATTTTTTTAATATGTAGTATTTTTTGTTAATTTTAAATTTGTAATTAAAAATTCTCTATAGAATACATATTATGTCGCTCCATAAAAGATTCACGGATTGTACTAGTAATATGCTGCAAATTGTTTATTGTTTCTTTGTTTGTCAAAAAACACTAGATTTAGGCATGATTTTGTGTAATAATAAATTTATTTGAATGTATTTTTTAAAATAAAAATAGAACTAAATAGTGTTTTCTTTACTCTACCTATTTCCCAAATAATATTCAATAAATTAATTAAATATAAGTATTAAAACGATTTTATGGGATTATTTATTATAAATTATAAGTGTTTATTCTTAAAAATCCAAATAGTGGTACGTTAGTATTTCAGAAATCATAAAAATACTGTTTAATTCCTATTATTTCCATGCATTTATATGGTAAACGTTATAATGAAGGACTGCAATGACGTCACACAGCTGGCGGACAAATCAGGCCGATTAGGCAATCCTGGTAAATGTTTATCGTTCTTGAGCCGAGCCGACAATTATCGGCCACATATCTCGATAACGGTTGGTAATAAAAAGTACAGAATAGCATTTTCGAGTTGTCATCGATAACTCCGATTTGCCAATACGATATCGGTCGAGAAGAATGTACAGAATAGCGCCCCTGGGACGCACGGCACAGCTGTCATCGGCTGGCGCCTGGCCTGCAACTTCTAGTATTGCGGCAACCGGTGAGTGGGGAATATTGGCTACATAACCATTCGCCACAATATGTTAAGTGAAGTTTTGATTTGAAGACATACGTCTCGGAAAAAAACGCCACCAAAACTGTTAACTAAATTGACAGGTTGGCATAATGTTCAAATTTTGCGTGCAACAAATCTCAAAAAATATTCCTTTTTTAACTTAATATTTTGCTAGTCGCATTCTCTATGCTTTATTTTGGAGTTAAGCTTCTGGCGTTAAAATTGGTGATCACAAATTGTCAAACTTTTTAAAAACATACCATCACTTAAACGCCAATATCTCTTTTATTACAATATAAAACTCAACTAAAAATCTTATCTCCTAGAGAAAGGTCTAAACTATATCCTGTTAAAATTTGAATACGTAATTGAAAGGCGTTCTTTAGATTTGTTGTTTACAAAATGATTGAAATTTTGGGTGCAATTCAGGCTTGCCATCTGTTTTCAGCTGTCACATTTTTGACGCCCCTCTTAAGATCGCGAGAATACATCCAGCGCCGGATTCCGTTATGAGGCTAAAATAGGCCAATAGAAATATTAGTAGGTGTAGCTTGGATATTTGGCGCACTTTTTCAATTTGTGCTTTCTAGGCTAGAAAGTAAAAAAATATATAATTGCACTGTAAAAATGTATTATAAAGGTGTATTTTTTTATTATGCCAAGGGATAATTTCAGGTTTTTTTTTTAAATAAGTTTAATTTAATTAATATACATGTTTTGGTTATCAGTAACTAAATTAAGGGTAAAAATACTGAGGATTTTTTATTACTTATTTCCATCCTCCAACCTCCGAGAGTTGAAATATTTCATAGATTTGGGCAAATTATTGTAGTTTTAATCCATAATGAAATCCAGTTTTTATCAAATATTTATAACTTGGGCATCTATTCCTATCTGCTAAAGCTGTGTTGTAGTCATCACAAGTTAGCTGGATATTGCACTTAATCATTTCTAATGCTTTTCCTGCTGCTTTTCCTAGTTTAAACGTCACGTAAAATATCAACGGTAGGAACTCCGCCCACAAGCATCATTTTAATTGGCTTATTTTAACCTCATAACGGAATCCGGCGCTGGAAGTATTCTTGCCTTAAGATCAGTGCACAGTGTGAACAAGGTTATAAAAAATATAGCAAAACAAATTTTATTTTAATAAAAAAGGTACAAACAAAACTTCTTTCTAGATAATAAAGTAAATAAAACTTAATGTGCATTTCTCAAAAAAATGATTGAAGCGTCTCTCTCTGAGTACTCCAATCTTTTACAATGTATAAATATTTCATTAACAATACTAGAAAGAAACATAGGTTGTTTTTCATGATTGGATAATTCTAAAGCTAATTTTAAATCACGCTGAAAATTACCCAACGATTGGTCAACATTATAATAGTCCGATAAAAATATTTTGTCAGCTTTACTACCTAAATAGGGATTATATAGTTGACAGGATCTAAAAATATATAAAAATTTCCCTACATCAAGACCACAACGACCGGCGAATGAAATTGCTTCTGCTA
The DNA here is from genome assembly GCA_035357415.1 of Ophraella communa. Lineage (NCBI taxonomy): Eukaryota > Metazoa > Arthropoda > Insecta > Coleoptera > Chrysomelidae > Ophraella > Ophraella communa. Next base: position 45,275,322 of record CM068986.1, on the reverse strand, counting down.
AAACAGCTAAATTAACTCCTTTTATCAACTGAAGTATCAGATTTAGTTTAGATGCGTACCTAAAATATATATTTAGAATTAAAATTTTTCAAAAAATTTTATACTTGATTTGCATTTACAGTGTATTTCAACTTTACTTGTACTACTCTTTTGTGGAGTTATTTGATAACATTTTTTCCTGGTTATTATAGCTTATATTACATACCCAACTTCTCCTAAATAAATAGCAGCCTCTCCAATAGATTTAAAACATGGTTTGCATTTGGAAAAAAGAGATTTATCCCCAGATGCTAAAATTAGAAGATTACCTCCTACAGCATCCAGTCTACTTCCTTGTATTTGAGCTTCTAGATATCTTCCTCCTTTCTTGTCTATTACACAATTCAACTCTTTAGATATTTCAGGCCCAATTGTAGTTGTTAAAACTATACCTACAACAGTAAATAAATCATAAAACAAGTCTAATAGAAATATTGAATTAGTTTGTGTTGAAGAAAACAATTCCAAATATTTTAAAATTAAAAATGGAAGTTAAAGTTTTTTGCTATTTGGTCTAGGTATACTTAATACAAAATTAACAATAATTTTCTCTTAGTTTGGAACAGTAAAAATCGTAATCCCTGAAGAAGTATTTTTAAATTTAGGGAGCCGCGCCCCAGGAATTTAAGAATAGGGGTACAGGTATATATACAGGTACATACATTATTAAACAATTCCCACCACTATGTATTCTCAACATAATTTGTTTTTAAGAATTTATTTTATTTGAAAGTTATTGTGGCCAAAATAAATCAAACCACATTATCTTAACTCAATAGGTACATTAATTGTTAAAGAGAATAATAATTCATTTTTCAATGCAAACTACATAAAAGATAAGTATTTTGCTTCAATGAGTAGTAGCATTTTAATACAAACAGTATTCTTCATAAAGAACATAACATCAATAACAGTGTTAAAAAAAAAACTTTACCTTTGTTATGTAAAACAGGATCCAAATGGTCATTTATACCAAAACTATTTTCTAAGATATTTCTTACAACCTCTTGAGTAGATAAACACATAAATATTATATCTGAATTTTCTAACAAGGAACGAGGGTTAGAGAAAACTGTTAATTTCTTACTACATCTTATATTCATATTTTGTATTATATTTATATACTTGCTTGGTGTTCTATTCCACATATTCACTTTGTGGCCAGATGTTATTAGATTTTTATAATTCGTGTACCAATGATTCCTGTTAACAAACACAGTAATTAACCAAGATCTATCAATTATCCAGTGTCTAAATAAATGTTTTTCTTTACTTATTTATGCGACATAGTACCTACAGTAAATAAATATTAATAAAGCTAATGCTAAATTGATAGTAGGTACTTAACATATTTAGAATATATGTATACTTTAATATTATAAAATATACATTGAAGCACTAAACATAAAATGCCATTTTGTTGTAAAGTAACTACACCAATTTATAATGAAAGTAAATAAAATAATAAAATGTTGGTTTAAGTTTACATAGCAATAGAAAAACAAACTACCTATTATTACATAAAACCTTACAAACAAGTTTTAAATTTTTGTGTATAAACAAGAGAAAAAGAAAATTTGACTAACTAATATTTACCAGTTCCAACAACACCAAATACTAATTTTGATTTTAATTTGTTCGTGGCGCCTAAAATATTTTTGGGTTCTACATTATGTAATAAATTAAGATTAAGGTGAGTATTGGTTGCTTTTATCTTTTTTGGTATTTTCAATTTTATTTTTTTAAATAACTTTGATCTAAATTTTTCTGGGATAGCTATTTTATAGTTTGGATTCTTTTTCTTTCATTGCAAAATGATGTTCAGCTTCTTGTACAGCTTCTCTAAATAAAAATATTTCGTTGAGGTTGTGTTATCTTGTCTCTATATTCTTCATAAATACTTATTTTATTCTTTGGTATCCAAGCAAAATTATGTGTACCAAAAAATATACCCAAAAATATTTTTTGTTGGGATCTTTACTTGAAGGTTTTGGTATATCAGGTATACTGTTTACTATAACGCTGGGCCATGGTGGAAATCCAATCATTTTTGCCCAAACCATTTCACCCATTTTTAAATTATCCATTTTATGTGTATGCTAAAAATATTTAGTAGACTTTAATAAGACAGCGTTTGCAAATTGTTTAAAATTATGAATTTATTATAAATTATAACTGCCAATATTTTATGAGGTTATGTATTAGGTTTGTTCCTTAGAACAAAAAGAAACAGGAAGGAGTATATGCAAAATGACCTTGAGTCCAGAAAGGAGCTTGCATATGGCGGCCAATTGTCAATTTTAATTTCCGTTTCCAATGACGTACCGTAAAAAAATCAAATTTATATTAGGGTTTTTATTTAGAATAAAATTCACCCAATCATTTCAACAAATCATTTTGTGGTTTTAAAAAACGAATGATACGCCTATGCGCTCATTTTTGACATTTATATGCAAATATTGCTTTGACAGCATACTGTAAACATAAACAATGCGTCATACAAGGAGCTTCAAGATGGCCGACTTCCGTCGCAAATTTTTCTTAAAGTTAATATATGACAGACTCCTTCCTGTTTCTTTTTGTTCTAAGGTTGGTTCCAACCAAGCAAAGAACCGTTCTAGAACGGTAATATTACCACTCACGAGACAAGTGCACTGCGCAACTCACTACACCACTGCGCAGAAAAATTACTATTTTAGAACGGTTCTCTGCTTGGTTGGAACAGACCTATTATAATATAATTTCAAACGCTAGCATAAAACAAAAATAACATGTAAATTTGTTGTATCATGATGCATTAAGTGTTCAGTGTTGATTCTGTTACTGTTACATAGAACACAAATTACCAATCATCATTGGCACCAGGTGGCGCTCCAAAATCCCGGATAAGGATAAACAAAGGGAACGTCATTTATCTACATCGATATAACCCAAGAATGATAAACATTTTACCAGGATTGCTTAATCCCATAAGACGTACGTTCGCCAGAAAAATGGTTCGCACGTGACGTCACTGCAGTCCTCGGTCGTATTAAAACGATTTTATGAGAATATTTATTATAAATTATAAGTATTTAATCTTAAAAATCCAAATAGTGGTACGTTAGTATTACAGAAATCATAAAAATACTGTCTAATTCCTATTATTTCCATGCATTTATATGGTAAACGTTATAATGAAGGACTGCAATGACGTCACACAGCTGGCGGACAAATCAGGCCGATTAGGCAATCCTGGTAAATGTTTATCGTTCTTGGATATAACCTTAATGCCAGAACGATAAGGTAAAATGTTTTTATATTTCGCACATATAAAAATCTTCATTATAAAACGCATTTGCGTATCGTAATGTAACTTTTACGCACGCAATTTTTTGTTTTAAATGGTTGGCGACATGATTGAAGTATCTAATGACAAGACTATTGATAATGACATTTGTGGCTAATAGCAATTTATTAATTTTATATTGTTCTTTAAGAAAGTATTTGTGAATATGAATATCATCTTTTACTTATATAATTTATTATTATTGGTGTATTATTCATTTTAAAATATTTTAAAACATTAACATTTGATAATTTAAATGTCAAAACTGTCAAATGTTATAAATTACACAGTGCTACCGACATACTATTTAAAATCAAAATTTTACATACAAATAATAAATTAATTTAAAAAATGATAAAATGGCGAAATATAAAAAATATTATAAACAACTTATTTCATATGGCTGTTGTGACACTCGTCCTTTAAAAAACTCATCGCTTCGCGATTCGTTTTTTAAACTTGAACTCGTGTCATAACAGAAATCCATATGAAATGCGTTGTTTAATATACTATATTATTCTTGACCTTAATGTATCTAGTGTTGAGTGTAATATAATATAGTTGAGCCTAATAGTATATTATTCAATGAGCATATAACTCTTCGTGAATAATAGCCATTACATGCGAGTAGAATGTTCACGACTTTCAAATAAAATTTACTAGTAATTATAAAAAATCTTTATTTTATGAAGTAAATTACAATGTCGTAGCAGTATTATCATTTCTTATTTAGCAAAATTACAAATCAAAAAGACCGCAAAGACAAAGAAAATTGCAATAGCATGTAAATAAGAGTTCATATAAAAAACTCGTATTGAATAATATTCGTGTGTATAAAGTATACGTTTGAGTCGACGGTAAAGATAGGTGGGAAAACCGGAGACCTAACCTAACCTAACCTAACCTAACCTAACCTAACCTAACCTTACCTAACCTATCCTAACCTAACCTAACCTAACCTAACCTAACCTAACCTAACCTGTGCAAATTGGAATAAAAAATTTTTTTTTTTAAATTTCAAAATTTTAGTTTTCATTTCCGGAAAAAAAACTTCACAGTAGTGCTCAGGAATGTTTAGGGAGTGTCCAAAATAAAATTCATTAAAATCGGAGCTATTCCCTATACCGAAATTTTACCAAAAATTCGTTTAATTTGAAATGGCAAATAAACAATGTTAGCTGTAATAAAGAAATAAATGATATTGTAGAAAGTTACCCGGAAGTGTTTACAGACAAAATTGGATGTTATAAGTATTCTAAGATTGCAATTGATTTAAAACCTAATGCTACTCCTATTTTTTTTAAGCCGAGGCCCATTCCCCTTGCCTATAAAGAAAAAGTGGAGCAAGAATTGAATAAGCTATTGGACCAAGGGATAATCTCACCAGTGGAAAGCTCTGAATGGGGTACACCAATAGTTCCGATTAGAAAACAGGATGGTTCATTGAGAATTTGTGGAGATTTTAAATCTACAGTGAATAAACATATAAAGGAATCACACTACAGCTTACCCAGAATAGAGGAGTTGTTTTCAAAGTTGCATAATGGACAACAATTTTCAAAATTGGATTTGTCAAAAGCGTACCACCAGTTCGAGTTGACGGAGGAGTCTAAGGACATTCTGGCATTAAGCACCCATAAAGGTATTTTTAGACTAAACAGACTAGCTTTTGGAGTCAATATAGCATCATGTAAGTTCCAAAAATTTATTGATGAATTATTTCAGGGTGTTGACAATGTTGCATGTTATCTGGATGATATTTTAATAACAGGGGTTGATAAAGAGGATCATTTAAACACTCTTAAAAAAGTTTTAGATATCTTAAGAAAAGCAGGTTTAACATTAAAGCTAGAAAAATGTAAATTTTTTGAAAATAAAGTAGAATATCTGGGTCATATGATATCAAAGGAGGGGTTAGCCAAGACAGAAAAAAGGTAAATGCTATTATAGAGGCTCCTGCACCTCGTAACATTAAAGCAGTAAGATCATTTATAGGTTTAGTAAATTTTTACAGTAAGTTTATTCCTAACATGGCAAATACTTTGAGGCCAATATATGATTTGTTAAAAAAATCTGCTAAATTTGAATGGAATTTGGAGTGTGAACATGCTTTTAAAGAAATAAAAAATAAAATTTCTGTAGATATGGTTTTAACCCATTTTAACCCAAGTTTGCCAATAATTTTAACAACTGATTCTAGTAACTATGGTGTTTCAGCAGTAATTTCACACAGATTGGAGAATGGACTTGAAAAACCGATATCTTGTGCCAGCAAGACGCTGTCCAAAGCAGAACAAGCCATGCCAATTTTTGCATAAGGAGGCATATGCAGTTAAGTTTGGAGTTGAACATTTCTATCAGTATTTAATGGGGCGGAAGTTTATACTGAAGACAGATTGTAAGCCATTAACAGCTCTGTTTGGTGAAAACAGAGAGTTACCAAAGATGCAAATTAATCGTTTGCAGAGATGGGCAGCATATTTGGCAGAGTTTGACTACTCGATCGAGCATATTAGAGGAGAATCTAACACTATTGCAGATTACCTGTCTAGGGCACCAATAAACCATATTGAGGAGGAGACAGAGCCCAGTTACATAAATTTTGCTATGCAGGAAGAATATCCAGTGAATTTTGAGGAAGTTAAAAACAGTACTCTGGAGGATAAAGACCTGGAGATGGTGAAACGCTATGTAACCTCAGGTCACTGGCCTAAAAAGGTAAGAGAATCTTTAATACCTTATTTAAAAAAAGAATGAGCTATTTGTAGAGAACGAGGCATTGTTTTGGGCACACAGAGTAGTCATACCAAATGGATTAAGGGAAAACTGTTGAATTTGCTGCATGAGGACCATTGGGGGGTGCAGAAAATGAAAAATAGTGCTAGATCATACCTGTATTGGCCTGGTTTAACAAATGATATAGAAAGAATAGCAAATTCATGTATAGCATGCAAGAAAAATGAACAATCACCGCCAAAAGTAGAATTGAGTCCCTGGAAAATTGAAAAGGGGCCATGGATAAGAGTTCACGTGGACCATTTGGGACCAATATGTGGTAAGAACTTTTTAATTATAGTGGACTCGTATTCTAAATGGATAGATTTGGCAAAAGTTAAGAATTTGTCTGCAGAGGAAACAGAAAAGAAAGTAAGGAAATGTTTCTCAAGATGGGGATTATCTAGAACAGTGGTTTCTGACAATGGAAGAGCATTTACTTCAGATATATTACAGAGGTTTTTTAGCAAAAATGGTATCCAGCATATAACATCACCACCAGGCATGCAGCCTTGTAATGGAGCAGCTGAAAACAGTGTAAAAATTTTTAAAAACAAAATTAAGACATATATCACAGATGAGAAATTGAGAAAAGAAAAACTCTCCACTCTGATAGCACGATTTTTATTAAGTTACAGGTCAAATAGACATGCATCAACCAGGGAAACACCAGCAAATTTGATGTTAGGAAGAGAACTGAGGACAAGGTTGAGTCAAGTAAAAAGAACAAGATCCCAAAATCAATGAGGAGGTAAAAAAACATACAGAGGGCTCAGAGAGAACAAATAAAGAATTATAAAGGTGTCAAGAGAAGTTTTAGAATTCAGGAGGAGGTATGGGTGAGAGATTACAGAAAACAGGATGTAAAAAGCTGGATTAGGGGTAAGATATTAAAGAAAGTTGGAGCTGCAACATTCATATGTGAAGTTCTAAATGGGCAACATTGGAAAAGACATGCTAATCAAATAATAAACGGAGAACAGAGGCAAGGGGAGGCAGAAAGCAAGGAACAAGGAGCCTTATAGGTAATAAGTTGACAAGACCAAATAAGGTGGCATACAGAGAAAAGGTACCTGTTTTAGGTGTAAGTAACAATGTAAACCATAGTAGTCCGGATGGAAATATTTTAAAAAATAGGGATGGTGCAAGCACTTCAAAAGCGGATTCAGGTGTTTTACTAGAAACTAATAGTAAATCAATTTCAGATGGTGAAGTCCACCAGCGAGGTTCGCAGGGGAACGGAAAAGATCCGCCAACACAGAATCGTCCAAAAGAACCAAAAGCAGCATCCGGGAAAAGGATAACGAAGCCTCCGGTTAAGCTGAAAGATTACGTGCTGGGAAAGTAATTTGAGACTACTTTACGGGATTAAGGTGGTATGCTGGAGCGTTGGTTACAAATAAAAAAAATAATAATAAGCGGTCGGGGACTAAGGCGTAAGTAAGCTAAAACCGTGGTATATGTGGCGTGAACTATGTAAACATTAACTACAAAGCTGAACTGTGGTACATGAATCTTTTGAAAAAGACTTAAGGTGAAACGCATAACTTGAAAAATTTTTATATAGCATTGTTGTGCAAACAAATGAATTTGTTCACAGTTTGTCATGGGGGTGTGATGTCTTGGTATTACTACAGGAAGAGTCCAGGGCCAAACGGAACTCGTTACCGCAGCCACGTCGCAGAAATCGGATCTACGTCACATCGACTATAAAAGACGGCGTCCAGAACCAGCTCCCGCTCTCTCTCGACCAGTCCGTATCGGTAGTCCCACTACTTCTAGACAACGAGATCAACCGGGTCCGCAAGTAACCATCTCGAGGTGCCACCAGCCATTCATATTAGTTGTACAAGTTAACACCAATCAATAAAGTATTTAGTTAACTAGTGTATTCTTTATATCACCAACCACTTCAATAATAATAATAGTAATAATAATAATAATAATAATAATAATAATAATAATAATAATAATAATAATAATAATAATATTAATAATAGTCTCTAAAAGTCGAGTTTTTAAGTCTACGTAAGCCCTACCTTGTACTGGATTCCGCAGAATGTATGAAACTTCTTGTAGTACTTCGCTATTTAGGCAGGTTACAGTATGGTCGAATTTGCACTGATCAGACCCGTGCTTGTCGAAATTGTGCTTCCCGTCGTAAAAACCATAGTTCTGGCTCTTTACACCAAAATTCCGGTGCTTTCATACCTATACGGGCTATTACTCCCAGATAACACAAGAACATACATTGGATGTCCAATGGATATCCACATTGGACATAAGGGATATCCGTTCATGTCCAGAAGGATATCCTATGGACATCCATCGGATATCCATTTGCCACAAAATTGGACATCCCATTGATGTCCGTTTCGTACAAAGAATAGATATATCTTGGACAAATGTGGACATTCACTGGACACAATAAATAAACCATGGACATCTCATGGACTATTCACGTACCTGAACTGGATGTTTAAAACATGAATTGGATACGTTTTGGACATAAACAGGATAGGTTATGGACATCCCATGTATTTGTTATGGACATGAACTGGATACATTTAGGACATGAACTGGATATATTTTGTACATGAGCTGAATGTTATGGACATCTCATGTACTTGTTATGGACGTGAATTGAATGTTTAGGATATGAACTGGATACGTTTTGGACATGAACTGTAAAGGTTATGGACGTAAACTGGATGTTTAGGTTATGTTTTGGAAATGAACCGGATAGTTTATAGACTCTGTAGTTTTTCGTAGAGTTACCCACTGCTCATGAATTTAAAAATAATAATAATGAATTGTTTAAAAGTAGTAGTTTATTGATAAAATAAGACCTCTTCAGAATAAAAATAATAAAACAATAATTCTTGATAACCGAAAATAAAAGATATTATAATGCACTACACTAGCTAGGAACTATGAACACAAATGGCACCACGTCAGCTATCAGTCACATCAGTGTCGGTAACATGATGGAAAATTAGGTTGGGCACATTGCTGCCAATATGCGAATACAGTATTTTCAGAGTTTTTAGACTGTTCATAAAATATCACTGACCATGTTGAATACAACACAGTCTAACATCAAATTATTATTTATTTTTATGAAACCATTCTTCCAAATAGACATTTTATGTAGGTAATGCCGTTTTCATTAGCCGCACTGGTCTAAACTTTTGCTGCCTTCAATTAGTTGTTTCCTTATCACATAAAGTTAAAAATATAATATTCATTAGGAGTGCAAAAATTATTCGAGTAGCAAATTGAGAATATAGCAGACGTAGTACATTTATGAATCGTGGTCACGGATCATTGTATAATGGATGTCCAATGGACGTCCATCATTCAAATAAATCTTCACGTCCAGTGGTGAACGAGAACTGAAGGTCTAGAGAATATCCCCAAACGGATATCCATTGAACTAGTGGTAAATGGACATCCATTGGATGTCCATTCTCTGTCCATGTCCATATGGACCAATCGTGGACATTATACGGATATCCTGTGTTTACTGGGCTGTATGATCATCGTTCTGGCTGGGGTGGCAGTGGTGGTTGGCACTGAGTAGGGACCGTTGACACTGCTTGAAAACGAGTTTATATAGCCTTAAAAGGAGCTTCACCACTCACACGTTTCTCGGGGTCACCACTGTGGCTATTCACGGCGAGCAAATTAAGCACACTTAATAGTTTTTACAAATTTATTGCCATTAAATACACCTATCTCTTTATTGAATACTCATGCGCTAATATTTTTGAATTTTCCCCTTCTACTGCAAAAATATTACTACTTCTTACCATAGAACACAACGTATTGCTACCCAGGAATACCACAATTTAAATGAAAATAAACCTTTTAGCTGTCAAAAGCTAGCTTCTATTTGCCGTATAGCCGCGGCAGCCTAGGCCATAAACCACAAAAAGGAGAGGTTTTAATTTTTATTTCGTTCGTGTACGCCCAAGAACGATAAACATTTACCGTGTACGCCGCTTGCTAGTTGTTATTGTGTTTTTCTTGTCTTTGTGTATTTAATATTAACGACTTGTGTGTGTACCTAGACTTCTCTTTGGATTTACTTTACTTTGGATTACTGATTACTTTTGCATGTCATACCAACACAATTTTATAAGGGGCACGAATATTTAGGGGGAACTACGAGAGTGGGAGTTAGTTCGCGCACGAGTATTCAATCTGTGCCATTAACGAGATGGGTCTATTACACAAACTTAACAAAAACTTCGAAGAAGGAAGGAACCTTGTTATTGTCATGAACCGACTTTTTCGACTGTCGACTGTCATCCCTGGGGCGCTATTCTGTACATTTTTCTCGACAGATATCGTCATCGTAACAACTCGACAATCATCGGTTGTTGAACCGATCAAAAAAATGTGTGCTATTCTGTACACGAGAATTAACGATTGTTGGAATTGCAAACGACAGCTTTTTCTCGGTATTGAACTTAGAACAAAAAGAAACAGGAAGGAGTCTGTCATATATTAACAAAAAGAAAAATTTGCGACGGAAGTCGGCCATCTTGAAGCTCCTTGTATGACTCATTGTTTATGTTTACAGTATACTGTCAAAGCAATATTTGCATAAAAATGTCAAAAATGAGCGCATAGGCGTATCATTTGGTTTTTATAAATACAAAATGATTTACAACACTAAATTTATTCACATACTTGATTGGCTGGAATTTAATCAAAATAAAAACCCCAACAAAAATTTTATTTTTTACGGTACGTCATTGGAAACGGAAATTAAAATTTACAATTGGCCGCCATATGCAAGCTCCTTTCTGGACTCAAGGTCATTTAGCATATACTCCTTCCTGTTTCTTTTTGTTCTAAGGAAATAACACGCATGTCTTTGAGTACGATGCTCAGGTTATATAATTTAACCAATCAGCGAAGACTCGCAAAACATTCAACCAATCAACTAAAGCGCGGTAAAAAGAATTTGAGGGAATGTGTATGTAAAGAGTTTAATTTATCAGTGTGTAGTTATATTCGCATTTGTGTTAATAATTTTAGTGGTGATTTAAAGACAAATGTATTTGAAATTTAGTGTATTTCTTGTAACATTATAACAATGAACGGAACTACAATCAAATCTGTGTAAGTAATGTTTTAAAGTAATTTTAGTTACATAAACCTTTTTTGGTATGTAGCATACATATTCGTTTTTTAGAAAAACTCTTCTTTACAATAAGGCCTAAAAGGAGGCACTTATCAAGGATCACAGACTCTTTGCCGCACGTAAATTTATTCGAAGTGACGGTAGAAATAAACATAAAGCAATGAGAGAGAGAGAGAGAGAGAGAGAGAGAGAGAGAGAGAGAGAGAGAGAGAGAGAGAGAGAGAGAGACATAAGCTTTATTGTCATGAAAATTTTTACAATTTTATGGACAAAGCGACAATTTAAAAATAGTTAAAAATATAAAAAATAACATAAAAAATACTGACTGTACCGATACAAAACAAAATATATAAAATACAAACTTAAATTAATAATAATAATTAATAATTATAATACAATGCAAGCAACGTACATCATACTAAATACTGAACTACGCCAATTTACTCAAGAGTCTAGGGTAGATTGTAGAATTCAGCCACCGAATAGTAAGGTCTCTCATGCAGAAATGCCGTTGCCAATCTCCGGAATCTAACAAATGTATTTGCCACCTTTAATTCTAAAGGTAGCTGATTGAATAGCTTCTTGGCATTGAAGGTGATGGAATTTTACCAGATCAGAGGTGGGTATTGTTAAGTAAATGTCGGAATTTTTTCTTCTAGTAGGGTAACTATGAATTGGTCTCTCAGATAAATTGTGAAAGTGTTTGCGAACCAAACACACGGATTCCAAAATGAATAGAGCGGGAAGAGTTAAAATTTTGTATTTCTTAAAATAGAATCCGCAATGCGTCCTACTACTCAAACCATAAATGTAACGAATAGCTCTTTTTTGTAGCTTGAAGATAGATTCAAAGAGGTGCAAACTACAAGACCCCAGAAAGGTAAACCATAGCGAAGGTGCGATTCGAATAAAGAGTAGTAGGTTGTTAAAGCAGTACAAGAATCAAGCTGTTTAGATACAGATTTAATGGCAAAACAAGCAGAGGATAATTTTTTAGCTAAAGTGTCTACATGTACAGACCATTTAAGGGCATCGTCAATGTGGAGACCAAGAAACTTAATTGAATTTGAAGATCTTATTAAGTCGTTGATAAGTTTGAGAGCTTGCAAAACTCCTTTGTAAGATAAAACTAAAGTTTTCTCAGTGTTAAAACAAAGCCCGTTCGAGTCAGACCAGGACTTAATAGTAATGAGATCTTTGCCTATGGTAGAATGTAAAGTTAGTATATCTGGACTGTTCCATGTTACACTAGTGTCATCAGCAAATAAAGTGAATTTACCATTAATTCGTAAGTCTGTGACATCGTTAATGAATACCAAAAAGAGAATTGGACCCAAAACTGAACCTTGGGGTACACCACTGCTAACTGGTAAATGTTTCTGAAAGTTTTCCATTTGCTCGCACCAGTTGTTCTCTACATCCCAGGTTAGATTCAAACCATTCTAAATGAATACCACGGATGCCATAATATTCCAGTTTGTTTATCAAAATTCCATGATCAACACAATCGAAGGCCTTTGCGAAGTCACAAAAAACCGAAGCCGTGAAAAGTTTATTATTAAGTGAGGTATATATTTCATTAAGAACAGAAAACATTGCGTCATTAGTACATTTATTAGGTAGGAAACCGAACTGTTGGAATTTCAAGATTTTATATTTGAAAAGAAAGGGCAATAGACGGTTTTTCATTAGTCTTTCGATTATCTTCGATAAGATTGGTAATAAGGCAATAGGACGATAGTTACTAGTATTACGTTTCTGGCCACCCTTGTGGAGAGGAACAATTATTGCTGTTTTTAGACAGTTAGGAAAGAGGCCTTTTTCAAAGGATTCATTGATCATAGAACATAAAACGTTAATCACCGCATCAGGAATATTTAAAAACAACTTAGCCGATAACCCATCAATGCCACAGGAAGTCTTGTTTTGAATACTGAGTATGGTTTGCACAAGCTCAAATTTATCTATTGGTCTAAGGAAGAAACTATCAGTGATTCTTTTAGAAGGAACGAGGAAAGAAAGAGCGTCACGACTTGGAGATATTTTAGAGCTAATAGTCTTACTCACGTTTACGAAATAATTATTAAGTTCGTCTGGGTCAAGTTCAATAAAGTTAGAGGAACGAGTCTTGTTCCTCAAATCATTGATAATGGACCAAGTTTCTCTCGAGGAGTTTTTAGGAGATGCGATTGTTATAATAGTTTTGTTTAATACATTTGATAGTTTTCCGGTACAATATTTTATAGCTATTAATATAATTGAGTATGTGAGGATTGTCTGTGAATTTTTTAATATACATGAGTGATCTCAGATTCTTAGATGAAGTACGTGTTCCTTTCGTAGACCATGATTTGTGATGTTTAGTTTTACGAGAGCGAAGAGGAAATGATGTGTTGAAGCACCTGATAATTTTATTGATAAAGTACAAAAATTTAGAGTCAATATCTTCAGAAAGATCAATCCAATCATTTGCTAAACATAAGTTATGAAATTTGCTGAAGTTTTGTTGAGAGAAGATCCTCACTAACTGAGTGTTTTTCTTAAGAGATTTAAGAGGTAATACAAATTCGGCAAAAACTGCTTCATGGTCAGAGAGACCTGAGTTAATGTGGGAAGAACTTGCAGGAATTTTAAATTCTTTGGGACCTGCCCAAAAAGACAGTAATCAGTGGAATACGGTAGGTTTTAGATTATTTAACTACCTAAATTGAGGGTATGGTATTATGTAGGTAAATCTTTTTATTTATTTTACATCAAACAGGTATGGAGAGACCTCAAGTTCAAGTCGAGCAAAAATTGAGTGAGACACGTCGTATTCGAATAGCTACGGCAGGCAAGAAACCCAGGGGTGTCAATCCCAAATATTGATGCTGAAGATCTCAGAATCATTAATGTGACTGGGCATCAATATGTGTTGGGAGACTCTGGAGTGCCTGACTCAATGCCAGAATCGGATGTAAGCATCATTTAGAGCTATTACTTTTTATTTTATTTGAATGATATATTATTTTTGTACAGGAATGTTTTGAGCTTATGGAGCAGGATGAGAACTTTATTTTACAAATTCAACCTCCACTTCATGAAGATGAAAGTTCCCAAGCCATAGCCCAAGGTTTGTTTCACAAATTTATTTATTTATTTTTTATTTATAATGTTACATTTTTGTGCAGACATATTCGAGACTGAAGCACTGAACACTGAGGAGTCAGTGTTAGCAGATATACCATCAGCTTCTACATCTACGGCAGCACCAACAAGGGCCAATGAAATAAAACAAAAAGCCAAATAAAAGTATGCATTTTCTCTAAATTCATTACATATAAGAAATATTGAACATTTATCTTTCATTAAATACATTGTTTGCATTTAGAGCTTAAACAAACGAGCAGAGTTAGGATTGGTACTCAACTTCAAGAGGCAAGGCAGAACTTCCAACAAATTGCTTCAAATCAAGCCAAATCCATGGAGGTAATTACATTACTTTTTTTGGTTAATAACTTCTAAATTAATCAAGTTAATGTTTTTTTTATAGCTGCTGGCCCAATCCTTGCAGGCATTAGCAGAAACTGCCACATCACAAGCTAATACTGCTCTGCTTCAGGCAGAAAACGAAAAAAAAAGATTGCCCTTTTGGAAAGGCTTTGCGATTCATTAGACAATTTAAAAAAAAATAATATTTAGATATTTAGTTTGTTTATACTATGTTTAGTTAGGTTTTATAGGTAGGTATAGTTGTATAAGTTTTATTTTAGTTTGACTTAAGAATTATATTTTTATTATTTTATAAATTTTTCTGCAACAATTTTTTTATCAAAGATAAAACTAAGTAGCTTTTTAAAAAACATTTTTGTTGGGAATAAGTTTTATTTGTGTTTTACAATTTAAAATTTTTGTATTTATTTAAACAAGTATCAGTATTTAACTGAAGAAAATACATTCCAAACTTATATCATAGATTTTGTGTTTTTTGTTTGATTTTTATAAAAAAAACTATTTATTTATTCAAATGTTTCTAGAATCTCTTATATTTGTGATTTCTTGTACAACAAAATATTTTATGTTTTTTACTTTTACCTTTGATGACTGTATTTTTGGTGGTGATTTAAATTATAAATAAAAACAATAATTTTAAATTTTGTAAATAGCAAATATTTTCAATAATTGGTTAATTCTTTTAACTGTGCCTACAACTAATACAAATGATTAATTTAGAACAATAACTGTTTTCATTATTTTATAATAATTTATGAAATAAATTTAAGTATTTTATATATAGATATAAATATATCCCCAGTAAAAATAATTATTGCTCTGAAAATGTTCCATAGAATCCAACATGTTAACAAGAATTTTTAAAACAATATTTTAACTATTGTTCAATGTCACTCTACATTCTACATTTTATTTTACTTTTTTAATAAAGTGTTTAGAAAATTTTAATGTGTGTTAATGTTGGCATCTTTTATACACTTTTAGATATATACAATTTAAAAGAATTGTTATAAATAGATTTGTTTTATGTAAAGGAAATCAGTTTACAATGATCTCACAACCAGTAAGTAACATATTTATAAATTAATAAGGATTACTAACCTTATAATTTATAATACAGATGTGTTAAAAAAGAATTGAAAAGAGCTTTATCTTTCAGCCAAGGGCTATCCACTGGCTGCAAATAAAAATTAGAGTATCTTAAGTCATGCAAGCCACTGGGGCTTCTCTGCACTGTGACATACTGAGATCCTTTGTGCCTAAACGATAATAACTATATTTATAACTAAAAATTATTTTATTTTTTTTATTTAATCAGCAACACAAATTTATAGTCTGCCAAATTTACGGGCTATAAATCTGTCTTGAATCCTGGTAGCAATGGCACGAGGAAGAACAGGATTTTCAACTGCTGCTGGATTGGGTTGGGCAGCAATTTGGACCTGATTTTCTGCAGGATCAATAGTAACTTCCTCCATACGGTGCGCAATACGCATGTTGTGTAGAACAGCGCATGCATTCACAATTTTACCTGCCATACATGGTTCATACAACATTTTTCTTTGCAGTGTAAAAATGTATTATAAAGGTGTATTTTTTATTATGCCAGGGGATAAGTTCAGGTTTTTTTTTTAAATAAGTTTAATTTAATTAATATACATGTTTTGGTTATCAGTAACTAAATTAAGGGTAAAAAATACTGAGGATTTTTTATTATTTATTTCCATCCTCCAACCTCCGAGAGTTGAAATATTTCATAGATTTGGGCAAATTATTGTAGTTTTAATCCATAATGAAATCCAGTTTTTATAAAAATATTTAGAACTTGGGCATCTATTCCTATCTGCTAAAGCTGTGTTGTAGTCATCACAAGTTAGCTGGATATTGCACTTAATCATTTCTAATGCTTTTCCTGCTGCTTTTCCTAGTTTAAACGTCACGTAAAATATCAACGGTAGGAACTCCGCCCACAAGCATCATTTTAATTGGCTTATTTTAACCTCATAACGGAATCCGGCGCTGGAAGTATTCTTGCCTTAAGATCAGTGCACAGTGTGAACAAGGTTATAAAAAATATAGCAAAACAAATTTTTATTTTAATAAAAAAGGTACAAACTGTTCTATCCTCGATTGATAATTATACAAAGGAGATAGTTTTATAACTTTATTGTTTCTTTATTACACTACAGTCTCGTTGTATATACAGATCTTTACATTCACATGTTGTACTACTATATATATCGTGTTTTTTTAACATTCTGGCACTGTTGCCGTACTTACTTCTTTTGATGGTTATGAGGATATAACACCCCCACACTTAAATTTAATGTTACCACGTTGATGTTTATTAATTAACAATTAATTAGTGTTCATATTTACAATTATTTAAAATAAAGTTATTAATTACAGTGTTCACATTTACAATCATTTAGAATAAAGTTATTAATTACAGTGTTCACATTTACAATCATTTAAAATAAAGTTGTATGCTGTAATCTTAAAACATGTTATGTAACATAGCTAAATTTACATATACAAAACTACCACACATATATAAAATGTTTCCTTATCAACTAGAATTATTATATGTTTTATATACTTTTATTATGTAATAAAGTTATCGACGTATTTATTATTTCAAGGTTTCTTATAATCATATAAACTATTTGCTTTCTTCCTCCCCAGACAATAATCTTTTAGATAAGAAGGAATCTTTCCGATTCTCTTCTGTTTGACATTAGTAACTCCGCGCATTAGTAGTTTCTAATTTACTATTTACATTACATTTAACCTGTTTCCCACTATTTTGTTTAGTAAACCTAAAATTCATGCTAGATACATGTTCGTCAGAAATTGCAATGTCCTCAGAAAAATTCTGAGAAGTCGATTCAGAAGCCCCAAAATTTCTACCATCGTTTGAAGTAGTGCAACTATTCGAAACATTTATCTCTGAAACTACACCCTGATTTCTATTGTCAGGTACCAATGGTTTATTTTTGGTAACGACAAAAGGTAGGTTAACAAAATAATCTGAATTGCAATCATGTCTATGTTGTTTGCAGTCGTGTGTATTATTTTCAGAACAAGTATTTTTCAAGTCAAAATATAACGAAGCTAAACGAATTTGATTCGCGTGTCTCATCCATTCCCTGCCATCGTTTAATTTACATATGTAGGTTGTTCGTCCAATTCTTTTTTTTATCCTTGCCTCAATCCAGCTACCTTGGATGGTTTCTCTATAGTCTCGAATTACCACTAAATCGTGGATTTGAAATTCTCTTCTTTTTCCACCATATGATTTCTTTTGTCTTTCTCTTGTTTGGTTCACCTTTTCAAAATATTTTCTTTGAGTCATCTCTTCGGATTTCTGCTCATCTACTGGTTCTTTCAATAAATGCCATCTGGTACGAATTTCTTTTCCAAAAACCAATGAACTCGGAGTTTTACCTGTTGTAGAGTGTTCGGTAGTACGATATGCTAGAAGAAATCTTGATATTAGTGTCGTCATCGGTATTTGCTTATTTCTAGGATCTTCTAATGCTGTTAATATCTTGGTTTTAAATACTTTGACTGCTGATTCAGCGGTGTTACTCTGGGGATGATAAGGCGGTGTAAATATATGCTTGACACCATTTTTACTAAAGAAGTCATTCAATGATTTGTTTTTAAAATTTGGAGCATTGTCACTTACCACTTCCTTGGGTAAACCAAAAGTTGCAAATATTTTTCTTAGTTTTTTTCAACTTCGAAGGATGTCGTATTTTCATTTTGCATACCTCAATCCATTTTGAATACGAATCACATACAACTAAATACATTTTACCTCTTACAGGTCCCAGCATATCCATAAAAATTCTATCAAAAACTGAAAATGTTAAAGGCCATGACGTTAAATCCGTTTTAGGAGGGTCATTTTTGGTTTTGATGCATGCACTGCATGCTTTTATGGTTTTCTCTATGTCCTGATCTATTTTTGGCCAATATATATATGACCTGGCTAATGATTTTGTTCTCGTTATGCCGAAATGACCAGTGTGTAATTCTTGCAAGAGCTGTTTCCTTAAATTTAATGGTATTACTACTCTGTGACCCCACAAAATAACATCTTTATCAACTGTTAGTTCCAATTTTCGGTGCCAATATGGTTTTAAGTCTACATCTATATTTTTGGGCCATTGGTCTCTTAAAATATACTTCTTAACCTTCTTCAGTTGTTCATCTTTATCAGTTTCCTTTGCTATCATCTTGCTGTTGATAGGCCAATCCGTTACTTGTTCTGTGAAATGAATAAAGAAGATTTTTCAAAATATTCATCTGATACATTGTTAATATTTAGCGGATGTCTACTATAAAAGTCTGCAACAACATTTTGTTGACCCTTGATGTACTGTATTTCATAATCAAACATTGAGAGAAAAAGTTGCCCATCTTTGGAGTCTATTTGCTGCCATTTGTGGTATTGATTTGTGCTGACCAAATATAGTCAATAAAGCTTTATTGTCAGTCTTCAAAATAAAATGATTCCCACAAAGATATTGGAAAAAATTTAGAACAACCCCAATAACACGCTAACGCTTCTTTTTGACATGTTGGATATGAGAAGTCTGCTGGCATGAGTTTTCTCGATGCACAAGCTACTAACCTTTCTTTTCCATTTACTAAATGTGCTAGAGTACAACTAATTCCTACATCTGATGCATCTGTAGTTACGATTATAGGTAATTTTGGATTAAAATGAATCAGGTTTTCATCGGATGCTATAATTTGTTTAATTTTGTTGAAAGCTTTATCACATTCTTGTGTCCATACAAATCTTACATCATCTTTCAATAAGTTATAGATTGGATTTAAAATTTCTGCTAATTTTGGAACAAATTGTCCATAATAATTTACCATACCTGCGAATCTTCTTACTGAAGTTTTATCTTTAGGAGGAGGTGCATCTATAATAGCTTTGATTTTCTCATCTGTTTTACTCAGGCCTTCTTTGTTGATTTTATATCCTAAATATGTGATTTCATCCTTGAAGAATTGACATTTCTCTTTCTTTACTGTTAGTCCTGCTTCTTCCAACCTTCTGAAAACTGTTTCCAAATTTTCTAGGTGTTTTTCTGTATTTTCACCTGTTACTACAATGTCGTCAAGAAAATTGACAGCTCCATCTATACCCTGTAAAAGTTGTTCAATTAATTTCTGAAAGATTGCACTAGCTGGTGTTATTCCGAAAGGTAATCGATTATACTTATACAATCCTTTCGGTGTATTAATAGATAACAATTTAGATGATTCTTCGCAGACCGGAATTTGATTATATGCCATTTGAAGATCAATCTTTGAAAAGGATTTGCCTGTACCCAACTTAGCAAAAACTTCTGATATTAATGGTAAAGGATACTTAAAATCCTTTAGATGTTTATTTATGGTAATTTTAAAATCACCACATAACCTGATATCACCATTGGCTTTCAAAACTGGAACGATTGGAGTAGCCCAATCACTGTTTTCAATTGGAGATATGATACCTTGGTTTTCAAGTTTGTTTATCTCGTCTTCAACAGCCTTCTTATACGCTAAAGGAATAGATCTTACCTTGCAAAACACAGGCTCCGCCCCTCTTTTAGTCTTAAAGAAACTGAACCAAACTTATATTTACCAATTTTATCTTGAAATACAGCAGAATGTTTATTTATTAAGTTATCTATTTTATTACTTACCATAATATTGTTAACTAGATTTACTTTAATTTTAAAAATCTGTAACCAGTCTCTACCAAAAATATTTGGACCTCCATTATCAATTACATAGATTTTTATGTTTTTCTTCTCATTGTTATATTCTACTTCTGCATTAAAGTAGCCTTCAGGTATAAATGTTTCACCATTGTAAGATTTTAATAAAATATTGGCTTTGCTTAATCTATAAGACAAAAAATTATTTTCATATGTTTGTTTACTACAGGCTGAAATTGAAGCACCTGAATCTAACAAAAATTTAAAAGAATTACCTTGTATTTTTACATTTATATTTAATGAATCGATATTTGTTTCCTGAGAATTAAAAGTATAACATTCCTGAACTGAATAATACACATACTCCTGATAATTATCATTACCGCTTTCTTCGTTATTAGAGTCGCATTGCATGTAATTAAAATTTTTATTATGACAAATTTTTTGAAATATGCCCTATTTTGTTACAATTAGAACATCTGGAATTTTTAAATTTACAAACATTTTTATGAATGTTACCACAATGTTTACATTTTAACAAAGACGGACCATTTTTATTAAAATGTGACATACCTTGCTTGTCACTTCTAAAATTGACATTATTCGCGTAGTTGCCAGATTGTCTTGGGTTAAATCTGCTTTTTATCGGTCCGTACCGATTTGAGTAGATATTCGAACCTCCTGGTTGGTCTTGATGATGATGACGTAGCCCGTTGTTGTTTGAAGTGGAACTGAAGTTTGACCTTGGTGCTATTATCCTTGTTTTGCTAGTAAAATTTAACTCACCTTTTTTTTTCTTTGGCTTGGTTTTCAGTTTTTGCGCTAAAGTTACCAAATCTTCCAAATTTAACTCTGGTTCTTCTTCACAAAGACGATCAAATATCTTGCCTGGTTTCAAACCACATATAAATTTATCTTTTAAAATTTTACTAAGGTCATTATTGAATTTGCAATTTCTAGCTGAACCGCGAACTTTGGCATACCATTCACTTATGGCTTCGTCACTTTGCTTTAAATCATAAAATTTTCGTCGTTCTCTCCACACGCTGAATTGGAAATTATATTGACCATTGAGTAGACCACATAAATTGTCGAATGATTTTTCTTTGGGTAGCATAGGATGACATAAGTCACGTAGAAGCTTATATGTTTCTGGACCTATTGAACTCAATAAAACTGCGGTTTTTACTTTCTCTTCAGTTATACTGCTTGCTACAAAGTGCTGTTCAAGCCTTTCCTTATAGATACTCCACTCATCAGATTGGGGACAAAATTCTATGAATCTCGGTACTGTAGACGCCATTTTTATATATTTTTTTTACACAACTCGATACCGGCACTTTTAATTGACTTGATTTATTCACTGTTAATTTTATTTCATCCTCGTCGCCATAATTGTTCTATCCTCGATTGATAATTATACAAAGGAGATAGTTTTATAACTTTATTGTTTCTTTATTACACTACAGTCTCGTTGTATATACAGATATTTACATTCACATGTTGTACTACTATATATATCGTGTTTTTTAACATTCTGGCACTGTTGCCGTACTTACTTCTTTTGATGGTTATGAGGATATAACACAAACAAAACTTCTTTCTAGATAATAAAGTAAATAAAACTTAATGTGCATTTCTCAAAAAATGATTGAAGCGTCTCTCTCTGAGTACTCCAATCTTTTACAATGTATAAATATTTCATTAACAATACTAGAAAGAAACATAGGTTGTTTTTCATGATTGGATAATTCTAAAGCTAATTTTAAATCACGCTGAAAATTACCCAACGATTGGTCAACATTATAATAGTCCGATAAAAATATTTTGTCAGCTTTACTACCTAAATAGGGATTATATAGTTGACAGGATCTAAAAATATATAAAAATTTCCCTACATCAAGACCACAACGACCGGCGAATGAAATTGCTTCTGCTAAAACAGCTAAATTAACTCCTTTTATCAACTGAAGTATCAGATTTAGTTTAGATGCGTACCTAAAATATATATTTAGAATTAAAATTTTTCAAAAAATTTTATACTTGATTTGCATTTACAGTGTATTTCAACTTTACTTGTACTACTCTTTTGTGGAGTTATTTGATAACATTTTTTCCTGGTTATTATAGCTTATATTACATACCCAACTTCTCCTAAATAAATAGCAGCCTCTCCAATAGATTTAAAACATGGTTTGCATTTGGAAAAAGAGATTTATCCCCAGATGCTAAAATTAGAAGATTACCTCCTACAGCATCCAGTCTACTTCCTTGTATTTGAGCTTCTAGATATCTTCCTCCTTTCTTGTCTATTACACAATTCAACTCTTTAGATATTTCAGGCCCAATTGTAGTTGTTAAAACTATACCTACAACAGTAAATAAATCATAAAACAAGTCTAATAGAAATATTGAATTAGTTTGTGTTGAAGAAAACAATTCCAAATATTTTAAAATTAAAAATGGAAGTTAAAGTTTTTTGCTATTTGGTCTAGGTATACTTAATACAAAATTAACAATAATTTTCTCTTAGTTTGGAACAGTAAAAATCGTAATCCCTGAAGAAGTATTTTTAAATTTAGGGAGCCGCGCCCCAGGAATTTAAGAATAGGGGTACAGGTATATATACAGGTACATACATTATTAAACAATTCCCACCACTATGTATTCTCAACATAATTTGTTTTTAAGAATTTATTTTATTTGAAAGTTATTGTGGCCAAAATAAATCAAACCACATTATCTTAACTCAATAGGTACATTAATTGTTAAAGAGAATAATAATTCATTTTTTCAATGCAAACTACATAAAAGATAAGTATTTTGCTTCAATGAGTAGTAGCATTTTTAATACAAACATTATTCTTCATAAAGAACATAACATCAATAACAGTGTTAAAAAAAAACTTTACCTTTGTTATGTAAAACAGGATCCAAATGGTCATTTATACCAAAACTATTTTCTAATATATTTCTTACAACCTCTTGAGTAGATAAACACATAAATATTATATCTGAATTTTCTAACAAGGAACGAGGGTTAGAGAAAACTGTTAATTTCTTACTACATCTTATATTCATATTTTTGTATTATATTTATATACTTGCTTGGTGTTCTATTCCACATATTCACTTTGTGGCCAGATGTTATTAGATTTTTTATAATTCGTGTACCAATGATTCCTGTTAACAAACACAGTAATTAACCAAGATCTATCAATTATCCAGTGTCTAAATAAATGTTTTTCTTTACTTATTTATGCGACATAGTACCTACAGTAAATAAATATTAATAAAGCTAATGCTAAATTGATAGTAGGTACTTAACATATTTAGAATATATGTATACTTTAATATTATAAAATATACATTGAAGCACTAAACATAAAATGCCATTTTGTTGTAAAGTAACTACACCAATTTATAATGAAAGTAAATAAAATAATAAAATGTTGGTTTAAGTTTACATAGCAATAGAAAAACAAACTACCTATTATTACATAAAACCTTACAAACAAGTTTTAAATTTTTGTGTATAAACAAGAGAAAAAGAAAATTTGACTAACTAATATTTACCAGTTCCAACAACACCAAATACTAATTTTGATTTTAATTTGTTCGTGGCGCCTAAAATATTTTTGGGTTCTACATTATGTAATAAATTAAGATTAAGGTGAGTATTGGTTGCTTTTATCTTTTTTTGGTATTTTCAATTTTATTTTTTTTAAATAACTTTGATCTAAATTTTTCTGGGATAGCTATTTTATAGTTT
This sequence comes from Ophraella communa, assembly GCA_035357415.1. Taxonomy (NCBI): domain Eukaryota; kingdom Metazoa; phylum Arthropoda; class Insecta; order Coleoptera; family Chrysomelidae; genus Ophraella; species Ophraella communa. Next base: position 45,251,032 of record CM068986.1, on the reverse strand, counting down.
GGATTCTTTTCTTTCATTGCAAAATGATGTTCAGCTTCTTGTACAGCTTCTCTAAATAAAATATTTCGTTGAGGTTGTGTTATCTTGTCTCTATATTCTTCATAAATACTTATTTTATTCTTTGGTATCCAAGCAAAATTATGTGTACCAAAAAATATACCCAAAAATATTTTTTGTTGGGATCTTTACTTGAAGGTTTTGGTATATCAGGTATACTGTTTACTATAACGCTGGGCCATGGTGGAAATCCAATCATTTTTGCCCAAACCATTTCACCCATTTTTAAATTATCCATTTTATGTGTATGCTAAAAATATTTAGTAGACTTTAATAAGACAGCGTTTGCAAATTGTTTAAAATTATGAATTTATTATAAATTATAACTGCCAATATTTTATGAGGTTATGTATTAGGTTTGTTCCTTAGAACAAAAAGAAACAGGAAGGAGTATATGCAAAATGACCTTGAGTCCAGAAAGGAGCTTGCATATGGCGGCCAAATGTCAATTTTTATTTCCGTTTCCAATGCCGTACCGTAAAAAAATTAAATTTATATTAGGGTCTTTATTTTGATTAAATTTCAACCAATCAAGTATGTGAATACATTTAGTGTTGTAAATCATTTTGTGTTTATAAAAACCGAATGATACGCCTATGCGCTCATTTTTGACATTTATATGCAAATATTGCTTTGACAGCATACTGTAAACATAAACAATGCGTCATACAAGGAGCTTCAAGATGGCCGACTTCCGTCGCAAATTTTTCTTAAAGTTAATATATGACAGACTCCTTCCTGTTTCTTTTTGTTCTAAGGTTTGTTCCAACCAAGCAAAGAACCGTTCTAGAACGGTAATATTACCACTCACGAGACAAAATTAGTGCACTGCGCAACTCACTACACCAATGCGCAGAAAAATTACTATTTTAGAACGGTTCTCTGCTTGGTTGAAACAGACCTATTATAATATAATTTCAAACGCTAGCATAAAACAAAAATAACATGTAAATTTGTTGTATCATGATGCATTAAGTGTTCAGTGTTGATTCTGTTACTGTTACATAGAACACAAATTACCAATCATCATTGGCACCAGGTGGCGCTCCAAAATCGCGGATAAGGATAAACAAAGGGAACGTCATTTATCTACATCGATATAACCCAAGAATGATAAACATTTTACCAGGATTGCTTAATCCCATAAGACGTACGTTCGCCAGAAAAATGGTTCGCACGTGACGTCACTGCAGTCCTCGGTCGTATTAAAACGATTTTATGAGAATATTTATTATAAATTATAAGTATTTAATCTTAAAAATCCAAATAGTGGTACGTTAGTATTACAGAAATCATAAAAAATACTGTCTAATTCCTATTATTTCCATGCATTTATATGGTAAACGTTATAATGAAGGACTGCAATGACGTCACACAGCTGGCGGACAAATCAGGCCGATTAGGCAATCCTGGTAAATGTTTATCGTTCTTGGATATAACCTTAATGCCAGAACGATAAGGTAAAATGTTTTTTATATTTCGCACATATAAAAATCTTCATTATAAAACGCATTTGCGTATCGTAATGTAACTTTTACGCACGCAATTTTTTGTTTTAAATGGTTGGCGACATGATTGAAGTATCTAATGACAAGACTATTGATAATGACATTTGTGGCTAATAGCAATTTATTAATTTTATATTGTTCTTTAAGAAAGTATTTGTGAATATGAATATCATCTTTTACTTATATAATGTATTATTATTATTGGTGTATTATTAATTTTAAAATATTTTAAAACAATAACATTTGATAATTTAAATTTCAAAACTGTCAAATGTTATAAATTACACAATGCCACCAACATACTTTTTAAAATCAAATTTTAGATACAAATAATAAATTAATTTAAAAAATGATAAAATGGCAGAATATAAAAATATTATAAACAACTTATTTCATATGGCTGTTGTGACACTCGTCCTTTAAAAAACTCATCGCTTCGCGATTCGTTTTTAAACTTGAACTCGTGTCCTAACAGAAAGCCAAATGAAATGCGTTGTTTAATGTACTATATCATTCTTGACCTTAATGTATCTAGTGTTGAGTGTAATATAATATAGTTGAGCCTAATAGTATATTATTCAATGAGCATATAACTCTTCGTGAATAATAGCCATTACATGCGAGTAGAATGTTCACGACTTTCAAATAAAATTTACTAGTAATTATAAAAAATCTTTATTTTATGAAGTAAATTACAATGTCGTAGCAGTATTATCATTTCTTATTTAGCAAAATTACAAATCAAAAAGACCGCAAAGACAAAGAAAATTGCAATAGCATGTAAATAAGAGTTCATATAAAAAACTCGTATTGAATAATATTCGTGTGTATAAAGTATACGTTTGAGTCGACGGTAAAGATAGGTGGGAAAACCGGAGACCTAACCTAACCTAACCTAACCTAACCTAACCTAACCTAACCTAACCAAACCTAATCTAACCTAATCTAATCTAACCTAACCTAACCTAATCTAACCAAACCTAACCTACCCTGTGCAAATGTGACCAAAAAAAATTTTTTTTTTTTTAATTTCAAAATTTTAGTTTTCATTTCCGGAAAAAAAAAACTTCACAGTAGTGCTCAGGAATGTTAAGGAGTGTCCAAAATAAAATTCATTAAAATCGGAGCTATTCCCTATACCGAAATTTTACCAAAAATTCGTTTAATTTGAAATGGCAAATAAACAATGTTAGCTGTAATAAAGAAATAAATGATATTGTAGAAAGTTACCCGGAAGTGTTTACAGACAAAATTGGATGTTATAAGTATTCTAAGATTGCAATTGATTTAAAACCTAATGCTACTCCTATTTTTTAAGCCGAGGCCCATTCCCCTTGCCTATAAAGAAAAAGTGGAGCAAGAATTGAATAAGCTATTGGACCAAGGGATAATCTCACCAGTGGAAAGCTCTGAATGGGGTACACCAATAGTTCCGATTAGAAAACAGGATGGTTCATTGAGAATTTGTGGAGATTTTAAATCTACAGTGAATAAACATATAAAAGAGTCACACTACAGCTTACCCAGAATAAAGGAGTTGTTTTCAAAGTTGCATAATGGACAACAATTTTCAAAATTGGATTTGTCAAAAGCGTACCACCAGTTCGAGTTGACAGAGGAGTCTAAGGACATTCTGGCATTAAGCACCCATAAAGGTATTTTTAGACTAAACAGACTAGCTTTTGGAGTCAATATAGCATCATGTAAGTTCCAAAAATTTATTAATAAATTATTTCAGGGTGTTGACAATGTTGCATGTTATCTGGATGATATTTTAATAACAGGGGTTGATAAAGAGGATTATTTAAACACTCTTAAAAAAGTTTTAGATATCTTAAGAAAAGCAGGTTTAACATTAAAGCTAGAAAAATGTAAATTTTTGAAAATAAAGTAGAATATCTGGGTCATATGATATCAAAGGAGGGGTTAGCCAAGACAGAAAAAAGGTAAATGCTATTATAGAGGCTCCTGCACCTCGTAACATTAAAGCAGTAAGATCATTTATAGGTTTAGTAAATTTTTACAGTAAGTTTATTCCTAACATGGCAAATACTTTGAGGCCAATATATGATTTGTTAAAAAAATCTGCTAAATTTGAATGGAATTTGGAGTGTGAACATGCTTTTAAAGAAATAAAAATAAAATTTCTGTAGATATGGTTTTAACCCATTTTAACCCAAGTTTGCCAATAATTTTAACAACTGATTCTAGTAACTATGGTGTTTCAGCAGTAATTTCACACAGATTGGAGAATGGACTTGAAAAACCGATATCTTGTGCCAGCAAGACGCTGTCCAAAGCAGAACAAGCCATGCCAATTTTGCATAAGGAGGCATATGCAGTTAAGTTTGGAGTTGAACATTTCTATCAGTATTTAATGGGGCGGAAGTTTATACTGAAGACAGATTGTAAGCCATTAACAGCTCTGTTTGGTGAAAACAGAGAGTTACCAAAGATGCAAATTAATCGTTTGCAGAGATGGGCAGCATATTTGGCAGAGTTTGACTACTCAATCGAGCATATTAGAGGAGAATCTAACACTATTGCAGATTATCTGTCTAGGGCACCAATAAACCATATTGAGGAGGAGACAGAGCCCAGTTACATAAATTTTGCTATGCAGGAAGAATATCCAGTGAATTTTGAGGAAGTTAAAAACAGTACTCTGAAGGATAAAGACCTGGAGATGGTGAAACGCTATGTAACCTCAGGTCACTGGCCTAAAAAGGTAAGAGAATCTTTAATACCTTATTTAAAAAAAGAATGAGCTATTTGTAGAGAACGAGGCATTGTTTTGGGCACACAGAGTAGTCATACCAAATGGATTAAGGGAAAACTGTTGAATTTGCTGCATGAGGACCATTGGGGAGTGCAGAAAATGAAAAATAGTGCTAGATCATACCTGTATTGGCCTGGTTTAACAAATGATATAGAAAGAATAGCAAGTTCATGTATAGCATGCAAGAAAAATGAACAATCACCGCCAAAAGTAGAATTGAGTCCCTGGAAAAATTGAAAAGGGGCCATGGATAAGAGTTCACGTGGACCATTTGGGACCAATATGTGGTAAGAACTTTTTAATTATAGTGGACTCGTATTCTAAATGGATAGATTTGGCAAAAGTTAAGAATTTGTCTGCAGAGGAAACAGAAAAGAAACTAAGGAAATGTTTCTCAAGATGGGGATTACCTAAAACAGTGGTTTCTGACAATGGAAGAGCATTTACTTCAGATATATTACAGAGGTTTTTTAGCAAAAATGGTATCCAGCATATAACATCACCACCAGGCATGCAGCCTTGTAATGGAGCAGCTGAAAACAGTGTAAAAATTTTTAAAAACAAAATTAAGACATATATCACAGATGAGAAATTGAGAAAAGAAAAACTCTCCACTCTGATAGCACGATTTTTATTAAGTTACAGGTCAAATAGACATGCATCAACCAGGGAAACACCAGCAAATTTGATGTTAGGAAGAGAACTGAGGACAAGGTTGAGTCAAGTAAAAGAACAAGATCCCAAAATCAATGAGGAGGTAAAAAAAAACATACAGAGGGCTCAGAGAGAACAAATAAAGAATTATAAAGGTGTCAAGAGAAGTTTTAGAATTCAGGAGGAGGTATGGGTGAGAGATTACAGAAAACAGGATGTAAAAAGCTGGATTAGGGGTAAGATAGTAAAGAAAGTTGGAGCTGCAACATTCATATGTGAAGTTCTAAATGGGCAACATTGGAAAAGACATGCTAATCAAATAATTAAAGGAGAACAGAGGCAAGGGGAAGCAGAAAGCAAGGAACAAGGAGGCTTAGGAAATAAGTTGACAAAACCAAATAAGGTGGCATACAGAGAAAAGGTACCTGTATTAGGTGTAAGTAACGATGTAAACCATAGTAGTCCGGATGTAAATATTTTAAAAAATAGGGATGGTGCAAGCACTTCAAAAGCGGATTCAGGTGTTTTACTAGAAACTAATAGTAAATCAATTTCAGATGGTGAAGTCCACCAGTGAGGTTCGCAGGGGAACGGAAGAGATCAGCCAACACAGAATCGTCCAAAAGAACCAAAAGCAGCATCCGGGAAAAGGAAAACGAAGCCTCCGGTTAAGCTGAAAGATTACGTGCTGGGAAAGTAATTTGAGACTACATTACGGGATTAAGGTGATATGCTGGAGCGTTGGTTACAAAAAAAATAATAATACGAGGTCGGGGACTAAGGCGTAAGTAAACTAAAACCGTGATATATGTGGCGTGAACTATTTAAACATTAGCTACAAAGCTGAACTGTGGTACATAAAACTTTTGAAAGACTTAAAGTGAAACGCATAACTGAAAAAATTTTATATTGAATTGTTGTGTAAACAAATGAATTTGTTCACAGTTTGTCATGGGGTGTGATGTCCTGGTACCACTACAGGAAGAGTCCAGGGCCGAACGGAACTCGTTACCGCAGCCACGTCGCAGAAATCGGATCTACGTCACATCGACTATAAAAGACGGCGTCCAGAACCAGCTCCCTCTCTCGACCAGTCCGTATCGGTAGTCCCACTACTTCTAGACAACGAGATCAACCGGGTCCGCAAGTAACCATCTCGAGGTGCCACCAGCCATTCATATTAGTTGTACAAGTTAACACCAATCAATAAAGTATTTAGTTAACTAGTGTATTCTTTATATCACCAACCACTTCAATAATAATAATAGTAATAATAATAATAATAGTAAGATTTGGGACTTGTATGTGAATACCGTTCCGAATCAGTAAAAGCCGCATGTATGCGAGATCAAAAATAATAATAATAATAATAATAATAATAATAATAATAATAATAATAATAATAATAATAATAATAATAATAATAATAATAATAATAATAATAATAATAATAATAATAATAATAATAATAATAATAATAATAATAATAATAATAATAATAATAATAATAATAATAATAATAATAATAATAATAATAATAATAATAATAATAATAATAATAATAATAATAATAATAATAATAATAGTCTCTAAAAGTCGAGTTTTTAAGTCTACGTAAGCCCTACCTTGTACTGGATTCCGCAGAATGTATGAAACTTCTTGTAGTACTTCGCTATTTAGGCAGGTTACAGTATGGTCGAATTTGCACTGATCAGACCCGTGCTTGTCGAAATTGTGCTTCCCGTCGTAAAAACCATAGTTCTGGCTCTTTACACCAAAATTCCGGTGCTTTCATACCTATACGGGCTATTACTCCCAGATAACACAAGAACATACATTGGATGTCCAATGGATATCCACATTGGATATAAGGGATATCCATGGGATATCCGTTCATGTCCAGAAGGATATCCTATGGACATCCATCGGATATCCATTTGCCACAAAATTGGACATCCCATTGATGTCCGTTTCGTACAAAAGAATGGATATATCTTGGACAAATGTGGACATTCACTGGACAAGATAAATAAACCATGGACATCTCATGGACTATTCACGTACCTGAACTGGATGTTTAGGACATGAATTGGATACGTTTTGGACATAAAGAGGATAGGTTATGGACATCCCATGTACTTGTTATGGACGTGAACTGGATACATTTAGGACATTAACTGGATATATTTTGTACAAGAGCTGAATGTTATGGACATCTCATGTACTTGTTATGAACGTGAATTGGATGTTTAGGATATGAACTGAATACGTTTTGGACATGAACTGTAAAGGTTATGGACGTAAACTGGATGTTTAGGTTATGTTTTGGAAATGAACCGGATAGTTTATAGACTCTGTAGTTTTTCGTAGAGTTACCCACTGCTCATGAATTTAAAAATAATAATAATAATGAATTGTTTAAAAGTAGTAGTTTATTGATAAAATAAGACCTCTTCAGAATAAAAATAATAAAACAATAATTCTTGATAACCGAAAATAAAAAGATATTATAATGCACTACACTAGCTAGGAACTATGAACACAAATGGCACCACGTCAGCTATCAGTCACATCAGTGTCGGTAACATGATGGAAAATTAGGTTGGGCACATTGCTGCCAGCATGCGAATACAGTATTTTTAGAGTTTTTAGACTGTTCATAAAATATCACTGAACATGTTGGATACAACACAGTCTAACATCAAATTATTATTTATTTTTATGAAACCATTCTTCCAAATAGACATTTTATGTAGGTAATGCCGTTTTCATTAGCCGCACTGGTCTAAACTTTTGCTGCCTTCAATTAGTTGTTTCCTTATCACATAAAGTTAAAAATATAATATTCATTAGGAGTGCAAAAAATTATTCGAGTAGCAAATTGAGAATATAGCAGACGTAGTACATTTATGAATCGTGGTCACGGATCATTGTATAATGGATGTCCAATGGACGTCCATCATTCAAATAAATCTTCACGTCCAGTGGTGAACGAGAACTGAAGGTCTAGAGAATATCCCCAAACGGATATCCATTGAACTAGTGGTAAATGGACATCCATTGGATGTCCATTCTCTGTCCATGTCCATATGGACCAATCGTGGACATTATACGGATATCCTGTGTTTACTGGGCTGTATGATCATCGTTCTGGCTGGGGTGGCAGTGGTGGTTGGCACTGAGTAGGGACCGTTGACACTGCTTGAAAACGAGTTTATATAGCCTTAAAAGGAGCTTCACCACTCACACGTTTCTCGGGGTCACCACTGTGGCTATTCACGGCGAGCAAATTAAGCACACTTAATAGTTTTTACAAATTTATTGCCATTAAATACACCTATCTCTTTATTGAATACTCATGCGCTAATATTTTTGAATTTTCCCTTCTACTGCAAAAATATTACTACTCCTTACCATAGAACACAACGTATTGCTACCCAGGAATATCACAATTTAAATGAAAATAAACCTTTTAGCTGTCAAAAGCTAGCTTCTATTTGCCGTATAGCTGCGGCAGCCCAGGCCATAAACCACAAAAAGGAGAAGTTTTAATTTTTATTTCGTTCGTGTACGCCGTTTACTAGTTGTTATTGTGTTTTTCTTGTCTTTGTGTATTTATTATTAACGACTTGTGTGTGTACCTAGACTTCTCTTTGGATTTACTTTACTTTGGATTACTGATTACTTTTGCATGTCATACCAACACAATTTTCTAAGGGGCACGAATATTTAGGGGAAAGAGTGGGAGTTAGTTCGCGCACGAGTATTCAATTTGTGCCATTAACGAGATGGGTCTATTACACAAACTTAACAAAAACTTCGAAGAAGGAAGGAACCTTGTTATTGTCATGAACCGACTTTTTCGACTGTCGACTGTCATCCCTGGGGCGCTATTCTGTACATTTTTCTCGACAGATATCGTCATCGTAACAACTCGACAATCATCGGTTGTTAAACCGATCAAAAAAATGTGTGCTATTCTGTACACGAGAATTAACGATTGTCGGAATTGCAACCCATATAGCACATGTACGACCTACGGACGTACTGGGGACGTACGAAACGGACGTATCGTTCGTCCTGGGGACGTACGGATTAGGGACAGTGTACGTCCTATGGACGTACCGGGTACGTCCTGATTCCGCGTAAATGGACGTCCCAGGTACGTACACTTTTGGTCCAAACTGTGCCTATTGTGGACAAATCTGGGACGTACCTGGTACGTCCAAATTTTTCGCAAATGGACGTCCTTGGTACGTACTCTTTTGGCTCAAACTGTGGACAGTTCTGGGACGTATCCAGGAAATAGGTGAAAAATAATCTCAATATTTTAATTAAATAAAACAATTTTTAATAACCATTTTTATTTCACAATGATTTATAAAATTTAAAATAAAACTAGGTAATAGGTAATAACAAAATAAAAATCATAAAATCATAAAATCAAAAGTAATAAAGAATTCTGTTAAAAAATACCTAAATAATACTTCCTTGATCTTCAATTAAATAAAATAAAAGCTTTAATGCTTGTTTCATGGACCTTTCCTTCGTCCTCTTTAGCCATGATTTGAGAGCTAGTTCTGTCTCTCTGAACGAACCAGACGACTTTCCTTCATCAGCAGCATCTTTAATCAAATAGCATCTATTAAATCCATCAACGCTATCCCTGTCACTATTATGTGAACCATCAACTACTAGCAATCGCTCGAATAATGGAACTCTTTGCCGGGCATACTTTAGATGTTTACCTACTTATATTTGATCGATTCATTATAATATTAAAAGATAGCTTACCTTCTACAATTTCACTATTAACAGTTCACTATCAATCACAAATATAGTATGGAAATCTGTATAGTCTGTGTATGTATGTATTATTTTAGAGACAAAGCAAATATTCCTCCTAATACATATCACACACACACTCATAGAATATAGGTTAGAATAACATATTGTCAAAACCCAACCCAAACTTTGGCACGTAATTTAAAAACATTATAGGCGCGTTTTCTTTAGCTATACAGTTAGGTCTGCTAATTAACACGGTTAGGATTGGTTTTTCTTTTGTACTGTTTAGTATTTACACTTTTTCTGTAACAAACATGTTTACAAACATTGAAATCATTGTAATAACTACGTCTATTTAGGTGCGTACTGAATACGTCAAGAAACTTACGTACTAGGTACGTACATTTTAGTACGAACTAGGTACGTCCAGAAATGTACGTACTCAGAACGTATCCGATTGGCTTTAGGAATAAATATCTGAAATGGACCCAATATGTACGTACTGAAAACGTCCATTTGCGGACGTACCAAGTAAGTCCAGATATGTACGTACTCAGAACGTCCCCTCTGGTCCGGGGACGTAAAGACCCAAATCGGACCTAATATGTACGTCCCCAGTACGTCGTGTGCTATATGGGAAACGACAGCTTTTTCTCGGTATTGAAATAACCTTAGAACAAAAAGAAACAGGAAGGAGTCTGTCATATATTAACTTTAAGAAAAATTTGCGACGGAAGTCGGCCATCTTGAAGCTCCTTGTATGACTCATTGTTTATGTTTACAGTATACTGTCAAAGCAATATTTGCATAAAAATGTCAAAAATGAGCGCATAGGCGTATCATTTGGTTTTTATAAACACAAAATGATTTACAACACTAAATTTATTCACATACTTGATTCGCTGGAATTTAATCAAAATAAAAACCCCAACAAAAATTTTATTTTTTTACGGTACGTCATTGGAAACGGAAATTAAAATTTACAATTGGCCGCCATATGCAAGCTCCTTTCTGGACTCAAGGTCATTTAGCATATACTCCTTCCTGTTTCTTTTTGTTCTAAGGTATTGAAATAACACGCATGTCTATGAGTACGACGCTCAGGTTATATAATTCAACCAATCAGCGAAGACTCGCAAAACATTCAACCAATTAACTAAAGCGCGGTAAAAAAGAATTTGAGGGAATGTGTATGTAAAGAGTTTAATTTATCAGTGTGTAGTTAAATTCGCATTTGTGTTGATAATTTTAGTGGTGATTTAAAGACAATAAGTGTATTTTAAATTTATTGAATTTCTTTCAACATTATAACAATGAACGGAACTACAATCAAATCTGTGTAAGTAATGTTTTAAATTAATTTTAGTTACATAAACCTTTTTTGGTATGTAGCATACATATTCGTTTTTTAGAAAAACTCTAACACTGTTACTAATAAAAATCTCTTATTCTTACGTTATTCCTTATTTAAACTTAGAATAGTTATCCTAAGTGTAAGGTTGGTATAAATTGTCTACAAATAAACTCGGAATAAATTCAGTATAACTATTCCCTCTTTATTCCAAAATATTGATTTGACAACGTAGCAGACGTTGACACAAGTTACATGGAACAGTGTTAAATTCTTAGAACTTTTTGTTCTAAGGTTAAATTAAATGAAATATGACAGTACGACTATTAAAAAAAATAAAAAAAGTTGTTGCCGTCGGGAACCGAACCCGCATCATCTGCGTTAGAGCCTATTGCGTTAACCAATACACCACGAGGGATCATACAATATTTTAGATTTTTTTGGTTTATAATTTGTAAAATTTTGTTTAAGAAAAGTTCTAACTTTGTGGAATTGGTCGAGATTTTCCTTACCTTGCAGATTTTATTATAAAAATGTCTTTAACTGATCACTTTTTACTTATTTCTGGCAAAACATAAATTAAAAATATCTTTTAATACCTGGATTGGTTTGGAAAAATTGTGACATCAGTCCATATTATGTAAAGAATGCAGACAAATCAATCTTTACTTACTTGTGTCCGACCCCAATATCTTAAAGTTGTCAGTATCTATAGTGGAGGATAAACCGCCTCCTCGTCTGTACGTATTTAAAGAATTCTCTATTTAGTTCATTTAAAAGCCTAACTCCTTGTTTTGAAAATCTATATTATACTATTTGTCAGAATATATTGTAAATGGGTCTATTCTTTCTTTAAAAGCATTTCTATTTCTTGTATTTTCCATATCTATGTCCATATTTATTAAATTAATAACCTCCTCAACAGATTGTACACCTCTTATCGCAAACATATATTTATAGGTTATTCTGCACTTAAACAAGGCTTATACCGAGTTTTTATTCCGAGTATAAGTTATTCCATATTTATTGGTAGACATTTTGCCTATTCTGAATTTATTCTCGGTATAAATTATTTATTCTCGGTATAAATATTTATACTCCGTTTATTAGTAAGGCTGTAAGTTACAATAAGGCCCAAAAGGAGGCACTTATCAAATACATGGAGGATCACAGACTCTTTGCCGCAGGAAAATTTATTGGAAATGACGGTAGAAATAAACATAAAGCAATGTGGGAAGAACTTGCAGGAATTTTAAATTCTTTGGGACCTGCCCAAAAAGACAGTAATCAGTGGAATACGGTAGGTTTTAGATTATTTAACTACCTAAATTGAGGGTATAGTATTATGTAGGTAAATCTTTTTATTTATTTTACATTAAACAGGTATGGAGAGACCTCAAGTTCAAGTCAAGCAAGAAAATTAGTGAGACACGTCGTATTCGAATGGCTACGGGAGGCAAGAAACCCGGGGTGTCAATCCCAAATATTGATGCTGAAGATCTCAGAATCATTAATGTGACTGGGTATCAATATGTGTTGGGAGACTCAGGAGTGCCTGACTCAATGCCAGAATCAGATGTAAGCATCAATCAGAGCTATTACTTTTTATTTTATTTGAATGATATATTAATTTTGTACAGGAATGTTTTGAGCTTATGGAGCAGGATGAGAACTTTATATTACAAATTCAACCTCCACTTCATGAAGATGAAAGTTCCCAAGTCATAGCCCAAGGTTTGTTTCACAAATTTATTTATTTATTTTTTATTTACCATATTACATTTTTGTGCAGACATATTCGAGACTGAAGCACCGAACACTGAGGAGTCAGTGTTAGGAGATATACCAGCTTCTACATCTACGACAGCACCAACAAGGACCAATGATATAAAAAAAAGCCAAATAAAAGTATGTATTTTCTCTAAATTCATTACATAAGAAATATTGAACATTTATCTTTCATTAAATACATTGTTTGCATTTGCACATTGTGCTGGAGACATTGGAAATTTTACCCAACGATACAGCAGATGTTGATTGATGGCATTAGTAACATCTTTCACACATCTGCTCACTGAAGGCTGACTCAGAGCCAGATCATATTGACCTTCAACAATACTTTGGTAGCAACCTTTAGCATAAAATGCCAATGCAGTCAAAATCTGTAAAAAAATATTTAATATTTTTAAAATACTAAAAAATTATAGAAAATTATTATTTACTTAATGCTCCACAGATATCCCAGTTGGTCTATATCTTGTTAGAGTAGGTTCCAACTCTTCAACCAAATCCATGACCATGTCAGCAGTTAATCTGAACATGTCAATAAACACACACCTAATTAAATGGAACAAAACTGTAGCTAAAAATACTATGTAATAATATAAATTTTGTATACTAACAATTTAATTTGAAATAAAAACTTTAAAATGTAATACAGACATGTTTGGTAATATAACATTTGTTAAAAACTTAATGCGTTTACCTTATATGGCTGAAGCTCTAATTTAGCCCTTGTACCTATTGCATGCATTTGCACTTTATAATATGCATGAAAAACTATAAGTGGATATTTATACTAACCTTGGGAGATTATTATAAACTTAACTTTCACGAATGTTTTAAAATATACTTGTTTATAACCTAACTATCAACACTTCACAACACCAAAACCACTAATAAATATATATATTTTTATTAACTTAAAATTATTATTTGTCTTTAAAAATGTCTTAAATAGTTTGTTTATGCTAGTTATAATCTAAATTTACTTATAAAATTAAATAATAAAATGTTACGATACTATACGTTTGCGAGAATACATCCAGCGCCGGATTCCGTTATGAGGCTAAAATAGGCCAATAGAAATATTAGTAGGTGTGGCTTGGATATTTGGCGCACTTTTTCAATTTGTGCTTTCTAGGCTAGAAAGTAAAAAATATATAATTGCAGTGTAAAAATGTATTATAAAGGTGTATTTTTTTATTATGCCAGGGGATAATTTCAGGTTTTTTTAAAATAAGTTTAATTTAATTAATATAAATGTTTTGGTTATCAGTAACTAAATTAAGGGTAAAAATACTAAGGATTTTTTATTACTTATTTTTTATTTCCATCCTCCAACCTCCGAGAGTTGAAATATTTCATAGATTTGGGCAAATTTTTGTAGTTTTAATCCATAATGAAATCCAGTTTTTATCAAATATTTATAACTTGGGCATCTATTCCTATAACTGTTCTCTTACATCATTACTAACTTTCCGAAACCGCAAATAATTTGAATTGCCTGATTGTGTGTTACAATAAGAGTTATTTAACAAGGTGCTTCTTGTAACAGTTGGAATTTTTCTTGTATGCCCATGTATTTTTCTAATAAGATGAATTTTTACTGTTAATTTTGAAGGGCAGTTGGTTTTTCTCGTTTTAATTTGTGAAGATGGTTCGTAAGTTTTTAAGCACCGAGTAAAGTGGTGACATCTAAAATTAAATTTAAACTTTAGATGGTAAATAAAACTTTTTAAATGTTTACTAAATAATTTTAATTAACTCAAAAATTCAATATATTATGTATAGGTACCAATATATCATTTAAATATTTCACTTAAGTTTAATCCGTTCTCTATCCTCAATAACCGTATTATTTATAACGTATGATGAATTGGTTAAGTTTTCAAACTCTCTTAACCATTTACCAAACACTTTTTTATTCGTGCAATTAACAAAAAATTGCAACTGAACGTTAGGGAACTTATCTTCACCTTCTATTATCTTTTTCTCCATAATTTTTGTTCCCCAGCCAGGTGGCAAAACAGACTAAAAAATTGGTAGATTTAATAATTAATAATTGTTCTTATTACTACCTATACGCCAAAAATAGATATTTGATTTGATACTCATATTAATGAATTTTTCATTTAACGAGGAAGACACAAAGTTTTCCTTTTACACGTTAGTTAAAATTTTTCACAAAAAATCAATACCTTTTGTTTGCCTACTTTTAAAGACTATGAAATGAAGACAAGATCAAAGGAAAACAATCTTAAAATAATAAATACCTGCTTAAAACCTTAAAAATTACTTTCAGTTATACCTAGTTTAAACGTCACGTAAAATATCAACGGTAGGAACTCCGCCCACAAGCATCATTTTAATTGGCTTATTTTAACCTCATAACGGAATCCGGCGCTGGATGTATTCTTGCTATACGTTTGACGTAACTACGACATGTGAAGTCATCGGCACTATCGGTAGCCGAGCCGACAATTATCGGCCACATTTCTCGATAACGGTTGGTAATGAAAAGTACAGAATAGCATTTTCGAGCTGTCATCGATAACTCCGATTTGCCGATACGATATCGGTCGAGAAGAATGTACAGAATAGCGCCCCTGGGACGCACGGCACAGCTGTCATCGGCTGGCGCCTGGCCTGCAACTTCTAGTATTGCGGCAACCGGTGAGTGGGGAATATTGGCTACATAACCATTCGCCACAATATGTTAAGTGAAGTTTTGATTTGAAGACATACGTCTCGGAAAAAAACGCCACCAAAACTGTTAACTAAATTGACAGGTTGGCATAATGTTCAAATTTTGCGTGCAACAAATCTCAAAAAATATTCCTTTTTTAACTTAATATTTTGCTAGTCGCATTCTCTATGCTTTATTTTGGAGTTAAGCTTCTGGCGTTAAAATTGGTGATCACAAATTGTCAAACTTTTTAAAAACATACCATCACTTAAACGCCAATATCTCTTTTATTACAATATAAAACTCAACTAAAAAATCTTATCTCCTAGAGAAAGGTCTAAACTATATCCTGTTAAAATTTGAATACGTAATTGAAAGGCGTTCTTTAGATTTGTTGTTTACAAAATGATTGAAATTTTGGGTGCAATTCAGGCTTGCCATCTATTTTCAGCTGTCACATTTTTTGACGCCCCTCTTAAGATCGCGAGAATACATCCAGCGCCGGATTCCGTTATGAGGCTAAAATAGGCCAATAAAAATATTAGTAGGTGTGGCTTGGATATTTGGCCCACTTTTTCAATTTGTGCTTTCTAGGCTAGAAAGTAAAAAAATATATAATTGCAGTGTAAAAATGTATTATAAAGGTGTATTTTTTATTATGCCAGGACAGGGGATAACTTCAGGTTTTTTTTAAATAAGTTTAATTTAATTAATATACATGTTTTGGTTATCAGTAACTAAATTAAGGGTAAAAATACTGAGGATTTTTTATTATTTATTTCCATCCTCCGAGAGTTGAAATATTTCATAGATTTGGGCACATTATTGTAGTTTTAATCCATAATGAAATCCAGTTTTTATAAAATATTTAGAACTTGGGCATCTATTCCTATCTGCTAAAGCTGTGTTGTAGTCATCATAAGTTAGCTGGATATTGCACTTAATCATTTCTAATGCTTTTCCTGTTGCTTTTCCTAGTTTAAACGTCACGTAAAATATCAACGGTAGGAACTCCGCCCACAAGCATCATTTTAATTGGCTTATTTTAAACTCATAACGGAATCCGGCGCTGGATGTATTCTTGCTCCCCACACACCGGTTGCCGCGATACTAGAAAGGTGCAGGCCAGGCGCTAGCCGATGACAGCTGTGCCGTGCGTCCCAGGGATGACTATGACAGTCGACAGACGAAAAAAGGCGGTTCATGACAATAACAAGGTTCCTTCCTTCTTCGATGTTTTTGTTAAGTTTGTGTAATTTAATGGCAATAAATCAGTAAAAACTATTAAGTGTGCTTAATTTGCTCGTCGTGAATAGCCACAATATAACCAACCTAACCTTATTTCTCGTTTATAACGTCAAAATATATTGATTTTAGTGTTTTGCTTTTAAATATATAATTGTCTATATTAATATTCGTTTATAATATACCAGATGTTAAAAAAAATTAATTTTAAAGTATATTTTCACAACTTGCATTGGGTTTTACATCGTTTATAGCATTATCCAAGTGTGATATGTACCTACAAGGTGTTTTTGTTGATATTTAGTGTTATGAAACGTTGTTATTTCCTTAATTAACTTTAAACTTAAACACAGTTGTCTTATTTTAGTCGAATTGGTAAAAATGTGAGTTTTAAGAGACCTTATACTTTTTTAATCTTTTAAGTTAATATCTTATATATTTATTTGTTATAAACCCAATCTTTGAGGGATTTACATTTATAAAATAAAACCATATATGTAAATATTAACAGCTAAGTGTTAAACTGTTTGTCTAAATAGGCATAACAATAATGCCCACAAAGTACATATACGTATAAAAGGATATATTGCTCACTGTCTATGCTGGTAATGATGGTGTTGCGACCCTAGCAAAGAGAGATAGACGTATATGTTTACAATATTTCATTCGTTTGGGTTAACCACGCTTGCCTGGTCATGTAATTTTGTTCCGCTGATACGATTGGCTATCGTTTAGAAAATTAGTTACTTTTCTACATAAACACATGATTGACAATAGACGTTTTTTGGCGACTGATACATGCTGATACGCAAGATACTTGAGTATCACAAGTATCTAAAATGTTGCATTCGAGCGACTTAGCTATGACGTCATATCTGATACGCATGATACATTAATCTGTCAAAACGTTTACCCACGAATACATATAACAAGGATGTGAAACTCGAGTGGAGAGGGTAGCAGGAGAAAAGGCGCCTATCTGGGCAGGGTTAAATTCTCGGTCGTTGCGTACTCCGTACTGCGCAACAGGCTGTCTTTTTCTTTGTGCGAGCGAGATAACCAACCGCATGTGTTTTCGAATAGTTATGATCGTATGATGTTCGAACTGATGCGCAGTACAAAGTACGCAACGACCGTGGACTAGACTCCGCCCAGATAGGAGCCGTAAATTCAGCCACGGGCGCTTATAGCTCGGCATAGGAGTTTCACATCCTTGTTATATGTATTCGTGCGTTTACCCATGCATGAGAGTGGTAAACTCACGCGTTAACTTTCTATCTCTCTCTCTCTGATGTAACCTGATTGGTCAAAGTTGAAACGTGTTGTTAAATGCACTGAATTTGAAAAAAATGTCGCTGAACGAAGATCTGGTTGAAGTGAAATTCATAATAAATGGTACCGACATCGCGTTTTGTATCAGCCCTCAGTAGGCTGAAATTCTTAAAACAGATGGTATGATCTAGATATCTCGTAAATCTTTAATTATAACCTATTTTATTTTTATTTAAGACGTTTACGCATTGGACTACATTACTCGAGCCGTCAATTCGGGCATCTTGGAGCCTTATGGGGTGTGTTCGGGGAGCACGCTTTCGAGCTATATAGCGCCAAGAGCCATATAACGCAAACGAGGAATAGTACTAGATAGCGCCAAATGGCGCAAATAGCATGCTCCCCGAGCACACCCATGGTATAACGAAAGCACACTCCGATTTGGGACATTTAGAAGTGATGAGAATTGATCTTCCTGTGGAAAGCACCCCTATTGAAGGTTAGTTTGATTTGAACCAAAGAAAAATGAACTTTCAAGACAAAGGGGGAACTACGCCGCGTGCATTATTTAGTGGTCCACATTCTTGCGTCTCATAAATCTAGGCTTATTATGAATTGCGAATTAGGAAATTTAGGTAGAAAGGGGAACATGTGTACCTACCTCTCTATTCCCTGGAATAGTCTAGTAGATATGTACCTACCTACATTGTATCTGGAAAAACTAGAGACTCGATAAAACTTGATAGTACCAGTCATAATTATTATTTTTGTCTAATTTTTGATACAGCTTTTATCGGATGTATCTCAGTTAATATTAATTCATCAATGTTCCACAATTTGGAAAATAATTTAGAAAATTGGACTTCTGAATCCTCCTTTTCACCCCAAATTGTGTCTTAGACTTCTGAGGGGGGGTTGACACCTATGACAACTTTTACTTCTCTACCTAAATTATGGAGGCACAAAAAAATGGACCACTGAATAATACTTTTGTGCTAAACAAAGTTGTAGTAATAGTTTATATTTTTCAGACAGCAGTATAGACAGTGCGTTGGAGCGCGAATACGTTAGGGATAGTGAGATTGAGAACGAACAGGATACACAAACTTCGAGTAACTTGTGGACCCAAAGAGGAATTCATGAGTCGGGGAAAGACGCATAGGCAACCTACAAAATGTTAGAAATTCGAGGGTCAGAAAAATTTATGAAATTATTTAATGATAAGAGAAGTGTAAAGAAGAAACTTTGGAGGGATATAGCCGAAGAACTGAATGAAACAGGTTATCAAGTCGATGCAGAAAAGGTGAAGCAGAAGTTCGAAAACCTCACCAGAAAATATATAAATTACATTCGAAGCGCAAAACAAACCGGCCAAGGCTATAGTAAACCGCCAAAACACTTCGACACTCTGCACGCTATTTGGGGAAAAAGCGATAAAATTCAGTTGCCGGAGGTACACGATTGCTTAGGTTCAATTCATCTTCGAGAATCACCCGTACCAGGTCCAAGTGGCACATGTGAACTCCCCAATAGCATAGCAGAAAAGGAAGAAAATAGTCCTCCAGCAACCTCGCGCCTCCAAAACGTGAAAAAATCGGTTCGACCGAACAAAAACTCTATGGCAGATACTATTAAGAATATACATAAAGAGCAATCTGCCCAACTAGAGTTTTACAACAACAAAATGATCAGAGGCAAGTCCTTATTGACGTTTTAAAAAAAATGATCGGTTCATCTAGGAAAAGACATCGGGAACACTCCGATTCAGACTAATTTTATTTTTTCTTTAATTTTTTTCTATGATTTTGTTCATTTATATAGTTTTTGTATTGTTTCATAGTTTTATTCATTTCCCAAGTAAGGATTTCACGTTTATTTGGAATAAAGATAAAGTATTGTTTTGTTCAAACAAAATCTTTTATTAAAGAAAAATATTATTACATATTGACCGTCGTTTATCAAAACCAGCTCTATCAAGTTCTCTGGGACGATCGGGTTCTTCTGGGGAAAGTTCACGCACTTCATTAAATTCGAAATTATCGTTTTGCAGAAGGCAAAAATTGTGGAGAACACAGCATGCAGTTACAATATTTACTGTTTTTCGAACGCTATATGCATTCACGTAGTTGCAAATGCGCCAACGTTGTTTGAGTAGTCCAAAAACGTGTTCAATTACCACACGCGCCGCACTCAAACTCTTGTTATACCTTTTCTCCTGGTCGGTTAGACAGCCTGTGTTTCTGAAAAAGAACAAATATCTAAGTATAATACATAACTAGGTATAAAAACTTAATTTAACACCCGCTACATTGATATTTTTCCAGCTCAAAATGATTTATTTTTAAGATAAAATGTCCTGATAACCGTGTTTTTGCTAATCAAAATTGACCTATTTCTTGAGTTTTTATTCATTCAGCCTAGTAGTAATTTGAAAACCTTACGAAAGCAATGATAGAACTCATAACGAACTCAAATAAACATTATCATGGGAGTAGCGAGTTACAGGCATGGAGAAGCAACTGCCCCCCCCTAAGAAGAGCGGCTTATGTGAAACTCATTTGTTTGAAAAATGATAAAAAAATTGAATTGCCTGCCCCCTTTGCTTCAGTTAATGAAATAAAGAAAATTGTAAGTTTTAAAGACTGCCAATAAATATGATTACTCTCGTTTTAACTTTTACAGTGTACCAAAATTACTTGTTTTTTTTATATGTATTTAATTTGCTAGTGTTTGAGACTTTTGTTATGTTTTTTATCTATTTTATTTTTAAGATAACTTTAATTAAACATATGTCGGATAGAATCATAGGCGTTACAATTGGATGAATCTTTCTTTTGTGTTCGGTCTAATCTTATCTAAATAATTTTATATAATTGAAATTTGGGTTTATTCTTCGGTCTTTTATTCAGTTTATTTCTATGTAGCTACACATTCCAAATTAAAACATATTTCACTTAATTATTATCTGTTTTGCAATCGGGAAGCGCATTAATGACAATTTTTGAGTGTGTAATTTTTTTATTGTAATATCTTTTAATAATAATATTTTTCAAAGTCACTTATACTTATATTTCACAAATTTATAAAACAATGAAGAAACTTTCTTTTGCATTTTACAACGTAAGGTCTTTATGCAGTCATTTTTTGAGTATTAAGGGGATAATTTTGACTAATGAGTATGATATTATTGGGTTGAGTGAGACTTGGCTAACTAAGGATGTTTCTAGTGATCTTGTTTACATTGATGGCTATACATTCATTAGATCAGACAGAACGAGTAGGGGGGGAGGAGTTGGATTTTATATTAAATCAACATTTTTATATCAATATTTAACTGTAACTGAACATGAAAGTGTTGAACAGTTGTGGATACAGATAAAACTAAATAATGTATCTTACGCATTCGGTGTCCTGTATAAATCTCCTAAAAAAAATATACTTGACTTTTGTTCTAATTTAGAGGAAAACTTATCGACACTTACTCTATCATGCCAAGAATTGGTCTATGGTGGGGACATAAATATTGATCTACTTGATAGTGATTCCATAAATTCTATAAGATTTACAAACTTAATTGAAGTGTTTAATCTTCAACAAATTATTAATGATCCCACAAGGGTTACCAAAAGCAATGCCACCCTTTTAGATGTTATAGTAATACCTAATCACATTGATCCATATGAAAGTGGTGTAATAGAGATACCTAACGTTTCTGATCATAGATTGGCGTACTGCGTTCTTAATATAAAAGTTATAGCTGATCAACCTAAAAAAATTAAATTTAGAAATTTAAAACATATAGATAGTGTTACCTTAAAAGAAATGTTACAGCTGAATTCTCTTTACAATATTTTTATTGTTGATAACGTTAATGATAAAGTGGAATATCTTAATTTTATACTGCTAAATATCTTTGACATTTTAGCTCCCGTTCGCTCAATTAAGTTAAAAAAGCTCAACCCTCCTTGGTTAACTAATAACATTAAATTATTAATAAACTTAAAAGATAAAGCCTTTAATAGGTGGAAACGTACTAAAAACCCACACCATTGGCAATATTATAAAAACTTGATAAACTTCACCAATATGGTTATTAATAACGAAAAAAAGCTTATTTAGAATTTTCTTTAAGTGGTTCTAGGAATGAAATTTATGGTACTAACCCTTACTGTGTGAAAGTTCATCTTATTCAGAACAATAAACAACTAATAGGTTGAATTAACTTCCACTATTTATTCTTTAAATACTTTAATTATAATGACAGCCGTTTCGATAGCGAAACGGCTGTCATTATAATTAAAGTATTTAAAGAATAAATAGTGGAAGTTAATTCAACCTATTAGTTGTTTATTGTTCTGAATGGTTCTAGGAATAATAGTAAATCTCTCTGGAAATCAGTCAGAGAGCTAAATGTTTGTCGGAAATTAGGAAATAATTCAATACCGCCCAATCTCGCAAATCCAGAGGAAATAAATAATTACTTTTTGGGTTCTTCCTTAAGTAATGATGAACCTAATGCCAACTTAATTGATTTCTATAATAACAATCTGTTGTGCGGTGAGTATAATTCTTATTTTGTTCTCAATTTTAAGTTTTTCCATTTCTTTTTCTAGATGTATCTCGATCAGACCATTTGTGGATACAATTAGTGGATGGATTGTAACTTCTTTCAGTTGGTAAATATTTTTTATTTCATGTGCTAGATCTATGTATTTATGTATTTTTTCTGCTCTCGCTTCTTTCATGTTGTGATCATAGGGTATCGTTATGTCAATGATCCGTGCCTCCTTATTGTTTTTGTCTATTATTAAGATGTCTGGTTTGTTATGTTTTATTTGTTTGTCTGTAATTACTGATTTGTCCCAATATATTGTAACACTGTCTTTCTCCATGTAGTCTTTTGGCTCATATTTGTAGTATGGTTTAGATTCTATAATTTAATTGTAACCTTTGCATATTGCTTGGTGGAATATCTTTGCCACGTTGTCATGTCTTTGCTTGTAATCCGGAGGAGCTAAATATGAGCATCCTAATGACAAATGCTGTATGGTCTCTGGTTTGTCATGGCAGAGTCTACATTTATCGGATTTTACGTCTTGACGAAGAATGAATTTTTGTAGTTTTTGGTGCAAATCACTTGATCTTGAATTGCCTGTAAGAACCCTTCAGTTTCGGCCATAAGGTTGCCCTTAGTAAGACACAGCGTTGATAATTGTGTGAATTCGGCCGTCGAATTTATGGAATCTCCGTTGGCTAGATACCATAATGTAATCAACATTGACTTCTCCAATGGAAGAGGCAATTAGCCTCCCCTCAAGTTTTTGGAAGTAATGGGCACTCTATTTCATTAAGTAAAATCTTCGAAGTCGATGGAGTCATCCGAAAATGCATAAAAAAGTCATATTCGACATAACGATCAATCCATTGCTCATAAAAGTCGCCTATCCTAATATGAATTTCATGTTGAACACAAAGCCATGAAAAGTTTTTAATGGAATGCATCCGGTCGAAGAACCCTTTACAGGTCGCAACAAGAACGCCACTGAGCAAATCTTAAATCAGATTCGTCAGAAATCGTCGATTGCAAATGAAATTGCAATCTTTTGCTTTTTTAAAAAGGGGCATTGCTTCCGGATTCAACTATCAACTACAACAATAAACATTTGATCAACTATAAATAAACATGCAATTTTTACAAATAACACTCACCTCACTCATGAAATGAAATACCTAGCCTTGAAGCTAAAAGTGGACAGCCATATATGGATGTTAAATTATATAAAAAAACACCTTTATTACTCTTAATAAATAATACTTTATTCTTGAAATGATTTCGAGGTTAGAGCAACTGTCACTTGCCGAACTTGATTATCTGTCCAATGTTAAACTGATACTTATGACGTCATTAGTGCATGATAATCAAGTATCTTGCGTATCTGTAGCCAAAAAACATCTGATAACTTTTGGAAAGAGATAAAGTGCTGCCGTCCTAAGAATAGTTGTCCTACTCTGGAAAAAATTTTGGTGATTTTATTTTGGTTTAACCACTCTTGATTTAAGGTTAAACCTAAATAATATAAAATTGAAATTGCTAACCGTACTCTTGATACCACTTAACTGTCTACTTTTAAAAATCACATTTAAGAATAAACGTAAAAATACTGTTACACTTAAAATAGGTAACAAACTGCGAGTGAAGTCATGAATAAGTTAAGTTATAATCGTGAATTAGCTTTTTCAAATACTTAAGTTCTTACATTTTTAATTTACAATTCGTTCAGTTTATAATAAACGAAATTTACTGTTAAGTTACTTGAATATTTATGTTTAACCAACAAAAAAGAAAGATTAATACAAGTTAAAATAGTAATTAATAACCTGAAATAAGTTAAAACTATACTAGTTTAAGCATTCTAAAATTTGGGAAGGCTATATTTAAATTTAAGGAGAGATAATTCTAAATTTCAGTTACACAAAATTGTATTTCATATTTTCAGTTAAACAACAGTATGTTTGACTTATTACTTTGGAATTTCGATTTCTAATCTTAAAAAGCGGTTGTTTAATCCAAATATCCCTTTAAATTAGACTTATTTAATTTAGAATCACAGTTAAGTTATAACGGTCCTTACCCCTACCTTTTATTACGTTTTGGCTTGTTGGTGGCGGCAGTCAGTACTTTGTTATTTGTTAGAAAGTGAAAGTGCAAATAGGGTCGATATTATTTCTTGTGTGAAGTTTCGTTATTACATAATATTCAACGTATGTGGACAATTTAATCTTAATAGGCTTTTAAATGGACGAAATAACTAAAGTATTGTTAAACGATTGGGGGCTTAACGACCTTATACCTACATTTGAACGTAAGTAACCGTAATGTATCTATGCAAATTAACAGAAACTATTAAAATATTTTTCTTCATTACATTTACTTTTAGATTTTTAATTCATTTGTTCATAAAATGTTAAAAGCAACAATATTCTGTCTGCATGAAATTAACTTTGTACTCATTTTGTCTTGTATTTTATTTCGTGATTTTCATTTCTTACAGGAGAAGCTGTAGATGTAGATGAATTCAGTCAGTATACCAACTATTGGTATTAGGTCCCGGTTCAGGCAGAAATTAGAAGTTTGGCTTAAAGATAATCAAGCAACTGTTAGTTATTATAAATTTTGTAATTCCTTTTACATGTTCTAAATGGAATTAGTACTTTATAGTTGCCATTTGGTAGACATTTACAAATGTATTATTTGCGTTCTCAGGAGCTTAATCAAGCCATAATTACGAATAATAATAATAATCAACAAAATAAAGAAGAATCCTAATTTCCAGAAAATTTTGTGAGTATTTTATAAACATAATTTACTTTAATATTATAGAAAAAATATTTTTAATTTATTACAGTGTCCCAGTATTCTACAAAAAACACAGAGTGGCCACGGATGAAAGGGATACAGAAGAAAACAGAAAAAACCGAGCATTTTAACAATATGTTATTTAAATAGTAATAAGTAAATCAAGAACTATTTGTAATAATGTAGTAATAATTTTAAAGAAGTTATGTTTATGTTTTAATACCATTTGTTTGTATATAATATAGGTATATTTTTTGTTCTTGTATATGTGATTTTATAGCGACTATCATAAATAAATATATTTTGGATATGAAAATGAATTTTGTTTTTTTGATACCGTTATAGATAGTTTTTCTATATAATCCGCATTTTTATATAAAATGTAGGTAAGTATTTCCTTAATTTTAATCAGTTGTATATTTGAATTAAATTATTTGTAAATTTAAGTTAATTTAATTAAAATTTTTTATTGTATTAATGTAATTTTAAAATTAACTTTTTTCTAAATTTTATTTATTTAATTCTTCATTTATTCCATATATGTAATCGTGTTTTAGCCCGTTGTTAATGGCTCTTTTAATTATCTCAATTAATTGGAATTTAATATAATCATATGATTAATACAATTTAAATACCGACCCACGTGAGTTAAATAAAAATTGTATTTTTGTACTCATGCAAATTTTATTAAGGATTTAAATCCTAAATACAATTAATTATATAAGTATAATATTAAATATAATTATATTAAATAACAATAAATTGCAACTTTAAATGAGCAACAAATGGGCTGAAATACGATTACATATATGGAATCAATGAAGAATTAAATAAATAAAATTTAGAAAAAAGTTAATTTTAAAATTACATTAATATAATAAAAAATTTTAAATAAATTAACTCAAATTTACAAATAATTAAATTCAAATATAAAAATCATAAAAATCAAATACATTTATTTAAATCTGATTTAAATTAAAAAGGCTTATTTTAATAAAAAAAACCACAGTTAAGTTACCAATAAAGTCATTTAATAAAACTAAAAATATGATTATATATAACATCAAATCTTCAAAACTCAAAGTTGAATTTATTTTATCTTAACCGTGTTTTTGTATTAATAACTGAAAATGTATTTGTGACGTCATTAAATCCGTGACGTATATCCTAATCCAAACATTCAATTAAGCATATTACGGTTAATTTATTCCTGATTTGGAATTAGCTATCCAGGCGATGAATAATTCTAGCTGCTTATCCGTGATTTTTTTCCCAGAGTACAGAAATGTCATTAATTTCATTTAGTTGGTTATAAAATTCATTCCATTCAAATAATAAATCACCTTGTATGGGCTTATTCCATGATAATTTTGAAGACCACAAATGCTGTAAAAGTATCTTGGATTTTATCATAACCGGTCCTAAGAATCCTAGAGGATCAAAAATTTGATTAGGTTAGATAAATAGCATAATTCTTTTAGTTAT
Organism: Ophraella communa; assembly: GCA_035357415.1. Classification (NCBI taxonomy): domain Eukaryota; kingdom Metazoa; phylum Arthropoda; class Insecta; order Coleoptera; family Chrysomelidae; genus Ophraella; species Ophraella communa. Next base: position 45,224,068 of record CM068986.1, on the reverse strand, counting down.
ATATTCATAATTAATAATATTAACTACAAAATAAAATGAATAATGTTTAACATTTAAAAACATGCCTAACGTTTTCGCTTTAAGTGAATCTTTAATAATATATTGCGAAAATATTTGTGGTTTGCAGAGCTGGGTAATTCCTAGTTAAAAAGCAATTAATAATTGCAATTACTTTTTTTTCATGTACTTTGTAATTGTAATTGCAGCAAAATCTAAAAAGGAATTGTAATTTGTAATTATATTAAATTATAATATTTAAATTATCTAAATACAGTTACTTATCATAAGTACAATTATTTTTCATAAATACAATTACTTTTCAAACTACAAGTACATTTAAAAGTACAATTACAATTACTTTCGAATGCGTGAAATGCACGTGTTAATACAAAAACAAGAAATTTTCTTATCGAACCGGTCACTAGAGCCATTGTATTATAATCAGAGATAACATATAATATGGATTATAATGCTAGAGGCTAGAGCTTACTCTATCTGATTTGTTTAAATGCAGTGGCACGCTGTACAGTGGAAGTGGAAAGAGCATTATTAGTGAATTTTTAAACCTTAAACTTAAATAACAGTAGGAGGTAAGTAAGTATCTAGATGTTACATAAACAAACCAAGGAAATATAGTATGAAGTGGGTGAATAGTGTAAATACTAATTACCTACTTATTTACTTTAGGTAGGCATTTCTTTGTATTATTCTAATTTCTACATTGAAATGAAGGATTAACTATTTCAATAAACTTATTCTCATTTTCAGCTACTCTAGCGTTACAAGTATTCGATTTTAACGTAGGTAGAAAATACATTTAATTAAATTTAAAGCAGTTTTGGAAAATATAATAGTATATTATTCAATGAGCATATAATAGCCATTACATGCGAGTAGAATACTATCCTTTGTTCACGACTTTCAAGTAAAATTTACTAGTAATTATAAAAAAATCTTTATTTTATGAAGTAAAGTACAATGTCGTAGCAGCATTATCATTTCTTATTTAGCACTATAGCAAAATTACAAATCAAAAAGACTGCAAAGACAATGAAAATTGCAGAATAGCATGTAAATAAAAGTTCATATAAAATACTCGTATTGAATAATATTCGTGTGTATCTGTGTATAAAGTATACCATATACCAAAGTACATTCTGTATAGGCAACACTTATTACGCGTGTGTGTATTGGAGTTTATGCTACCGTGTTATGAACAAAGAATATTCTCATACCAATACGTGCTGTTTTGACGTCATACAGTGTATAATGGTTCATTATTCACTAGTGAATAATGGGTAACATTATACTTGAGCAAGCACATGTATAATTAAGGTTTTATAGCACGGTCGTGGATAAATATATTTTGTGTTATAAAAAATGATTTGCTGAGGTGCATTTGTAACTAAATTTGAGTAAAATCTGTCTCGTTCTCATTTTCGTTTGTATGAACAGTAAAAGTAATTATAAAAGTAATTAATAATTCCTATTTTTACGACATGTACTTTGTAATTGTAATTAATTCCTCTTTTCGAAAAGTACTTTGTAATTGTAATTATTTTTAAAGTACATGTAATTACCTAGCTCTGGTGGTTTGTTTGAATTCCATTGTCTAAGTTTAAACCCAGCTGTATTTAAAATTTGATCTACCTCTTTGACTAATCTTGTAGCATATTGCAAATCATTTGCACCACAAATAAGATCGTCCATATAAAAATTGTTTAAAATAATGTCACTTGCATCAGTAAAAGTTTCTTTGAATTCTAAGGCTAATTGTTTTAAACATCTTGTAGCTAGAAAGCTACTAGGTGCAAGACCGTAAAAGTAATCGTATATAGTTTATAGTAAGAAACGTTTTCGTCTTCATCTGGAGATGATCTCCAAACTATGCATTGAAAATTACGGTCTTCTTCATGAATAAACACCTGCCTATACATTTTTTCAATGTCCGCGGTAATAATTATGTTATGAATTCGGAAATTAGTAAGTATTGTGAAAATGTCGTTTTGAATGCAACGACCAGTTCGTAGTACATTGTTGGGGTTTTTGCGCTACCATCGAAAACCACGCGAAGCTTGGTGGTCAATGATGTTTCTTTCTTAACACCATGATGAGGTAAATAATGTCTAAAAATATATTCGTCCATAAATTTAGAGTACTTAAGTCTTAATTCAACATCCACCTTCAGTTTTTTCTCTAAAAAATAAAAACGTTTTAGAGCTTGCTCCTTGTTACTGGACAGTTCAGCAACCTTTTCTTTAAGTGGCAACCTTAGTATAAATCGACCATCGGAGGCTCGCTCGAATATATTTAGAAATTGTGCTTCACAGTATTCAACATCGGATTTTGTTGGTTTATTAATATTCACGGGTTAAAAATTAAAACTTTGGTATACTTTGCGTAAATTTATTTTAACGATCTTACATGTTATTTGTTCGGTGGTTGAGAATGAACTCTCTCCCGTTCAGGGTTGTCGGCACAGTCGTAACAGCAAAAAACATAATAGTTGCCGGGGTACAACACCATAGGCGTAACATAAGAAAATAATAGCGGTAACATACCCCCGGCCTTGAAAGGTTAAGCTTTCAAAGAAAATAAATATTAAATTACAAATTTTTCCAGTAACAAACAATAAATAAAGTAAAATTAATAATAGTTCTGTATAAGTAAATAATAGTTCCTTGAAAATAAACAATAGTTCAATAGTAATAAATAATGTTAGGCGTCACTAAGGTTCGTCTTCCACAGGAAGTTTACATAGTTTCGCGAACGAGCGACGCACTATTTTTGAACTAGTTTTAACATCGGCTACTCGTGCGACTCCGTCTGGACCCAAATATAACTTGGTAACTCGTCCTAAAGGCCATTTTAAAGGCGGAGTGTTATCTTCCCTTAACAGGACCAAGGAACCAACTGTTAAGGAGGCTTGATTGGATTTCCATTTGGTACGAGACTGCATTTCTGATATGTATCCCTTGGACCATCGGTTCCAGAATAATTGTTGTAAACGTTGTAGATATTGAAATCGAGATAGTCTGGTTACGGGAAATTGCGTCATATCTGGATCAGGTAACGAAGTAAGTGTCCGCCCAATAAGGAAATGAGAAGGAGTTAGGGCTTGAAGGTCAGTAGGATCTGGAGAAAGGGGGGTAATAGGCCGTGAATTTAAAATGCCCTCAATTTCTGTTAAGACAGTGGATAATTCCTCAAATGTACATTTAGCGTTCCCTAAAACCCTCTTTAAGTGACATTTTGTTGATTTAATACCCGCTTCCCAAATTCCGCCCATGTGAGGAGAGTAAGCGGGAATAAATTTCCAATTTACCTCAAATGTGTTAAGGGATTCTTGCAGTTTATTTTGATTAAGATAAATGAATTTACCTAACTCCTTTATTTCGGATTTAGCTCCAACAAAGGTGGTACCGTTGTCGGAGAATATTTCGTAAGGTTTGCCGCGTCGAGCTATAAAACGACGAAAAGCAGCGACGAAGGCTTCTGCCGTCAAGTCGCTGACCAGTTCGATATGTAGGCCTTGGTGACCCTGGCGCCACGACCTTTTTTGGATTTTATTAAGATAGGGCCCGCATAGTCTACTCCCGTAGTATGGAATGGATAGGATGGACGCACTCGCTCTTTAGGTAAGTTTCCCATGATGGGCATTTTTACCGGGGGTTTTACACGAAAGCAACGTACACATTGGCGTACCGTTTTTCGAGCTAGTGCTCTTCCATTAATGGGCCAAAACCGGTTTCTTAATGAGTATAGCAAGTGCTGGGGACCTGCGTGGTAGAGATTAGCATGCTCTTGTATGAAAAGAAGCTTGGTAAGATGGTGTGTACCTGGAAGAAGGGCTGGATGTTTTTTCTCGTATGTGAAGTTTGATTGTTGAATTCGTCCACCAACTCTAAGGATAGTTGAGTGGTCAACAAATGGGTTTAGACCTAACAACTTGCTATTATTCGGTAAGGGTTTATTTTTTAACAAGGTAGTGATTTCCGCCTTAAAAATGTCATGTTGAGCAATTCTTACTATTGACTCAGTAGCCTTCCCTAACTCGGATGCACTAAGAGGTTGGAAGTTTCTGGTTTGAATCGGTTGTTTACAATTTGAACTAAATCTCCAGCACCAAGCCACCACCCTTTGCAAATGACTATATGAAGAAAATGTTTCAATTTTAACTGGGTCGGACAACAGTTGTATAGAGTGACAAGCAACCTTGGGGTTACGCGTTTCTGGCAGGTCACCCTTGAATTGAATTGCAGATTTTGGCCACTCCTCTTGAGGATTTTTTAGCCACGATGGTCCCGTCCAACATAAACCGAGTGACTCTAATTCACTCGGGTTTAATCCTCTGGATAGAAAGTCAGCAGGGTTATAGTTAGAGGCAACATGATTCCAGTCACTGGGATTAGATGAATTCTGAATATATACGACTCGGTTCTGAACAAAGGTTTGTAAAAGATGAGGTTGAGTTTTTATCCAGGATAAACAAATACTGGAATCACTCCAGAAGAATTGTTTGGAAAATTTTACCCTGATCGATGATGTCACCTTTCGAAAAAGGTCGACCAATAATCGAGCAGCACAAAGTTCTAGTCTGGGTATAGTGAGGGTTTTTAATGGGGCCAACTTGGTTTTTGCACAGTAGTTTTACGTTTACGGTTCCATCTTTATCAACACTTCGAATGTATAGACAGGCACCATACGCCTCCATAGAAGCGTCAGAAAACCCATGAATTTGTATATCAACACAGTCGGCGCACACGACGCATCTGGGAATTTCTAATCGGTTTAGATCTTGCAATTGTAGTCGAAAATCTCTCCACCTTGTATCTAAGTCTAAAGGTAAGGACTCGTCCCAGGCTAACTTTAAACTCCATAATTTTTGCAGAATTATCTTCCCAATAATTACACAGGGTCCCAAAAGCCCCAATGGGTCGAAAATCTGAGCGATGTCACTAAGCAAAAGACGTTTAGTGATTGGGTTAGAAGAAGGTGGGCTAATGTTGTATTTCAGTAGATCAAGATGAGGGGACCAAAATATGCCTAGGGTTTTAGTTTTCTCCCCATCACCTAATTTGAAAATTGTTTGAGGATCCTTGACCTGTACGTGCTCGAGAAGATTTATGCTATTTGATGCCCATTTCTGAAGTGGAAAACAGCCTGATAGAAGAATAGTTGTGATTTCATCGCAAAGCTTTATGACTACCTCTTCCGTATCACCTCCTGTAATAAGATCGTCCATATAGAAGTCTCTTTCGATAATTTCAGACGCTTGAGGATACATCTCGCGGTTTTCAATAGACAATTGTTTCAAACATCTTACACTTAGCCAAGGGGAAGATGCTATACCATAAGTGATTGTATTTAGCTCAAATTCTTGCCCATCACCAGTTTCGTTCCATAGTATTTTCTGAAATTGTCTTTGTGAAGGGTGTATGAGGACTTGCCGAAACATTTTTACAATGTCAGCACAGACAACGAATTGGTGTTGACGGAAACGAAGTAAAATGGATAAAAGGTCGTCCTGGATAATAGGACCTACAAATTGCAGATCGTTTAGAGAGACACCTGAATCTGTTTTAGCTGATGCGTCGAACACGACGCGCAATTTCGTGGTTTGATTATTTTCATTAAACAAAATGTGAAGGATTGGAGTTGCTTGGACTCATATGCCCTAAATTAAGATAGCCTTTCAAGAAATCAGTATACAGGGTCTTCATAGAAGGGTTTTTAGATAATTTTCGTTGCATATATTTTAGTCTACGATACGCGTTAAGCCGAGAGTTCCCTAGAGAAGAAGGGGATTGTTTAAATGGAATTTGAACGATGAACCTACCCGAAGCATCACGGCAGGTGGTTGTTTTGAATATCTCCTCCGCTTGGTGGTCGTCATCTGATAACACTTTGGGTTCTGAATAACCTTCCTCTATTTCCCAGAACTGCTTTAATTGGTTTTGAAGATCAACATTAGACACATGCTTGCAAATAGTTTGAGATGAGATACTTGGGCTGGTTGGTCCCGATACTACCCATCCAAAAACTGTTTTTGAATGATTGGTTTGTTTGCTCCAAGACGTACCTGACCTATACACATTAAGTTATAGAATATACTGGCTCCTAGAAGAATATCCACCTTGTTTACGGTTGCAAAATTCGGATCAGCTAATCTAAGGTGGCTTGGTATTTCAAGGTTTGAAACATCTACATTTTGTTCTGGTAATTTGTCATTTATGACAGGAATAACAAGACAAGGCACACGTGAATTGAATGAATTAAACATTGAATGTAAAGAAACAGTACACATTTTATTGATAGTTGAAGTGATCTGATTAATGCCAATTACTGATATATCGACCGAAGCACAGTCTAGACCTAATTTTTGACAACATTCTTCAGTTATAAAATTCGACTGAGAAGCTGAATCCAAAAGTATGCGACATGTATGTAGCTCACCTGTTTTGCCTTTAATGTGGACTAATGCCGTTGATAACAATACGACATTTGCCCTTGGGTTAGAGATATCTTTAGTTGCGAAATTAGCGGTTTTTTCTGTTTCCGATTGATCAAAATTATGTTGAACCATTTGTTCATTATTATTATTGTTGGTTGCATTTGACTTTTGTTTTGATTCGAAATGTAAAAGTGTGTTATGCTTACCACGGCATTTTTTGCAATTTCCGGAAAAGCATTGTTTACTTGTGTGATTGCCGCGAAGACAGTTAATACATAGGTTAAGAGCTTTAATTTTTTCAAACCTATCCTTAACCGATAGACTTAAAAACTTTGAACACGATTGTATATAGTGATTATTATCTTTACAGAAAGCACATTGTATATTTGAGTTCCGAATTTGGTTAGAATCCGTATAACTTACTGCGTGATTAGCGCGAGAACCCTTTGTTACCGGCCGCTCCGCGGTTAAATTGAGTGTTTCTAATAGATCGATTTTGTGTTTCATAAAATTTGAAAAATCCTCAAAGGTTGGTAAGGTAATTTCATCACAATTTTGCACATTTACTTTATTGGAAATTCTAACCCTTTTCTCCTCCCATTCACGCATTGTCTTTTTGTCTAGTTTGTTTGTTAGAATAAAAATTAACAACGTGTCCCAATTTTCAACTGGTTGCTTTAAAGTAGCTAACGAACGCAAATGTTTTGAAACCGAATCCATCATACGTCTTAGTTCTTTTGAAGATTCATGTGTTATTTGTGGAATATCAAAAATTGATTTAATATGGTTATGTACTAACACACCGCTATTGTTATATCTGTCTAATAAAGTGCGCCACGCATCTGCATAGTTGTCTGACGAAAATTCAATTGCGCCTATAACTTGGGCTGCACTGCCCTCTAAAGCCGAACGTAAGTAATGGAACTTTTGAATATCGCTTAACCCTGTATTTTTGTTTATTAGTGAATCGTATGTATCTCTAAATTCTAGCCATTGTTCATATTGACCGGAAAACCTTGGCAATTTAATTTCCGGCAACTTGACACCTTGCAGTTGCGACGCGCTTGAATTTGTTGAATTATTTGTAAAAGACCTATCATTAGTACTGTCATTATTATAGTTTTGGTAATCTGCAATAAATTTCTTACACCTACTCAAGTTTTCGAAATAAATTTGTTCAAACTGTTCTCGTTCTGCTCCCTGTATATTTAAAAACTGCTCATCTTCCGATAATAATTCAACTTCCCCTTGTATTTCATCAAATTCGGTTAAAATATTTCGAAATCTATCCAAACGCGCTTCCAAATCAATTATTTTTGTTTTATCTATTTCCCTTGGTGTTAAATTTGCAACTGACTCGAAAAAATTGTCGACGAATGTTTTAAAATGTGTTTGTTTTCGTTTTAATGCACCCCGTTTCTTAACTAACAACTTAAACTCGTTTTCATTAAAATCAGAAATAAGTTCTACGTCATTAGGCATTATAAATTCAAAGACTAAAACCCCACAAAATACAGGAAATAAAATGAAATTAAAATATGAATACTTGGATAAGTACTTGTGTATAAAGGAATTGGAACAGACTTACAGTTGAATCTATTTTATCGTTGGTTTCTCGCTGCACCTGCTAATTCTGGATAGTTGCTCCACTGAATCTCGATCTTGAGTCTTGTTTAGTTTCGACTACTAATGGTTTGGGCTACTATACTTGCCACTGGTTTGAATTGCAATTGGAATAAATATTGCACGTGTTCGACAATTGTTTTTAGTTTTTGTAGTTTAATTGCACTTTTTCGAAATTATATTGTAGTAAATCCGTTTCGAAGGACCATAATTTATGTTGGTTTATTAATATTCACGGGTTAAAAATTAAAACTTTGGTATACTTTGCGGAAGTTTATTATAACGATCTTTACATATTTGTTCGGTGGTTGAGAATGAACTCTGGCCGTTCAAGGTTGTCGGTACAGTCGTAACAGCAAAAACCATAATAGATGCCGGGGTACAACACCATAGGCGTAACATAAGAAAATAATAGCGGTAACATTTGGAATTATTTTTGGAAGAGTCCAAACTCACTTCCTCCAAAGCCCAAAATCTTTCTAGTGCCGCTTGGATGTTTGATTTGGAAACATGACAAGTTATGGAGGAGGACTTTGGTTCTATTAATTTTCCAGAAATAATCCAACCCAACTCAGTATTCTGTAATACTGGTGAATTCATGTTCGTTTTAATTTGTTCTGGGAGTAATAGATAATAAAATACATTAGCTCCTAATAATATGTCAATACTAGAAGCAAATTAGATCGCGTTTAATATTTTGTTCATGAATGTTACCCGTAATTTTATCTAAAATTAATAAATTAGTAGACGTCGTAAAGTCAGAGTAAACAGATTTGATAGTTGCGTTTGTAAAACTTTCAATATTAATTTGCGTTTCATTAATACCTTGCACAGGTATGCGTAATTTTCTTCGCGCCAAACCAAGCTTTTTAGCTAAATTAGTAGTTATAAATGAGGATTCACTACCACGTTCTAGTAGTGCCCTAACTTTTAACACAATGCCATATTTGTCAAAAATTTGAATTTGAGCGTTCGTTATTGTCTGGGGTGTAAGTAGTGTTAATTTTTGAGAGAAATTGAATATTGTTAGTTTGTTGAGTAAGTAATGTACTTGAGTTCGGTACGAAAGAAGAGCAAGTCGGCGTATCCATTAAATTATAGTATTAGTTTGAATATTATTTGAAAGTAGTGAATTTTGGTTAGTGTCTGCATTAATTTTCTCCATATGAGGTAGGGTATTGTGTCGCTTAGCGCAAATTCTACTAGGGTTAGCATTGCAACTCTGGGAGTAATGTCCAATTTTTAAACAATTAGTACAAGCCTTAAGCTTTATAATTTCTGGCCATCGCAGTGGAATGGCTAGAGATTTAAATTGAATACGTAAAAGAATATAGTGATCCTTAGCGCAGAACAGACATTTCTGAACATTTACTCCATTAGTAGCAG